>CM026212.1:7848291-7868291 GCA_014839995.1 Xenentodon cancila
CACAAGCAGTATCAAGGAGGCCCATTGAACACAGGACTGCCACACCAGGACACAGTATAATTTCCATTCCTGATGAGGGGAATTGCGGATACGGTGGTCAGAGACCCACACCTCAGCGGGATCCTCGACATAGCACGCCGGCAGGAGCGGAGGAAACATTCCTTTGGCCAGAACAGCACAAAGGGGGATTATAGGCTCCTCGGATCCGGTGAGAGTGTTGTAGGACAGAACGGGATAAGAACTGGATTTAGGGACGAATGAACTGTTGCACATCATATGGACAAAGGGGGGATCAATAAGGGATTCATTGTGGGGTGATTTGTCAGTTGCATAGTTAGACATCTGTAACAATATTAGAATTAAATGGTGTGAAATATCTCTGTTTGACGTCAATATTCTTGATCAAGCCTTCTTAGAACTCTTTTTAAAAATGTGGTAATGTGGTCCTTTAAGGAAGTTATTGGGCCAGTTGTTACAGATGGTGGCCAGTATGGGGGGCTCTGAGAAGGTAGTTTTTGTTTTGCAGGTTTTTTTTTTGTTTTTTTTTTTTTTTAATCAGGAAAGCATTCATGTATTTTGATTCACACAGCATTTAGGTCCTGATGTGTTAGATCTTGTTGTTTAGTGAGTTAAAAATAATAATCACCCTCACGCTTAAACGCTCAGACATGTGATTGTAAATAGAAAACTCCTCCCCCTTTTCTCTGTTATTTTCTTCTTTTTTTTGTTGATTATAACACCTGATTGTCCTGTGTCCACCTTTTACTCTTAAACAACACATTATAAACTCTTCTTGACATATATTACAACACAGACACCAGATTGCACCACCACTGTCTCGTCTCTCTCTCCTCCTCTCTCCACACCCGGTGACTCTAGCCCTCCTCTGCAGGATATTTATACCCCTCTTTCTTTACTTTTATCTTGTTTGATTTCTCCAGGGATCAATAAAAATATAGTTTGACTGTTATGAGGGCTGGTGAAGGTAGCACACTCGCACACACCCTCGCACACACCCACCCACACACACACAAAACACCCTTGGTTACCAGATTAAAATGCATATATACAACTCCGGTTATACCAACATGGTATCAACCATAAATATATGTGCAAACAAGGGACAAAAAAAAAAAAAAAAAAAAATCACCCTCATTGTGTATGTATTCTGTTAAAATAAGTATGGCTGACAAAAAGGTTGTGTCAAAGGTGGAATATGATGAGTCCCAGTCGGAGGTATTGGAGGCTAACACCAGGGCTTCTACACCGAGATCAGGTCTGGGGCCTAGCAACAGTGAGTGAGGTAACGGTTCTGAGATTTTCACTGGATATTTCCAAACGTGAAGGGGAAGAGGAGGAAAGTATAAAATACCTCACTTCTCCTGTGGCTGTCTCCCTAACCAATGACTTACGGATGGTCATGGACCGAGTTAATGTACTGGAGACAGACATTAAAGGGCTCAACCACTAGCACATTGAGTCGGAAGGATAGCTTCAGAGCCTGTATGGACAAAAGGTTGGAAAGTCTGGAACAGGATGTGATTTCCAGACTTAAAGAATTTGAGGAACAGTTAGTGGCATGTTTAAAAAGGCGAGACGAACGCTGGAAAGCCAAAATGGACCGACGGATACACGTTAGCCTGGAATCATGCCCTAAACGTACTCCACACACAGGGGTTGCAGTACCTCTACCCCAGCACCATTCCCCTCGGGATCAAGAGGTAGTCCTGGGTGTCCGGCAACTACTAGTGTGTACTCCAAACTCCAACACTTTTTGACATAAACAGGTCAAGTATGAGCCTGCCAGCTAGTGGTAACGTCCTGTCGTATATCCCCATTACGCGCACTCCTTTGGAGGCTTCAACCAGCCCAAATCTTTCCAGATCACCAATAGCAAATGCAACAGCCTGACTGCGTTACATTAATGATGCTGCAGGGTCTCCTATACCGACGCTCACCAGCAAAATGCGGAGGAGAAAAATTTCAGCATGTGGTGCCAAAACCGCTGATACCAGTGTTTGTGAGGCATTTCCATAACCACCCTCTCAGCGGACACTTCAGACGATTTTAAAAACTCTCCTCCGGATCCTGAAAGTAGCGTGGTGGCCATCGGTTCGCAAGGACGTCTGGAAGCAGGTCAAGGAATGTGATATCTGCCAGACGTACAAAGCAGACCACCAGAAGCTTTCGGGTTTTAGGCAGCCTACCCCTGCTGGTGGTCCCGGGAAAAAACTTGGACTGACGCTAAAAGGCCCTCTGGATCTGTAACGTTGTTACATGTATGTAGATGTCACCATGTTCGTCTCACTGGTAAAGGGGTATAAAAAGGACGATATCCCTTAAAAGCAGTGCAACCTGTGTCTATGGGGGAGGAACTCCTGCAATCAAGGAGATGGGAGACAGGTGTGGAGTCAGGAGGAGGGATAAAAGGTGTGGCACAAGCAGTATCAAGTAGGCCCATTGAACACAGGACCTCCACACCAGGACACAGTATCATTTCCATTTCCATTTCCATTTCCATTTCCATTCCCGATGAGGGGAATTGCGGATACCGTGGTCAGAGACCCACACCTCAGCTGGATCCTGGACATAGCACGCTGGCAGGAGCGGAGGAAACATTCCTTTGGCCAGACCAGGGGGGGTCAATAAGGGATTCATTGTGGGGTGATTTGTCAGTTGCATAGTTAGAAATCTGTGACAATATTAGAATTAAATGGTGTGAAATATGTCTGTTTGACGTCAGTATTCTTGATCAAGCCTTCTTAGAGCCCTTTTTAAAAAACGTAGTAACGTGGTCCTTTAAGGAAGTTATTGGGCCAGTTGTTACAACTTGTTATACACTCACACATATTATTGTACAAGCCTTCTTTATACCATAATACCACACACTCTTACAAGACCTTAGAGAACATTTTCATAGCATCTTGAGCCACATGCACATTCCCTGTTATCCTGGTTATCCTTGAACACTGAGCGACTACAACCTTGTGATCTCACGCACCAGATAATTATTCTAAAACATCAAGTTTCACACCCAGTTACAACACATAGTATGTCCTTAGTTGGTTACAACTGAAGGTTTTTATTACATGTAGGACTCATTTGGAATCAGTAGCTGTTCTGCCTGGATTTGCTTTATAGTTTGGAATAACTACTTTGTAATTTTTAAACTGTGTAAATGGACACCTGGTTTGTTCAAAAAAACACTGGATGTGTGGACAGTGCCTTCTCTGTAAAAATGAACATACTTTGTTTGGTTTGAAAAATTTGCACATTTTACATTTTCTTGAAAAGAAACATGTTTTCTGTCAACCGTCTAAGCAAAACTGTTTGAGGCCAACAAAAATAGTGGCTGTTGGTCAGATCAGACTGTGTGCTCTGGGTGGGTAACGTATTGCGTCACTTCCTGTTTGTTGTTCACGGTCTGTCTGTCTGCACGGCGTTGCGGGCTCTGATTCTTCAAATCCTTACTCTGATTTTAGTTTGTTTTGATTTTATTTAACTTTCATTTCCACCAGTCACCGGTACATGTACCGTCTCCTGTCCTCTCAGCATGGCCTCCTCTCCCACCATTTCTCCTTCTTACTGCTCAGTGTGTGAAATGTTCAGTGATTCCTCTGCCTCCTTTAGTGAAGACGGTAAGAGTATAAAATGTAGTTTGTTCGTAGCTTTGGAGGCGAGGCTCAGTGAGTTAGAGGTCCGGTTCCGCCAAATAGACCATAGTCCGGTAGACTCGTTGCTCGTCAGGCTGAAGTAGCGGCGGCCCGGCCAGGAGCAGCTGCTGGTAGCCGCCCCCGAGCAGCCGGGCAATCAAAGCGGCTGGGTGACGGTTCAGAGGAAGCGTAGTCCCAAAAGGCGCACAGAACACCACCATTCTCTAACCATTTTTCCCCACTCAGTTATCATCCATGTCGGTGCGAATGACATCCGGCTACGCCAGTTGGAGGTCACTAAAATTAATATTGTCTGTGTGCAACTACGCCAAAACTATGTCAGACTCCGTAGCTTTCTCTGGTCCCCTCCCCAATCTGACCGGTGATGACAAGCCGCATGTTGTCGCTCCGTTGCTGGTTGTCTCGGTGGTGTTCAGAAAACGACGTGGCCTTTATTGAGAATTGGAAGACGTTTTGGGGAAAGCCTGGTCTGCTTAAAAGAGACGGCAGTCATCCCACCCGGGATGGTGCAGCTCTTATCTCTAGAAATCTGGCTGATGTTATTAGATCCTCCCCCTGACAATCCAGGGTCCAGGCCTGGGTGCAGAGCTGCAGTCTTACACGCTGCTCGAGGGCTATCACCTTCCAATAAAAAGGTAGAAGTAAATGATGTAATTGGAGATTCTAACGAGGTGCCAAGTAAAATAGATTTAGTATCTATTCCCCGTCCTCCAAATGTTCACCAAGCATGACGTAATAGAGGCGTTAACCAAAATAACCTCGTAAAAATAAAAACAAATACGCGTTTCTGTCTGAGCTCTCAGATTTCTTATCTAGTTTATTGATCAGTACAGATAAAGTCATCATAGTGGGCGACTTTTTCATATGGATGTTGACAACGATAGTCTTAAGTTGGCTTTTGATTCTCTTCTAGAATCGATGGGGATTTTACAAAAAGATTAACGAACCGACTCATTGTCTTAATCATACTCTTGATCTGGTCCTCGTCTACGGTGTAGAACACCATAATCTGTTAGTGTCACGTGTAAACTCCCTCCTATCTGACCACTATTTAATAACGTTTGAATTCAACATTGTCAGTTATGCATAATAGGAAGAATTACTTTAGCAGGTGTCTATCCAATAAAGCTATTACTAAATTTTGGGAGGCTGTATTGGATCATTTTAGATAGTTTGTAGGCCTCTAGAGGGCGCAGTTCTTTTTATCAGCGTTTTTATGTGTTCACGTAAGATCAGTGTAACTTCTTTGTAGCGAGCAACAGGAAGTGAGGTAACAGGAAGTTAGCTACAAAGTTCAAGGCTAATGTGTTCGGTTTGCATCCATCCCTTTGAGGTGCAATGCAAGTAAGTTAAATTAGATAATAGTACACGAAATTACATATATTAACATATTTGTTATAGGTAACATTATTTTATAGTTAATACACAGTTAATACTTACCGAAGCATAATTTTACATGCCGACTCTAATTTACGCTAATCTTAATTTTACTTGCGTCATTAAGTGTGTTTAACGCCGATATAGCATTTCCATTTATTTTATAGTAGAAGTGACCATATTTGTTTCCAAATGTAAGTACATAATGTCTTTATTTTTTTGTGTTTTCTGTATGTATCATTTTCAGTTTTACACTTCGATGTATTAAATCCAGTCCGACAACAACACCCGTCTGTTCCTTGGAGGATGAGATACATGGGAGAGTTTAGCTGCCTGTGAACCTCAATAAACGACCCAGGTCACGTTGAGTGTAGCAGTACAGTAAAATTGCAGCGCTCTGAGGGACATCGGCAAACTATGAGACACTAACTGGGGATCCAGTTTCAGAATCCTACAAGCCAGCCTCACTCAGCCAACCAAATGGAGCCATCAAGGGTCGACGATCAAGACCGCCAGGAGACCAAGTCGCTCTCCGGACACTCCCTAAAGTCATCAAAATCATCAGGAAGGCTGACGGTGAGATCATCAGCAGGATCTTCCAGAAGGTCATCTGCATCAACTAGAGCAAGTATGGCCGCTGCACAAGCTGAAGCTAAAGCGGCTAAAGCCAGATTAGCCTATGCTGAAAGAGAAATAAATATAAAAACTGAAAAGGCTCGATTAGAAGCAACTCTGGATGCACTTCAACTCCAGAAGGAGGCTGATGCTGCCATAGCTAAAGCAGAAGTGATGGAGTCAGCTGTAGCCAACCTTGATGTTGCAGAACAAAGTGAAGAGCTAGAGTTCCTGCCTATGCAGGTAACCCCTGAGCAGAAAGTTGTCAACTACATAAACAAATGGACTATTTAGAACCCACTCAGAGACAGACTAATATGTTTGTTCAGCCTGATGGCATCTCTCATAACCAGAGACAAGTAAAACCTTCACCAGCCTTTCTGCCTTCTCACATCGAACAAGACGCAAAGCAATACTACTTTTCGCCACTAGATGGGGGCAAGTCAGCACCGCAGAGAAACACAGCTCAACAGAGTTTTACTCCTGTGCCACAACATAATTATACAGCCACTGATTGTGACACCAGCGGTCTTGTCAGATTTCTTGCAAAAAGTCAGCTGGTGACTGGAGGATTGAGTAAATTTGACGACAAACCAGAAACTTATCTAAGCTGGAAGGCTACGTTTCAAAGCACCATCGCTGACCTCGGTCTTACTGCCAGCGAAGAAATCAACTTGCTTATTAAGTGGCTGGGCCCTGAGTCTTCTGAACATGCAAAACGGGTTAAAGCAGTTAACATCCGCCACCCATCTGCTGGTTTAAGTATGATCTGGGCTAGACTTGAGGAATGTTACGGGTCGCCAGAAGCAATAGAAAGATCTTTGTTTTCCAGGATAGAAAACTTCCCAAAGCTCTCCAGTAAGGAACTTCAAAAGCTTTGTGAACTATCAGACTTGGTGAGCGAACTGGATGCTGCAAAGGTGGATGGTTATTTACCTGGTTTAAGCTATTTGGATACGGCCAGGGGAGTAAGGTCAATTGTTGAAAAACTGCCCTTTCATCTTCAAGAAAAATGGATGACAGTTGAGTTTAAGTACAAAGAAGACCGCAACCTTGCCTTTCCACCATTCTTTCTTTTCTGAATTTGTAAGGAAAGAAGCAAGAGCACGGAATGACCCAAGTTTCACCATGACTCATCTCTTCTCAGCTGCCCCTAAGAGAGGAAAATATCCAGACAATTGGAACACAAAGCCATCAGTTATAGTGCACAAGACAGCTGTGTTGGCAGACGTGACACCAACTGTAAAAAAAACAGCTGAAGATTTAAACAACCAATGTCCTATACATCACAAACCCCACCCACTGGCAAGATGCAGGACTTTCAGAGCTATGCTTCTTGAAGACAGAAAAAAGTACATCAAAGACCACAACATCTGCTACCGCTGCCTTGCATCCACCAGCCATCAGGCAAAAGATTGTGGTGTGACTGTTAAGTGTGTAGAGTGTGACAGTGAAAGACACCTGGGAGCTCTGCACCCCGGTCCAGCACCGAAGATGCAAAGACCTGTCCCTTCCTTTACAGTCCATGGCGGGGAGGGAGAACGCTCATCAGACTTAGATGTTACAGCCACCTGTACCGAGGTATGTGGAAATAAGATCTCAGGGAAGTCCTGCTCCAAGATTTGCCTGGTCAATGTCTTTCCAGAAGGCCAGCAACATACGGAAAAAAAGATGTATGTGATTATTGATGATCAAAGCAATCTGTCTCTTGCAAAGAGAGTTCTTTGATTTGTTTGGCATTCAGGGCAAGAGCCATACACCCTGAAGACTTGTGCTGGTGTAACAGAGACATCAGGTAGAAGAGCTTGTGGCTACACAGTGAACTCACTAGATGGGAAAATGAGTTTTTCTCTTCCTGCACTAATTGAATGCAATGCTATCCCTAATAACAGAGAAGAAATACCTACCCCCGAAGCTGCACAGCACCACCATCATCTGAGGCCAATAGCTGCAGAGATACCACCCCTTGACCCAGAGGCTGACATCCTGCTGCTCATTGGACGGAATTGTCTCAGAGCTCACAAGGTGAGAAAACAGTTGGACAGTAGACACACTGACCCATATGCACAGAAGCTTGACCTGGGTTGGGTTATAATTGGTGATGTGTGTCTTGGCAACGGACACAAGCCAACAGAAGTACAGGCTTTAAAAACCCATATCTTAGATAATGGACGACCCAGCCTTCTCACGCCTTGTGACAACCGTTTTAGTGTTAAAGAAAACTTTGGTCTGAGGAACCCGACAAAGGCCACTTCCCTTTGTCTCCAATCTGGGAACCCATACTACAAGCCTATCACAGACAATATAGGAGAGACTGTTTTCTGTCAGACAGCTAACGATAACCAACTTGCTCCATCCGTGGAAGACATGCTCTTTCTGAAGAAAATGAAAGAAATGTTCAAAGACGAAACTAATAGCTGGGTTGCTCCATTACCATTTAAGAGTCCACGGCGTCTACTACCAGACAACAGATCCTATGTCTATAAGCAGCTTATGTCTCTGCGACACACGCTTGACAAGAAAGAAGATATGAGAGCACATTTTCTTGAGTTTATGCAGAAAATGATCGATAACGAACATGCAGAAATTGCGCCACCTTCTGAAACGGGGAAAGAGAGATGGTATCTTCCCAGCTTTGGTGTTTACCACCCACAAAAGCCAGGGAAAATTTGTGTCGTGTTTGACTCGAGTGCAAAGTTTGATGGAGTATCTCTGAATGATGTACTGCTTTCAGGGCCTGACTTGAACAACACTCTGTTGGGTGTTCTCCTTCGCTTCAGAAAGGAACCTGTTGCCATCACAGCTGACATAGAACAGATGTTCTATTCCTTTGTTGTTCGGAAAGACCATCGAGACTTTCTCCGGTTCTTATGGTATGAAGACAATGATCTCAGCAAAGAGGTGGTAGACTACCGGATGAGAGTTCATGTTTTTGGGAACAGTCCTTCCCCAGCAGTGGCAAACTTTGGGTTGAGAATGGCAGCAAGAGAGGCGGAATATGAGTATGGTGTGGATGCACGACGCTTCATAGAGCGGGATTTCTACGTTGACGATGGTCTGAAATCCTTTCCAACTGAAGCTGAGGCAATCGATGTCCTCCAGAGAGCTCGAAAGATGCTTGCACTTTCTAATCTACGCCTCCACAAGATTGCTTCAAACAGACTCGAAGTCTTGAACTTCTTCCCTCCAGAAGACAGGGCCAAAGAAATTAAAGACTTGGATCTCACTACAGAGGAGCTTCCTCTGCAGCGCAGCTTGGGAGTAAACTGGAACACCACCTCTGACACGTTTACCTTTCATGTTCCACAAAGCCAAAAGCCTTTCACTCGACGTGGGGTGCTTTCAGTAGTGAACAGTCTGTTCGATCCACTAGGCTTCGTTGCTCCAGTAACTATAAAAGAACGACTCCTCCTCAGAGAACTTTCGAGGGGGGACGTTGACTGGGACAGCCCTTTACCTCAGGAAATGTATGATGAATGGAGAAGGTGGCAAGATTCACTACAGGACCTTAAGCGGCTGCACATACCACGCACGTATGTATTCTTCTCCATCTCACACGCTGAATCCACGGAGCTCTGTGTGTTCTCTGATGCCTCAGTCAAGGCCATCGCTGCAGCAGCATACCTTAAAGTCACTCATAGAGATAGACACATTGAACTTGGCTTTGTCATGGGAAAAGCCAAGCTGGCTCCAGTGCCAGAGGCCACAAACCCCAGACTGGAGCTCTGCGCAGCTGTTCTCGGTGTTGAGTTGCCAGACGTGCTCAGAGAAGAACATGACATGAAAATAGACAGAACTACATACTATACTGACAGCAAAGTAGTATTAGGCCAGCACAGGAGATTCCATGTGTACGTGCACAACAGGGTAGAGAGGATTAAGCAATCATCTTCGCCAGAACAGTGGAGATATGTTCCAACAGAGCACAATCCAGCTAATCATGGCTCTCGGTCTGTCGCAGCTGGAAACCTAACCAACACCACGTGGCTGTGTGGTCCAGTGTTTCTTCTGAAATCTGAAAGTAAGACTCCTGATAGAGGCCCGTTTGAACTCATTAACCCAGAATCTGATGTGGAAATACGCTCCAAAGTGACGGCATTGGCTACCACACTGTCTGCAGGACATATAGGTTCATCACGTTTTGAGCGCTTTTCAAAGTGGACCCCTCTCATCAAAGCAATAGCTCGCCTACGACATATTTCTCACAGCTTCATTAAATCTAACAAAGGCAGCGGTTGCACAGGGTGGCATCTTTGTAAGACAAGTCTTGACAAGTTGAATCAAGCAGAACAAACAGTGATCAGATGTGTTCAGCGTGAAGCATACGCAGATGTCATCAAGCGCATCATGGCAAAACAACATCTACCATTCGACAGCCCGCTGTTCAAACTGCACCCTGTCATTGATGGCAATGGCCTATTGCGTGTAGGAGGACGACTTGGAGAGTCGAAGCTGTCAAGCTATGAAACCAATCCAATCCTGATCCCAGGCAAGCATCACATTGCCACACTTCTCATCAGACATCATCACGCAGCTGTTGAGCATCAAGGGAGATATTTCACCGAAGGAGCCATAAGAGCAAGCGGCTTATGGATAATAAGAGCCAAGAGATATATCAGCAGCCTCATCCACAAATGTGTGATTTGCAGGAAGCTACAAGGAAAAAACGAGCAGCAAATCATGGCCGATTTGCCTGCTGAGCGCCTGCAGACTGATCCTCCATTTTCTTATGTTGACGTTTTTGGACCATAGGAGGTCACTACGTGCCGTACAAAGGGAGGTCAAGCAAACAGTAAGAGATGGGTGGTTCTCTTTACATGCATGGCAACCAGAGCTGTTCACATTGAGGTGATTGAGACTATGAGCTCTTCTAGTTTCATCAACGCACTTCGCAGATTTTTTGCAGTCAGAGGTCCTGCAAAGCAGTTGAGGTCCGACTGTGGGACCAACTTTGTTGGTGCAGCCAAAGAATTACGGCTGGATCCTCTGAAGCCTGGTGAGATGAGTGTAGACAACTACTTACTCAGTAAAAGATGTACCTGGGTGTTTAACCCGCCACATTCATCTCATATGGGTGGCACATGGGAGCGCATGATAGGCATTGCACGACGCATCCTGGACTCGATGCTTCTGCAGGCAAAGCATCCTGAACTGACTCATGAAGTTCTGACAACACTGATGGCTGAAGTAACAGCAATTATTAATGCCAGACCACTAGTGCCTGTTTAGTCTGACCCAGAGGCTCCACTGATCCTAACCCCATCAACGCTCCTCACCCAAAAGGTTGGCGCGGTCCTGCCTGCAGGAAACTTCTCAATGACTGACATGTTTAAGTGTCAGTGGAAGAGGGTTCAAGATCAAGTTTCTTATTGTTTTTAATGCACCATGACCATATATATATATATATATATATATATATATATAGATATATATATATATAGATATATAGATATAGATATATATATATATATATATATATATATATATATATATATATATAGATATATATATATATATATATATATAGATATATATATATATATCTATATATATATATCTATATATATATATATATATATATATATATATATATATATATATATATATATATACACATACACACACACACACACAATAGAGAGCACTGGTATGTGTAGGTATGTGTGTGTGCTCACCATACATGTACCAGCTGCTCTTTTTAATGCACCCAAATACATTAACAAAGGAACGGAGGGAGGGGGAGGGGAAAAAAAAAAGTGTATGTGTGTATATATATGTAACAATAAAAAAAAATTAAATAAATAAATAAATAAATAAATAAGTAAATAAAAAATATATAAAAAATTGAGAGATGAGGGACTACCAGGTGAGCATGTGCTGGACGGCCCCTGCAGGTCACTGGGTGCCTGGGGATCCAGCCCGCGCTCCAACTGTCTGGGTCTTGGGGGGGGGGGGGGGGGTGTGCCGGGGTCTCGGGGGGGCCGGGGCTGCTCCTTGGCTGCGACGCCTGGTACCGGGGCCAACTACTGGGAGGGGCCCACTGGTTGGAAGTTGTGCGGTGGCGGACCACCGGCCGGGTGCGCCGGGATGTGTTGGCGGGCTCCTTTTCCCTGGCCTGGCGTGGGCTCTGGGTGTCGGCTGTGTCCCCCCCCCCCCCGTTCCTGTCCCTCCGCCTTGGCTCTGCAAGTTGGCGACTGCGGGTGGTGGCTGCCTCGGTCCCCCGGGGCTGCTCGCTCTGCCCGTGTTTCCTCTCGCCGCCTCCCTCCCCTCTCGCCGCCTGCCCCCCCCCCCCTCTGCCGGCCCAGTGCTGTGGCGGCCCTGGGAGTCTGGTGTCACCGCTGTGGCGGCCCGGACATGTGGCGGTGCGCCGACGCTGGCGGACCGTGACCGCACCGTTCTTGCTTTGGCGGGGACGCGCCATGTTGGGTTGCCTGGGGATCCGGGGGCGCTCCGCGCCCTTGTCTTCCTGGACTTGTCAGGCTCCTTGCAGAGGTGGTTTGACATGGAAGGGGAGGTGGGGCCGGTGGCCGCCTTCTCCTCTGCCCTGCTCTGCTGGGTGGGTTGGCTGCAGCCGCCTCTTGGGGGGAGGGGCATGGGTTGGCCTAGGGGCGGGAGGGCAGGGGGGCGAAGACCGGTGACGATGGGAACCAACAAGGGTTTTGTAAGAATAACTACTTTAGTAAAGTTAAAAATAACTATTCAAAGGAAGGAGGTATGTAAATGATTTGTTGTTGTCATTTTTTATTGTGATTATTATCATATTTTTGTATATGTATGTATTTATGTGCACAAAGAATTATGAGTATGTAGGTATTACCATATATATATATATATATATATATATATATATATATATATATATATATATATATATATATATATATATATATATATATATATATATATATATATATATATATATATATATATATATATATATATATATATATATATATATATATATATATATATATATATATATATATATATATATATATATATATATATGGGTTTCCATGTTGTCGGTGTGCATGTACATGTGTGTGTGTGTGTGTACGTGTGTGTGTGCGTGCGTGAGAGTACACGTGTGTGTGTGTGTACGTACACATGTGGACGTGGGTGTGTGTGTACACGTGCGGATGTGTATATGTGGGTATGTGTGTGTGTATATATATATATATATATATATATATATATATCTTTGCTGGGTGTGTGTGTACGTGTGTGTGTGTGTGTGTGTGTGTGTGTGTACATTGAGGTACAAATTGAGTTGCTCTGTTTACAATGTATAAAGAATATGTACTAGATAACAGCATACATGTCCACATATGTATGTGTATGTATGTATGTATGTATTATATATGACTCTTCAATACTGCCTCCAGCACCCCCCCAACGCTCAAACGATCAGAAATGTGATTGTAAATAGGAAACTCCTCCTCCTTTTTCCTCTATTTTCTTTTTTTTTTTTGCTTATAACGCTTGATTGTCTTGTGTCCACCTTTTACCCCTTAAACAACACATTATAAACTTCTTGACAAATACTACAACACAGACACCAAACTGCACCACCACTGTCTTGTCTCTCTCTTTCTCTCCACTCTCCACACCCGGTGACTCTAGCCCTCCTCTGCAGAACATTTACACCCCTCTCTCCGACTCTCCCTTTACTCTTATCTTGTTTGATTTCTCCAGGGATCAATAAAAATATAGTTTGACTGTTATGAGGGCTGGTGAAGGTAGCACACTTGCACACACTCACCCACACACACACAAAAAAAAGGAAGAGGGTTCAAGTTCTTGTGGACACCTTCTGGACACGATGGCAAAAAGAGTACCTCAACCTACTTCAGAGCCGCCAAAAGTGGCAAGTTAAGAGGCCAAACTTGAATGAAGGGGACATTGTTCTTTTAAAAAACAAGCAAGCAAAGAGAAATGAATGGCCAACTGGAGTTGTTGTGAAGGTTTTTCCGAGCAAAGATGGAGTGGTCAGAAAAGTGGAGGTGAAGATTACTCGCACCCTCACTGCTAAGACTTTCACCAGACCCATCTCGGAGTGCGTCCTCCTTCTGTCTGCAGGAGATAAGTTTATTTGAATGTGTTGTTGTGGCATTCTTAATATAATGCCAGGCGGGGAGTGTATTGGATCATTTTAGATAGTTTGTAGGCCTCTAGAGGGCGCAGTTCTTTTTTTCAGCGTTTTTATGTGTTCACGTAAGATCAGTGTAACTTCTTTGTAGCGAGCAACAGGAAGTGAGGTAACAGGAAGTTAGCTACAAAGTTCAAGGCTAATGTGTTCGGTTTGCATCCATCCCTTTGAGGTGCAATGCAAGTAAGTTAAATTAGATAATAGTACACGAAATTACATATATTAACATATATTTGTTATAGGTAACATTATTTTATAGTTAATACACAGTTAATACTTACCAAAGCATAA
The DNA here is from genome assembly GCA_014839995.1 of Xenentodon cancila. NCBI lineage: Eukaryota > Metazoa > Chordata > Actinopteri > Beloniformes > Belonidae > Xenentodon > Xenentodon cancila. Next base: position 7,862,398 of record CM026212.1, read on the forward strand.
TTTTACATGCCGACTCTAATTTACGCTAATCTTAATTTTACTTGCGTCATTAAGTGTGTTTAGCGCCGATATAGCATTTCCATTTATTTTATAGTAGAAGTGACCATATTTGTTTCCAAATGTAAGTACATAATGTCTTTATTTTTTTGTGTTTTCTGTATGTATCATTTTCAGTTTTACACTTCGATGTATTAAATCCAGTCCGACAACAACACCAGTCTGTTCCTTGGAGGATGAGATACATGGGAGAGTTTAGCTGGCTGTGAACCTCAATAAACGACCCAGGTCACATTGAGTGTAACAGTACAGAGGCCATTGCTCTTCATCTTCTTACAGTGGAACATAGTGAAGCAGTTGAGGGCTGTGACCTCGGTTCTATCTCTGCAGATGTTGATTTCCTTGTCAGTAGCACTGCAGATGTGTTGCACTCAGCTTTAAATGTAGTTGCTCCTTTGAGAAAGAGGGTCTCTAACCGTAGGAACTCCCTGGTTTAACTTGTATTCGTATGTTAAAACAGAAATTGCATAAAATGGAAAGAAACTGGTACTCTTGTAGATCTGTAGATATTTATTATGCATGAAAAGATGGTCTAATAGTATATAAAGCGCTTCGCAAAGCTAGAACGGCCTATTATTCAGTGGTAATAGAGGATAATAAAAATAACCCACGTTTTCTGTTCATCACTGTAGCCAGGCTGACAAAGAGCCACAACTCTGTTGAGCCGTGCATCCCTGCAGCTCTCAGTAGTGAAGACTTTATGAGCTTCTTTACCAATAAAATTGTCAGAATTAGAGAGGAAATCGGCCAGGCCCACCCGGCAGTGGCTGTGGCATTTTTTCAACTTCGGCGACTCCCTTATGCTCTGACCTGACTCTAGACTGTTTTGTTCCTGTAGACCTCTGAGCTGACCTCAGTCGTCAATGGATCTAAATCATCCACGTGTCTGTTAGACCCAATCCCAACTCGACTACTTAAAATGTTTTCTCTCTTATTGGACCGACAATACTGGAACAGATCAACTTGTCCCTAGTCTTGGGATATGTGCCACAGGCTTTTAATGTCGCAGTAATCAAACCATTACTTAAAAAACCCTCTCTTGACCCAGACATCTTAGCTAACTATAGACCAAAATTCCAACCTTCCATTTATCTCTAAAATTCTGGAAAGGGTAGTTGCAAGCCAGCTGTGTGACCATTTGTATAGAAATGATCTATATGAAATTTTTCAGTCAGGGTTCAGAGTGCATCATAGCACAGAAACAGCACTGGCTCGAGTCTCGTATTACCTTCTTATGGCCTCAGATAATGGATTAGTATCCACACTGGTTCTGCTGGACCTCAGATAATGGGTTAGTGTCCATACTGGTTCTGTTGGACCTCAGATAATGGGTTAGTGTCCATACTGGTTCTGTTGGACCTCAGATAATGGGTTAGTGTCCATACTGGTTCTGTTGGACCTCAGATAATGGGTTAGTGTCCATACTGGTTCTGTTGGACCTCAGCGCTGCTTTTGATACTATAGATCACAGCATTTTACTGCAGAGGCTAGAGTATGTTGTTGGGATTAAAGGGACAGCTCTAGATTGGTTTAAATCATATCTGTCTGATAAATTCCAGTTTGTTCATCTTCATGAGGTTTCTTCCGTACAGACAAGGGTCTGCTATGGTGTCCCGCAGGGTTCAGTGCTTGGGCCAATCCTGTTCAGTTTATACATGCAGCCCTTGGGAAGTATTATCCGGAACCACTGCATTCATTTTCATTGTTATGCTGATGAAACGGAACCATTAGGCAAACTTCAGATATGTCTTATGGACATCAAGGACTGGATGACCAGAATTTTTTTTTTTTTTTTGCTACTAAATTCTGATAAAACAGAGGTTGTTTGTGGTCCCAAACAGCTTAGGAAGAGATTAGATGGTCTTGCGATGGCCTCCAGTAATACTGTGCGAAACCATGGTGTTATATTCGATCAGGATTTGTCATTTAAACAGCATATTAATCAGGTTTGTAAAACTGTGTTTTTCCACCTCCGTAATATCACAAAGATTAGGAGCATCCTCTCGCAGAGTGATGCCGAAAAACTAATTCATGCGTTCGTATCTTCTAGACTAGATTACTGTAACGTGTTCAAGTAATTCTCTGAATAGCCTCCAGCTGATCCAAAATGCAGCAGCGTGAGTGCTGACAGGAATCAACAAGAGACCACGTCTCTCCAGTTTTAGCTCCCCGTAAAATTTAGAATCCAATTGAATATTTTATTACTTGCATTACATTTCTGTTAAAGCTGATCTTAGTCTACATTTAGTACCGTAATGTGTCAGGGCCAGTAGTCAAAGCTGCAGCTGCAGGACCAGATTAGAGCAGCTCATTTTAAACAGCTTCGGTGTAGATATGCTGCTATAGGCCTCTGCTGCAGGGGGGCACCAACATGCTCCACTGAGTGGTGCCCTTCACCTCCTGTTTCTCTGCCTTCTCAGTCTCTTCTTCACCTCAACCCTCATTATTAACAGTATCCCATAAGCACAATTGTGGTCCATTGTTCTTGTAGTTTTTTGTGCTTGTCTGGCCCTTCTTTTCCTCTTCTTTGCATGTCCTGCGGACCAGAGCCTCAGGAGCTGCTTGCTGACCTGCAGTTCCACCTCTGACCATCCCAGTGTCTGCCTTCACCTGTCTGTCTGGATGTCTGTTGGATACTTGCTGACATCCCGACCTGCAGTCCTCATCCCTTTGGATCACCATCTATCAATTTATCACCCATATACACAGAAGTCTAATTGGACTACTGATGATAGTTACTATTGTATCCTGTCTTGTACCTTTGACAGTGTCTCTATGTCTCTATTCTTTCTTATTTCTTGCTCTACCCGGCTGGCCTTCGGCAGGAGGGTCCCCCCTCATGAGCCAGGTCCTGATCCAGGTTTCTTCCCTCTTAAAGGGGAGTTTTTCCTTGCCACTGTTTGGCTTAAGGTTTTTCTTCCACTAGGGGAGTTTTTACCTGCCGCTGTTTATGTAATAATTGCTCGAGGGTCATGTTCTGGGTCTCTGGAAAGATCCTAGAGACAACTTGTGTTGTAATAGATGCTATATAAATAAAATTGCATTGAAAAATAATGATAATTGGGAAGCTTTATTCATCTGTATTTGTTTTGTGGTTTTCAACCTTTTTTTTTTCCTTTTTTTTTTATTCAGCATTAGACACCTGATTTGTTACAAATACGGTGGGTTCTCAGAGTTTCTGTTAGCAATTGAAGTAATCCTAAAGTGATTAAAGTAATCTGATACATTTTTATTGTAGTATTTAAAATAAAGCTACTTATTACATTTTTGTAACTTGTAATTGTACCAGGTTACATTTTTAAAGTAACCCTCCCAACCCTGAGCACTAAAGACACTCAGGTGAACTGCTGAACCGCATTAATACTGTTCTTGATTTGGTTCTTGGGTCGCTTGTTTGATCCCCCCAGAGTCTAATTTTCCTTGTGAGATCGTGGATGACCAGATGTTCTTGTGTGGTTCAACCAACCATCTAACTTCTGGGTTGAGGCTCATATGGAACCAAGTTTCATTGCAGTTCCTCTACTGACCGATAGAGGCTGGTTGTGGTTTAACATCAAGATACAATGCGACCAAAAACGAAAGCAACTCGCTTTAAACACGCGTTCATCGTCCAGCGATGATAGCTGGATCTAAATTAAAAACCCTTTTTGGTTTAACCCGCCGGCGGGGACTCCCTCTGACTCGAACCCGCCAGAGGCGTCTCCCTCCCGGGACAGGAGCTCAAACAAAGCCCGCTGCTCTGGACATGATGTTTCTACTGGTTCTAGACACCAGCCAGAGGGTTACCGGAACTGCATCCTCTCAGGAGTTAGTGGGACTTATAGATATGTTTTAACTTTAGATTGTGTGGTTTAACATCACGATACAACGATAACAAAAACAAACAACACAACCACAAACCCTCACTGCTGCGTCCGTCTGCACCGCCACATTTACACATATTCAGACGTAGAAACGTTTAAAACTTTCTTAGGAAGGGCACGTGTTTGTATTTTCTGCTGCTCAGTTCAAACTTACTGACAAGTAATAAAGTAAAGCGTTTGGATCATCAACAGAAGACACAAAGACCGAGAACGAGCGGAGACGTGGACCTGAACACTGACCTGCAGACCAGCGGAGAAAAAGCCCGCTGTGGTCCTGCTGCTGGACTCCGAGTCCTGGTTCTGGTCCCGGTCCCTCTCTGGATCCTGGTTCTGGTCCATCGCCAGATCCTGACTTTGCTTTGTACTTTTGTCTGCTCCTGCAGCTCTTCGATCTAAAAGCGTTTCTCTAAATGCAGCCCGGAAACACGTGACCTCCACTCGGGTGTTGCCTGATGGGAAATGTAGGATTATCGTACAATCGACAAAATAAGTCTATTGATGCGCTTTAGTCCCTCTTGTTACCGGCGTCCAGCAGAAAATACCGGCTTGGTTGCATCAGTACTGAATGGATTCACGGAACCACCTCAACTTTGTTTTAAATTTCTTTCACTCGACTTCCGGACCCAACTGAGGTGTCTCGTGTGGCGGGGACAGCGGACCCCTCAGCCAATCATGCACGTTGTTTTGAAGCAAACGCATGACGTCACGAATAGCTCAGGGCGATTGGCTGTAAACGTGTCACATGGAAACAGACGCCTTTTTTTAAATCTCATTGAGGACTAAATCCAAATCTACCCGCTAGAGGGCGACAAAGGCTCACAGTCCTCCGCAAATACATTTACCTGCGAAGGAAATAAATAATGAGCAACGTCTTTACAAGGAGCAAACATTAAAACAATAACATTTTAATTCGGCGGTTGTGGTCTTTGCTATTTTCCACTCTTTCAATGTAGTCTGAGAGCTGTAATATATTTTAAAGGCATAAAGAAAACAGGGAAAGAGGGCATGTTTCTGTTTCATTTGCAACAAGGAATATGATGTTTGGCCAATGATGTTACAATATTTATACTGTTAGATACACATTAGATGGACATTTTAAAAATTGCCATTATTATCTTATAAATCCTTGAAAATATTATGTTTTCATCAAACCAGTCCTTTATGAAGATTGATTTCCTACCTCCAGATAAAATGGATCTATTATTCCATAAAGTAGAACTGCAAAGTGAAAAGTTATGGTTGAAAATCATTTGTCATCAAAAGTCTTTCAGTTTGGATAAACTTAGTGGTATTTTGTTGGTCTCAAAATCACAATTCAGTAGGAATTCTTTTGCTCCCAAATTTTAAATTAAAGATTTTTGGGATGTGGAACCACATGGAGTTTTCATGCATCAGAGATTTTAACCATTTTCTTTTTAAAGGAAGGAGCAATCAGTGCTGTATATTTTGAAGCTATGGTCGGCACAACCATGGCTTCAAAATACAGCACTGATTCCTCCCTTATCATATTTTTTTTTTACAATTGTGATCTCTTGATATAACAACATTTATGTTTCCATAGCAATTGGAAGATTATAGAATTAGCCTTCTTAATATTTTGTGATGAAATAAACATGTAATGACAAGCATAAATGACTTTAGAAACACTGTGTGCTTTAATTAACAAGTTTCTTCCAACGACAGTCAAATCTTGAGTTAACCAGTGGCTAAGACCTTTCTTCATGTCCATTAACTGGTCAGTAATATTAACATCCTCCCAAAGAGTTTATTTAGCTGGAAAACCTGTCACTGTCCACCAGCCTCTCTGGAGAAAACAGCAGGACGTCCAAGAACCGGCAGCATGTCTTTTCACGGTCGCTGCAAAAAACAAAATAAAAAGTGATCAATTCAAAAACTACAAATTCACACATCCAAGAGCTTTACATGCAAAAGTGTTATTGCAAATAATTTGGTAAGGAGAAATAAAGTGTCAAA
>CM026212.1:7873291-7891960 GCA_014839995.1 Xenentodon cancila
TTACAGGCTCAGCTGATGGCTTCCCAAAGAAGTCAGTTAAAGTAATGTTAGAGGCCCTTTAAGGAAATGGTTTTGTCCAGAAAACAAATTCCATCCATCCACCCATTATCTATACCCGCTTAAACCGTCTCCGGGTCACGGGGATCTGTCGGAGCCTTTACTGAGGCATAGTAGGCGAAAGGCAGGGGTACACCCTGGACAGGTCGCTAGTCCATCACAGGAAAGCAAATTCCTAAAATCCATCTATCATCTATACCCGCTTTATCCGTTTCCGGGTCACGGGGGTCTGTCGGTGCCTATCCCGACGCATAGTAGGCGAAAGGCAGGAGTCCAGCCTGGACAGGTCGCCAGTCTGTCCAGGGCCACATAGAAGACAGACAACCAATCGCATTCACACCTAGGGAGAACTTAGAAAGGTCAATCAACCTACCCTGCATGTTTTTGAACTGTGGGAGAAAGCCGGAGTACCCGGAGGGAACCCACACAAGCACGGGGAGAACATGCAAACTCCACACAGAAAGACCCACCGGGCCGGGATTCGAACCAGGAACCTTCTTTCTGTGAGGCAACAGTGCTAACCACTAAGCCACCTTGCTGCATTCCTAAAATCCTTTTTTTAATATTTTATATTTATTTAAAATAAAAGTTCAAATCATGGTGTTTATGTTTTGTTTAAAATCAGTTGATCGATCCACTAACTTAGACTTGTCTGAATCCGGGTTGCGGGGCAGAGACTCAGACCTCCTCAGACACCTCCTCCTCCTTTTTTGAATATACACGACATGAGTTTTATACACTACATTCCTTGCAATCCTAAGTTCAATTTTTTGTTTTCTATCAATTTACTGAGATCTTTGACGGTAACAAGATGAATATTAATATAAGTAAAATATTAAATTTGTCATTTTCATAAACTTACCGTTCTCCTTGGTTCCGTTCTCACCACAAGACAGAGGATCCTTTATTGAGCAGGACAGAAAACCAGAGTCTGCTGGGCCACTTGCTGTGTGAAACACACCCAGACAGACGTGAGAGAGGCGAGTATCTTCTGACCAGCTGTAGGAAGTGGTTGGGGATTAAATGGCCACATTTGAAATCAGCTTTCAGCTGCCACCAGTCCTCATATTCTGGTACAAATCTAAGACACTTGTCAGGAACCATAATTACTTTCACCTGCAGAAATTACAGGTTCAAACACAACGACGTGCAATCCAGACCTCGTCCTCCAGACATCGACTACATCTGTTTGTGGACGTATTATCAGTCCACCACAGGACCAGATACAAACCTCCTCCTGAAACTTCCACTGTGCAGATTCACCCTCATCCTCTATCTTCACCTTCACCTGAAGTAATTTTACGATGCTCCTTACTTGTTATTAGCAGGGCAGAATGGAAATGATTATTGATCCTTCTATGAGCTAGTTTGGCTCCATTTAAAAAAAATCCAAAATCCATTTATAAAAGCACATCAGCATCCGTCTGCACTGATCTCTTCAAAACAGAGAGAAGGATGTTCCACCCACCACATGGGCTTGTGGGTAGTCCTCCAAAAAAGTAACTTGGCAGTAGAATATGAAGTTGGGTAAGTCTGGTACAACTACAACAATAAACTAGAGGACAAACAGTGGTCCTCAGTGCAACAAGAAGTAGACCATGTCTGGACTGTTACACATATTTTGAAGATTGCAGCAAAACACTGCAACATGCAGACATGTGTTTAAAATGCACAACAGAGTGGATGAAGAACCAAGTTCAAGCTGTAAAGCTGAATCTGCATTTCCACCGACCGATGTGGGTCATCCAGCTCTATTTCCACCACTGGAATTGTTTTGGATGCGAGCATCACCACCATATTATTTACATCTTTCTGTTCTGGTCCTGTTTAACATTCACAACTCTTACAAAAACTTTTGTTAATATTAAGTGTCTCTGACGCCCGCAATGAGACGGGCGAGAGGGTTGTGGTGGTAGTGGTGCTGCCCGTGGTCGCCGACGCCGCTAGTGAAATGGCCGAGAGGGTTGTGGTGGCCGCCGACAGCAGTGATGGCGACCGCCCGTGGTGGGGCCGCGACCGCCCACGGTGGGACCGCCCTTGGCGTTATTAAAAACTTTGTTTTGTCTAATGGTGTCTTGGGTGTGTTTTTTCCCTCTCTCCCACCCTTAGAGGGCTTTAGGGCACAGGGTCTTGGCAGACCGGATCTCTTCTGGTAATGCAAAAAAGTGCAGAGTTTGCTGGTCAGCATGGTTTTTAGGAACTCAAAACCTCAGAACTTTTATGGGGACTGACTCAGAATTTAATGGCAGAGGTAAAACTGACCACAACTAATGAGCTTGATCCCCTGTATCCAAGCTCTCAGCGACTACATGGTCACAAACTGAGTCAACCAGCATTGGTTTTGGTAAAATGAAAAGCTGTTGCATTGCTGTTCTGACTCTGCTCATGAGCTCTGCTCCACAGCAGCAACAAACTCTGCAGGGTTTCTTTCTGACAGTCATGCTAAGTACTTTAATATGAGGTGAGACCAGAAATGTTTAGGTCTGCAAATATCATGTACAACACCGGCACCTTGAGAACAGCACATTGGTCTAAGATGGTCTGTGATATTCCAGGCTTTCCTTCACCACTGTTTAGTGTGGTATCCAGGACCTTGTTTCCATTATGTGCAGTTGTCCTTCCAAAAACCACCTTGGGTCAGCAGAAGTATCTGGCTTGGTGTGGGCTGGTTTTGATTTGGTACTGATCAACTACACCTCAATGAGTAGAACTTGTCATGAAGCATGTTGGGGTGAATGTCCTGGTGCCACAAAACTGAAGCTTTATATATTTAATCACCGATTTGGGTTTTGGTTGTTTGAAACTGCTTTGCTGCATCTCATACAGGGTGTCTTGACTCCGTGTTACATTGCATGTAGGTTCTCCCCCGCAGCAGGTACTTTTAAAGACAAACACCTGCAGTCTGTAGACATGTGCAACACAAAAGCAGTTTTATTTTTTATTTCCAGGATGTTGAAATGCAGCTGATCCAGGCATTAAATGATATTTGAACTGATGTGAAAGCTCCAAGCTGATTCTGTTCTGGTGCTGTTAGTCAGAACGAGCCTCAACTCAGCCTCAACTCTTCCCCTCAGGAGCAGTAAACATCTGCAGATCTACTTCCCCAAATGCAGCAACTAAACTTGTAAGAGACGTAACAATCTTCCTGAGATACTGGAAGATGTGAGATGTTTACATGTTTGCATAAGAATGATGTTCATGCTACCTGTCGTCCTCCTGAAACATCTGGTTCCTGAACAGCAGGTCTCTGAAACATCAGCCAGGTGGAAGAGGAGGCACCTCTGGATCCAAATCCCTCATCTGGAAAGAGAATATTTCCTAAATAACAGCGGAGTTGCTGCTGTTGTTCTGCTGCAGGGTCTTAGAGGACCTGAATGAAGAGCGAGAGCAGCATCTGCTCATTTTTCTCAACAATGGAGACATTTCAACATGTTTTTTATATGAAACTTAAAACACTGTAACATTAAAGCAGCACAAAGAAACGTTTCTATAAACAAGTTAGCTTAGAGGGTTCCCTTGTCAGACAATGGAGGTTGAGATACTTTCAAGACACTATCCAAAGTTCACCTTGTTCGGTCTCTTGCTCAGTCGCTCCCTCATTTCCTCTGGAAATACTCCTTCCTGGAGCCGTCGTAGAGCTCTGGCCAGGAATCGCTCATTGAACCCTGGTTCGTGCTGGTAGGTGGTTCAAGCACCTGATAAAAATCAGTCATATTCATTTGGTCTCCATCTTTGAGTAACTTCAGAGACTAAGAAACAAGTCTTTGTTTGACATCATTTACACAGAATGTACATTTGTATCCTACAAGACTGAAGATGTTGACTTTATAACCAGCTCAGAGGAAGAAGTGGGGATAGAAGAAAAAACATATTTCAAAGATGTTTACAGTCCTTCAGTGATGTCTGGTTCAGATGTAGACATCAACATTTAGGGTTCTTGTTGTGAAGCTGAACGTTTGGAGTTAATTATTAAAGCAAAGGTTTGATTCCAGGTGTTTACATTTGAAATATGTCTGAATTAAGTTATAATATCATGATGGAAAACACATCTTAAACAATAATACTACAAATTAGAAAAAATAAATAGCACAAAGTGACACAAAATAATGTCACTGTCTTATTTCTGTTTCCCTGATTGAACTTTGATGTGAAACTACGTACTTACGAGGTGTACGAGAAGATTGGTGAAATTATGGACAACGATGTATAGTTTTTGATTTGGTGGTCCCTTCAGTCCCAACAGTACAACTACAGTTTGTTTTTCTTCCCCATCCCTTCCAGCTGGGCCATCCAGTTTTACAGTTATTGAACACTAGAGGGAGACAAAGACGCACTTACAGAACATTGTGATTCACCTATTTGAAGCTGATCAGCGACAAGAGCATCATGACAACTCATGCAGCTTTGTCATAATATATTCAAATCATATTTCTCTGTTTGTCACTGAAAAAACAAGTGAACCCCACACCACAGGGTGTACTGTATATGTTGTTAATGAGGTAACTGTCTACCATCAGCATTCACATTTGATCACTTTATCTTCCACACAAAGTCCACAAAGTGAGTGATCATACATTTTTCTCAGTAGCTGCTCTCAAAAGTGGCATCTACAACAGTGCAGCTCAGAAGTTCTCACATGTCACAAACATTTCCATCTAAAAGTGCCTTTGATGAACTATCAATGCAAACAGAAACAGCTGCAGCTGCAGCATCATCAGCTCTCTAAAGCTGCAACCAAGACTGACGACAAAATCACTCTAATATTCTCTGTATCGTTCAAATCTTAGTTTACACTCAGCAGCTACTTTAAATATCCAGTGTACCTAAAAATGTGGCCAGTGTGTGATATTACACTCACTCACTCACTCACTCACTCACTCACTCACTCACTCACTCACTCACTCACTCACTCACTCACTCACTCACTCACTCACTCACTCACTCACTCACACTCACTCACTCACTCACTCACTCACTCACTCACTCACTCCTCACTCACTCGCTCACTCACTCACTCACTCACTCACTCACTCACTCACTCACTCACTCACTCACTCACTCACTCACTCACTCACTCACTCACTCACTCTCAGTAAACGTCATGCTTGCTGTCATGTTTCGTCTCCATTGGATGTTTCGTGTACGTTTCATGTGTGTGCAGAGGTTCATCTCAGCAGGACAGCAGTCGTAGGTCTACCTGTGCTCTCCACACTTGGAGTGGGTTTTCATTCGGGGGTGGAGGACTCCTCTCGCTGTACCTCCTGACTCCCTCTCAGACCTTCTCCTTAAAGATGCTGCTGCTGCTCTGACTTTGAACAGTTCTCTGAAGAGCTGCTCTACAGCTGCACCTTGTTTAGTTTTTACAAAACAATCAGTGTAAATGACTGATAGATAGATAGATAGATAGATAGATAGATAGATAGATAGATAGATAGATAGATAGATAGATAGATAGATAGATAGATAGATAGATAGATAGATAGATAGATAGATAGATAGATAGATAGATAGATAGATAGATAGATAGATAGATAGATAGATAGATAGATAGATAGATAGATAGATAGATAGATAGATAGATAGATAGATAGATAGATAGATAGATAGATAGATAGATAGAAGTACAATTCTGCAGCTTTCTCACAACTTGGATGTAAAGTTGTAAAAAGATGCACAGCTACGTTTTTACTGTCTCAAGTGTCTCAGTTTGCCTGCAGAAATGTAAAGATCACATCTACATCTGCTGGTGGAAGATAGTTCAGAGCGAGGATTTCTCCGTTTATTTAGGAAATCCAACTTGTACCAACTTTCTCTCTGCAGTTACAGACATCAAACTGTCACAGAAAAGTTCAACTGCAAACTTATTGTGCAGCAGTGTGTCCAGGATGTAGCAGCTTCTAATTATTCAAGTGTTTTAACTTTTGTTTTGTATTTTATGTTTTGTCTTTCTGTGTCTCTTAAAAAACAACAAAACAATCATATACATAATTGCCTGTGACACTACAAACAGTAGATATAAAAGTATTACTGTTGTAGAGATGTAAGTGACACGTGACGAACAAGTCAGACTTCATGTCTGCTGCCTTTAAATGTCCTTCCCTATTCAAAAGTGTTTCTTTTCTGTGATATTTTTGTCTCAAATTTATGACTTAACCTCAAGGGTGGCTGGGTGGTTTGCACCGTTGCCTCATGGGAACAAGGTTCCTTGTTCAAATTCCAGCAGGAGTCTTTCCGTGTGAAGTTTACATGCTCGTCCGGTGAGTTTTCTCCAGGTAGTCCAGAACACTGTTGTATTGCATTTAAATGTGTTGTGGGATGTGTCATTATGGTCCATGTCTCCAAATCAGTACAGAATTGTATTTAAGTACATAATTATCTTTGCATGCTCTGGCGGGCCAAGTAAAATTAGGTGGTGGGCGGAGTTTGACATGTTTGCTGTGCATCAATATGTAAAGGAGGAAAACAAGAAGATAAATGAGTCCAAAGTGGGCATGTACCAGCACCATGAGGAAACCAGACAGCGTTGTAGCAGAAACTCATCAGACCAACTGTCCAGCACAGCAGTGGAGGCCAACGGGCTCTGATTTATAAGGTATTTGCTTTAGATTGAAACCTATTGCAGTCAGTTGATTTTTCACACATACAAGGACACAAACACAAAAACACAGGATTTCAAGAAGATATACCAACTTTTACACATGACTGCACATTGTTTTTCTGCATGTTTCATTTATTTTTGAAGTCAGAAAACAACTGCCAAAGCTGAGCTCAATAGAGACAGTTACTGAATTACTGTGAATTAATTATAATCACAAAATGGTCAAGAAACAGCAGAAACGTCCTTTTTCACAGCAGAAATCTTCAGCCTGTAGACGTCAGTAGCGTTTCTGTCTGTGAGACCGTCTGATTTCCAAAATGCCTAAAGTAGAAGATTAAACATTTATTTAACATTTTATGCAAAGTCCTAGAATAAAATAAAATAAAAACAACAGAGTAGAATCAGCAGTTACTGTGTGATTAGGTGTCATAGTCAGTGACCTGCCACATTATCTGGGAAAACCAAGGCCAGTGTTTGGAGTCCTGCCAAAAAGATGAGTTTTTTGTAATTGTTTGACCATCGTGTGGCACTCTCCTGAGGTTTGTCCAAAGGTTTCTGCTGATGCCTGAGTCCAGGAACTGGGAGGACTTTGACAAAGCCTGCAGCTTACACCTCTTAAGGTGGTCTCTGGCTGGTTTTTGGGATGTGTTACGGAGGATTATCCTGCAGAAGAAGTCAAGCTCCTTTCATCTGCTGCTAATCAGTTGAATCCCTTCCTGCCTCGACCGGTGAAATGATCCCCGACTGACTTGTGCCTCTCAGCTGTAGTAGCCTTGTTTTCTAGAAATTCTCCACGGATTTATTCTTTGTAGCAACAAAGTGGGTTTAGTATTTATCAGTCCATACAGCATATTCCCATGGTGGATCCGGCTGATCAAGATGCTGGATCATGATAATAAATAACACAGGGACGTTAGTGAAACTTGTTGGACAGCTCATGTCTCTGAAATCCCTTCAACCCTGAAATGATCCCTTTTACTGTCTACAACTGCCACCGTTTTCAGCAGGAGGGACCCCACCATGGATTATTCTGGAGGCTCCTTCTCCCTTCCTCATTGGTTGGGATCATTAGATTTTTAGATTGCATCCATGAGATGTATAAAACTTTGACTTTAACTTTAACATTCATTGAGAACAAAAGTATCATGAGTTTCAGGTCCGGTTCGTTCATGGAGGTTGATGTGAAAACACAGACGTGGGGGAAGCCAGGAAAGAGACACTGGTGTGAAAACGGGCTGAAAGGTGATCAAATGTGGATCTGAACACAGTCACTCACAGCTTTTTAGTTTCTTAGCCTGAATCCATTTTCTATCAGAACATAGCTCCTTCAAAATTATTGTCGCTGAATGTGATGTTCATGAAACAGACTATAATATTTATGAGCTCCTCCTGTTGTGTCAAGAGTATATCTAGTTGTTTTATTCACCTTTAGTCCAGCTTTTCCTTCTGTCATCCTGTCTGTTCATACAAAGAAGTAAGCAGCGGTGTGTTTTTCTTTCACCCTCCTCGGCCTCACAAGTCTGCAGCTACAATAACTCCATATTGTTCCATGACGACTACAGCAGCTTGTTCTGTCTCACGTTTTCAACGTCTTTACTCAACAGTGCTTTGTCCTGCTATAAGATATAACTTTGTTTTGAAGAGATGACGTGAAAGCACACACACACACACCTGAAGTCCAGAACCAGGGACCCAAAACTAAGGTAAGCAGAAGTTTCTCTGCATAATTACTGGTGTCTGAATGCAGTGGTGATCTCGTCCAGGTAGTTCTATTCCCAGCATCCTCCAAGAATCTACAGTGGAGAAAAAAACACAAAAAACAAACAAACAAAAAAAAAACACACAAGTGAAAAACCACCTTTTGAAAGTTTAAAAAAGTGTTTTTCCAATAAGAGGAGTTTCCATTACAGGTTTTACTTTGTGATATTTGGGATTTGCACAAATCTCTGGACAATGGAAACACGAGTAATGACGAGGATCTCCATCCAAAACCTGGATCTCTCTTTTTGGTAAATATGTATTTTTGTATATTGTATATATTTTTTTTTTGGAAACACATTTAGTTGAGGATAAACTTTGTTTTTGTTGTTTAGTCGTTGAAGTTGACATACGACAACTTTTACTGTCTACAGAGTCACCAGTTAACAGTTTTGTTGATTAAATCAGGGGGTTTGTCTCACCTGTAAGTGTGTCCATGTTTCACCTGGAAGAGTCAGAGACCCTTTTAAAGTGCTACCAGAATCCTCAGTGAAGAAGAAGGAAACAGTCGGTCCTGGAGTCTGGCACCGTCGACCTCTCGGACATGATTACGCTGCTTCTGTCACTTCAATGACATAAGATGACAATCGAGGCTTTGGAACGTCCTCATTAGTGTAGTGGACAGTATCTCTGTCTGTCACACAGCAGCCCTGGGTTTGATTACTATGTTTTAAATTTGTTTTCAGCGTTACAACATTTTCAGCAGTATTACCACATTCTAGTCCACTTCCAAAATAAAACTATCAACATGTAAATGAGTCTGATTTGAGGACTTTAAAAAACTCTAAGTCTATTTCTCTCTTGTACTTCAAAGTCTGTCAAAAGTTGTTTTTTCCCATCTATGCATTTTGTTTATGTGTGCGTAGGTGTGTGCAAGTGTGTTCCCTTCACCAGCCCTCATAACTATTTCTTATTGATCCCTGGAGAAAAAGGACAAAGAGGTAAAGTGGACACAGGACCATCAGGTGTTACCAGCAAAGAGAGGACAGAGAAAAGGGGGAGGAGCTTTCTACTTACTATTGTTTTAACAGTGAGCATATCTGAGTGTACCAGCCTTCAAATATAGACTGGGGTCAAGGTTCAAAGGTCAGTTTTACAAAGCAGGAGATCTGTAGCGTGTTCACGCTGACGTTCTCCAGATGAAGACGTTTCCAAGGATGTATTTGGTTTCAGTGAAAACCAAAGTTGAAATGTCCTTTCTGTTGAGTAAAAAGAATATCTGTCAACACAATTTACTCTACATGACTTTCAACTACAGAAATGTTTCAATATCAATAATGTCGTCCACATCTTTTAGAGACGATTCATTTTTCAACTTTGTCACTTTGATTTTGATATTGTTGAGAAATTTCAAACTAAGAAATGTAAGAATCATGTCTCGTTTAAAGATATTCCTTCATTAAAATCTTCATCCAAACTCTGCTGAACTGATTCAACTGAAGTCGCTGTTGCATCAACCCCCCTACAGAAGAGCGTTTGTGTTTCTCTACATTTCTACCTACAGCAGCTCACCAGAATATCCTGCTATCAGTCAGCTTTAATTAAGTTAATGTGGAGTTCTTCTCCAGACCAACAACTAAAGACAGCAGAAAGAGACACAATCAATAAAGAGTCATGGTAGCCATGATGACATTCTTTTAAAAAACTTTAAACACGCTCCATCTTTTAAATGTTTGCAGAAGTGGTGTCCAGGAGCGAGCTGACATGTCAGTGTAAGAACCCAGCCTGGTTCCATGGTGTAACGGTTATCACTCTGGACTCTGAATCCAGCAATCTGAGTTCAAATCTCAGTGGAACCTGATGTTTTGTTCCCAACAAACAACTGACATGTTTAACAGTCCGGTCTGATGAGATCTTCTTAAAAAATAAGCTGAGATCATCTTAGTCATTCCTGAGACAGAAACTGGGATCCAGTTCAGAGTAAAACTGGTGTTTATATCTCCAACTTTCTTGATGACACAATTTGGAGATGTTTTGGTGAAGCATCGATTAATGCTTTGGTGGCAACAATAATTGATCACCAGGATAGCTGTCTGCTAGTTAAGACATCAGCAGTAGAGTAAGACGAAGCACGTTTGACAGAACCAAATCATATTTCTTTGTTTTTCGTTTTTTTTCTAATTGTTTTACAAGGTTCCAATGACATAACTAAGTCCATTAGAGTGATTGGGTCAATTTTTGAAAAGAAAAAAAAAACATTATTCGTTGGGTGGAGGATCAAAGCCACTGTCAGGTATTTAAACAAGCACGTTAGAATAATGAAACCAGAAAGTAATAATCATTTGATCATTTGTGTTATTTACACGATGAATAAAAGGACTACATCCCCAAAAAATGCAGCTGCCGAGAAGGTTTTAGCAGCTCCTCAAAGTGTCAGTTTTTCTCAAAAGGTTTCTTTTTTCCCAACATATACCAGGATTTCCTTCGTACATGTACCATTGGACCGTTCACACCAGTGTATGTACATACCAGTGGAGACACCTACATGGACCGTTCACACCAGTGTATGTACATACCAGTGGAGACGCCTACATAGACCGTTCACACCAGTGTAGGTACATAAAGGTGGAGGCACCTACATGGACCGTTCACACCAGTGTATGTACATACCAGTGGAGACGCCTACATGGACCGTTCACACCAGTGTGGGTACATAAAGGTGGAGACGCCTACATGGACCGTTCACAGATATTCAACAAATGACAATGTGCAGAGACTCTGAATAATCATTTGAATGATCATCTGCTGTCTTCATCCTCTGTTGACTATTTCCTCAATAACTGTAGCAACACTAACAATAATTTAAGAGATAATATTAGATGTCCTTTATTGATCCCAGAATTGTGAAATTATTGGCCAGAAGCAGCATAACATGTGTTCAGGTAGTCAAACTGTTAGTTTTTCATTAAACTCCACTGTAGATCCTTGGAGGATGCTGGGGACTATAACTGCCCCCCCGCCTCAAATCAGAAGCATTATACTACAACCTTGGGATGCCCATGAAAATAAGTGAAGTTAATAAATGAAAGTACTTCAGTTACACGGGAGTGTAAGGAGGATTTGTAGTGTCACCTAACCCTGAGTCTTATTAATCTTAATCCTACACTCAGTCCAAGACCAATCTCAAATTTATCTGACGGTGTAGCTCATAATCCCAGAGCTCCCTCTCTGTTTTATTCACACATACATTTATCCGCACCAGTATAGCATTATTTCACGCTACCAGGGCAGCTCCCACTATCATCTTATAAAAACAAGGAACCACACAGCAACACAAACATGAGAAACTCACCAAATCCTGAGGTATTGTGGATGTAGAGCAGGAGCAAAGTGGAGAGAGAGACAGTTTAAACCTCAGTGTTCACCTGGACAACAGACCGAACTGGAAATGCAACACTGATGCTGTTTATAAGAGGACAGACCAGACCAGAGTCCCAACAACATCCCATCAACTAGATAAACACATTATTAACATTAAATATAAAACTAGAGAAAACAAGTTGTTAACATTCATTGAGTACAGAAGGATCATGAATTTCAGGTCCGGTTCGTTCATGGAGATTAATGTGAAAACAAAGACGTGGGGGAAACGAGGAAAACGACACTGATGTGACAGCGGGCTGAAAGGTGATCAAATGTGTAGCTGAACACAGTCACTCACAGCTTTTTAGTTTGTTGGCCTGAATCAATTTTCTATCTAAACATCTTCACAGACTCTGTGGCGCAATGGTAGCGCGTCTGACTCCAGATCAGAAGGTTGCGTGTTCAACTCACGTCAGGGTCATAATGAATTTGTATTTTAGGTTCCTGTAACCTCAGGAGGTCACAAAAGATCAAATCATCTCTTAAAACTTCCACCAATCACAAGACCCATGAACCTATAATGGATCTGTAGAGGCAGGACGAGTCTCTCACTCGTCCTTCAGGAGTGTTTGTGTTGCTGTTTGGTGCAGAGACACATTGTGTCGGCCTCACACTGCCTCACACATCATGTGTCCTGCAGGAGTGCAGTACCAGGAGTCAACACCAGAGGGTCCAGACTTCTTCTCACAGCAGCATTACAGGTGGTAGTTGACATCTGATACCAGATGTTTTGTACAATGGTTCCTGGATGACTCACAGCTGTAAACTATGTCCTTCAAGATTAAAATGATTCTTCTGGGCACCATCATCAGTTGCTGAAGAAGCTTCTCAATGCTGCAGCTGGACCAGAGTAAAGACTGGTTCAGGAAGGATGATGTGACATAATTGATACACACAGAAACATCATTGATCAAGTTCTTCTAAGATGAAACTGTGCTGTGGATTATCTGTTCTGTTCACCTGTAAACTGGTCAGTCCTGATCCAGAGTTCCAGCTTGGTCCACTCAGACCAGGAACCTTTTACATGTGAGACAAACATAAGAACCACAACACTACAGAACTGTGCAGAAGGTTCTTGATCATGATTCAATTCATTCACTCACTTATTTTCTATAGTTCAGTTATTTCTAAACTTTTGTTTTCCTTCAGTTTTTTTAAAAGTATCTCTGATGGGACATTTGTTAATGTTAACACTGCATCCTCCACAACATATGTGTGATGAAAAAGGAGAGATGAGGAGGAGGAGGAGGAAAAGAAAAAGGAAGGATGGATGCCAGACAGGAAGACTTTTTTGACGATTATTGTTTTAAGAACAATCCATCCATTAGTTTACTGCAGGTGTGTCATATTTTTCATTTTTCACCAAACATACTTCAATAGAGGAAACATTACAAACATATAGTTTGTTTCCTTAAGAAACAGATATGTCAGCATCCATTAGTGGTGTAGTGGTGAGCATAGCTACCTTCCAAGCAGCTGAGCCAGGTTCAATTCTTGGTTGTTGCAAGTATGTCATTTTTCTTCTGTTAATTTGCATAAACAATGTTTTAAATACCCTCCGGCTGCATACCAGGAGAGCGCTTCATCATGACTGATCTGCTTTACAGTGGACCGTCCAAAACACAACTTCAACAGACATCCAGTCTCTCACAAACCCCACTAGTATCATGAGATTGTGATGTTGACAGAACAAGCTTGTCAAAAAAGAGCTCTGCTCTGTTACTTCACATAAAGACACAACAGAAGTGAACAGATCAGTGCACGAAACATGACACAAGGAGGTGGAATAAAGCTGCCAGAGAGGTGCAACCACCTCAGGGTGTTTACAGCAGAGGCAAGATCTTAAGCCCAAGCCTGAGCCGACCCTGATCCAAATTTCCGGCCTAAATGCCAAAACTATCTCGCTGACTTTTTTTTAATAAATATATGTTTATAAAAATTTATACTAAAACGATGTGTGGAATGTGGATACTAAACTAAGGAATACTTGTTATAAAATAAATAGTTTGGATAAAACAGAGAAGGCGCTGTAAGGTAATTGCTATTTAACTACTATACGCTCACGTTCACGCTCACGTTCACGCTCACGTTCACGCTCACGTTCACGCTCACGTTCACGCTCACGTTCACGTGCGCAGAGCTCTGGCTCTGCGCACGTGAACGCGCCCTCTTAATAATCTTTCAAAAATCATCTATTTTGACTTGGTATCCCTGATTATGGAGCAGCAAGAAGTCAAGGATAAACTAAAGACAGGGGAACTTAAGAGGCAAACACACACCGGGAAGAGTGAGGTGTGGAAAAGCTTCAAATTGATAATGTAAAATGCTCCAGTAACTTGTGTTGGCTTCGCTGAATGTCGTCAATGTGGCGCTTTGCTTTCATACGAGAGCAAAAAGACTGGCTCCTCGACGCTGAGCAGGCGTTTAAACCTTACATTTTCCCCGTCAACTCTTACAAAAATCCATCAATGATGGCAAATTGTCGGTTAATGTAACCTCTGCAGACACAGAAATATAAAAGATGTAAATGTTTATCCAGTCTTGTTAAACTTAGATTTCGTTACAAAAGGCTTTAATTTGTTAGCATAAATCACCCCCTCCTTCCCGCAACCCAACAAATAAAATATGACATTTCGGGTTTGCTTCGGGCTCGGGCCTGCAAATCAAGTTAATTGGTCGGGCTCGGGCTGGGTCGGGCTTTAATACCCACGGGCCTGGGTCGGGTCGGGCTGGATTTTTTATGCCGGATCTTCCCTCTAGTGAGAGGTACAGCGATCGATACCCTCATTCACCAAGTTCAGATATTTATGGTTCATCTGTGAAAACTGGAACTGGAACAAGCAGCAGCTGCTTCCAGGATTGAAACAATCATCAACACTCACCTTCACTCAGTCACCACAGACTACCTGTATCAGCTTATCACAGCTCATGGTAACATCCCATAATAACTCATGTCACCTGACACTCACTTTGGGTGAAACTGCTCTCGTTTCACAAGTTGCTGCAGAAATAACAGGAACTAAGAACTGCAGCAGTTGAAACAGAAACTTTAGGTGAGAGCTGGATTGAAAATCCCCTGGATGAGAACAAGGAGACGTACAGACGGAGGTGCAGGAGCTCCACCATGAGAGCATGAGTAGTAAGATAGGAACTGTAATATATCATAAATAGTCAGACTGCTGCAACCTTGTGCTTCATGTTCTGACTCTACAGGACATTTGTAAAAAAGACAAAACTAAATCAAATTATCAGGGTTTCTAGTCGACCAAAGAAGGGAGATCTCAGAATTACAGATTAGTTGGTTCAGACTGGTGTAGAATATTTAACATAGTTTGCTGCTTTAAGCTTTACAGATTTTACACAGATTCTTCAAATGTCTAAACAGAATTTAACTTTTTTTTTAATATGTTTTAGCAGAGGTGAGACGTTTCTTCAAATGTTATTATAGAGTTGGCGCCAAATCATCAAAAAACAGCAGTTGGTTTGGCAGCGGGCAGCATGTCCATCACCAATATCTTTATTCATTCATATGCAAAGGGAACTTTGGGGGTTCTGAGTTCCCAGGGGACCAAGGACCTGGGGTCAAAAACACTACAGATCCCACCATGGAGGTGAGGACCATGATGAGACCCAGACTAAAACAGCCAGAGGTTTTGGGATCAAACTTCACAACTGACTGGAGACCAGCAGAGAATCACCCCCACTAGACCCCAACTGGATCACTGGGATCAGTTGAGTTCAGGGTTCACGGTAAAAGATTTTTTTAATTTACTTTTATACATTTAAAACTGCAACAGTTTCCGTAGTGTTGTGGTTTTCAGGTTCCTCTAACACATGAAAGGACCCTGGTCCAAGTTGCAGTGGAAACATGTTCTTCTGTCTTATTGTTTTTTCTTCTGGACTGTTTTACTTGAACGTGCTTGTAGATGTCGCACATGTCAAGCAGGCTGAAGACCTCACTGCTGTCCTTGAAATGTTTGGTCCAACTCATGTGACCGAGTCACCCACAGCAGGACCACAGTCCAGATGTGCTGAGTTCAGAGAGTGTTGTTATTTCAAACGTGGATGTGCTCCATGTTGCTTTATCTGATTCTTTCTGTGTTTTCTTTGACCTGGATGTTACTCCCAAACCAGCATTTGAGTCTGCAGTTGTCCAAGGAACACTCATGAATGACAGCACAGGGACACAGTTCATGGAAATGATCAGGTTTGAAATTTCTCCGCGTTCTCATGTTGAAGATCTGCTGAAGTGATTTATAGGTTATTGGAATGGTGAAAAGTAGCAGAAGGTACAGTGTGCTTTGTCTTGGACTGGTGTTTCCAACAACAACACTTGAGTTTGTTGTCTATGTTGGAAGCTGAAGTCAAGCACAAACACCCCAGATGGGACTTGAACCCACAATCCCTGGCTTAGAAGGCCAGTGCCTTATCCCCTTATCCATTAGGCCACTGGGGTGCTCCTTCCAGATAAAATGCTCCACTTCACTCCGACATGTTAATCAGTGTGTTCTTGTGATGTTGTGCTACATATTGTACACAGCGTGTACAATAAGAGGCTGTGAATGTATGAATAGAAATAGGTTAAATCACTTTGCTGAGTCTATAAATAGGTAAACTAAATAAATGAAGAATATGAGTTGTACCCAAATGACAGCTTAGAGATGAAGAAACTTCCATTTCACATAATGTCCTGGTATGAAGGATGAGCAAGTGAAGATGTGAGTTTTCAGTATTTATCCATTATGCTGATGTTTATTTAGTGTTTTACTAGAATCAGTCATCCTGGTCAAACTGCAAAAGTCCTAGAGCTCATCTGGGAGTTGAATCCGGAACCTCTCCCACCCAAAGTGAGAATCAAACTACTACGAGCCACGAAAGGATGTTAAAGTAAAAAAAAAAAAAATGTTTTTCAAAAAAAGAAATAGCATAAAGAAAACCCATCTCACATCATCAGAAGCAGGTGATGTCGTTAATTACTAACTACCATCCATTTCTGAAATTATCTGGTCAATATTTGTTTACATGAGTTCCAACTAAGTTCTTTTTCCGAGATTTCAATTGGGAGGAGGATCATTTTTCTTTTTCTGAAACACTATCATAATCTGCTTTTCTTTCTCTTCCTTCTATTATTTTTAGGTCTTTACAGATTCCAAACTGCAAGGAGGATCTTTTCTGGTGGACGTGAAACCTCTTGACAATCTCTAATCCAGGTATGATGATCATTTACTGTATTAGTAATTGAAATCAGAATTCCTTTCTTTCACTTTATTGTTCTTCTGACTCCACATTTTTTTCTTTTACCTTCTTAGATTTTAATTTACAACCTATAAAAAAGCCCCATCAAGATAATCCACTATGATCTTTTCTCACTTTCAAGAATCTGACTCTGTTAAAAAAGAAAAACTCTATAAAACAGTAAATGTCCAAGAATCAAGTGTCTGTGTGGATATTCTGTGACTAAATAATCAGGTCACAAAGATTCAGAGAAACTCTCAGTAAGAAGGCCAGATTTCCTCTGACTAGAAAGGAGAAGTTGCAGAATGTTACTGATATCCCAAGATAGTTGACTTTAGAGGTGCTGCTCCAGGATCTCCTGTTTACTAGACAGGTGCTTTGACCAACTAATCCACAGAACCTCCGAAAACCACATGAAACCTAATTTTCCCACAAACTTTATTTCTTCAGATACTGTAACAACCTCAATCCAAAGTAAACTAATAAGTTTCATCTGTTTACGTCACATGAAAACATCAACACACATCAGTGAGTGACGGGTTGTGAGGCGCACAGACGTCCAATTCAATTCAATTCAATTTTATTTATATAGCGTCTATTACAACATAAGTTGTCTCTAGGCGCTTTCCAGAGACCCGGAACATGACCCCCGAGCAATTATTACATAAACAGTGGCAAGGAAAAACTCCCCTTTAAGAGGGAAGAAACCTTGAGTCCATCACACACGTGGTCTGTTTCAGTTTCAAATCCACCAGATTGTTTATGTCATTCTGATTTATATATTTTATCTTTAAAAAGAAAGAAAATAATATTGGTAAGTTGATCACCAGTTCAATCTACGTAGATCCTTCTAACTCCCACCTGGACCACCTTTATATTTTCTCTGAGTTCTGCGGAGAGCACGATGTATCAGAACATCTGGTACTTAGAACGAAAGATTCACATTTACAACAAACATTTGTTTGTTCAACAAAACTGTACAGTTATTGGTAATTATCCCACTGTTTTCATAAAAAAAAAATATTGCCAAAAAAGTAACTTGTCATCAGAATATGAGGTTGGGTAAGTCTGGTACAACTACAACAATAAACTAGAGGACAAACAGTGGTCCTCAGTGCAACAAGAAGTAGACCATGTCTGGACTGTTACACATATTTTGGAGATTGCAGCAAAACACTGCAACATGCAGACATGTGTTTAAAATGCACAACAGAGTGGATGAAGAACCAAGTTCAAGCTGTAAAGCTGAATCTGCATTTCCACCGACCGATGTGGGTCATCCAGCTCTGTTTCCACCACTGGAATCATTTTGGATGTGAGCATCACCTCCATATTATTCACACCTTTCTATCTTGGTCCTGTTTAACATTCACAACAACTCTTAAAAAAACTTTCGTTAATATTAAGTTTAGACACAGAACTGTTGTTATTGCTTGTAAAGACAAGTTACACAACATTTAACCAAACAAATAATATTTGAACTGATGTGAAAGCTCCAAGCTGATTCTGTTCTGGTGCTGTTAGTCAGAATGAGCCTCGACTCTTCGCCTCAGGAGCAGTAACCAGCTGCACTAACCTCCACCTGGAGCCTCTTTTTTAAGAGATAAATCCACTAACAAGTCACCAAGTAAGGCCTCCACTGATTTTTAGTAGTCTTG
>CM026212.1:7892160-7921092 GCA_014839995.1 Xenentodon cancila
AGCTCAAACAACATGGGATCTTTTCTGTTCCTGTCCCGTCTTAACGTTTCTGCAGATCTACTCGTCTCTGCTGCAGCGTCTCCTCCTGAGTTTGCCAATGCCGCCGACTCCAACCCTCTTTCCTCTTTGGAAGTTTGACTTTTTATGGAGACACAATCATGAAACAAGGGTCACCTGGAAGTTATTCCATTAAAGCTGCAAAAAGTATGGCAGAAGTCCAGGACTGATGGATGGTTTGATCAGACACTGACGGACTTTGACCTCGGAATTCATCTTGAAGTTCTTTGGAAGTTGTTCCGGGTTCTTTTGTTTCCATTTGTATAATCAGTCTCTTTAATTTGTTGTCAGAATTTCACAGTTTTATTTATTATTACGGCTGTTCTGACAGCTCAACGTTGGATGTTTGTTCAGCTCTGCACAGATTTCCAAAGATATTAGCATTCTTTTACTTGTTGTTTTAGTGCACGTTATATTCTAATGAATGTATCTGTTCATTTGTTAGTGGTGGTATTTTCTAGTTCTAGATGAAGCCTGTCTTACACAGCACTGATCTTCTGTAAAGCTGTGACTTAAAAGAACTTATATTTGTGTCTTTTTAAAGAAAGAAAGGTATCAGAATAACAGTGAGATTGTCTGGATGATGTTTTCTTCTCCTCGTCGGCCTGAACTTGTAGATACATCAGCTTCATTTTGCTGCTGTAACAGCAGAAACCTTCAACTCCTCTAGATTCGTCCGAACCTTCTTTGTCCATCAAAGACAAATGTCTGCAACACATGTGAGTCACCACTAGATGTCAGCATTCACCATGCTGGTGTACATCGTCTAAAGACTGAAGGTGAAACAGCTGCATCTCTGATTGTACGGAGCTGCATTAGTGCCTCTGACGTGGGCAGCTTCCACATCTGGAAAGGCGCCTTCGATGCTGTACAGTACATAAAGTGTTTAAAGGAACAAATGATCCCATGAGGACAACGTCTCTGTCAGAGAAGGTCTTCCAGTTTTAAGCATGACAACACTAAACAACATCTGCATCTGTCTCAGCAGCACTGCTTCACAGGAGAAGAGTCCGGGTGCTGAACTGTCCTGCCGACAGTCCAGACTTTAAATATCCTCAAAACATTTGGTGCATCATGAAACAATGAAATGTCTCTGTCGAACATCTGACATGTTGTTTATGCTCGACTGGAAATAATATCTGACATTTAGAAATGATTTGAATTTTGTTATTACTTATATTTCACACAGCCTCCAACTTTTTTGTAATTAGGGTTCTATTATTACTATAATTATAATATAATTGTAATTTTCGAACCTGCATCAGTGTATCTTCACACATGTGGGTGTCAACCTTGTTTCATCTCAGACGTTGACTTTTGTATCTTCACTGATGCTGGATGATCTGATGATGTTTCAGGTCATTAATACTGAAATGTGGAAGATTTAGAAGAATTTACAAACGTTCAAGTTTTACGTTTCAGCTGTATTTTTCAGGGAAACATAAACATGTGACAGTGAAGGTGCTGGTCATATTAAAGGTCACAGTCACTCTGTCGTGATCAACAGTGTCGGGGAGTGAATGTACGTAGTTTTGTAACTGTGTGGATGATTGCTGATGTAACGCTGCCACATGTACATTCTGTAATTCTGCTCATTTCCTGATGATGTCATGAATTTATCTGTAAAAATATGTGTATCATGTAAGAAAAATGTGATTCAAAGATGTCAAACCGCTACACAAACTGAGTGGAAGAGTGGAGGTTCCTCCATCCATCCATGGTCATTGTCATCAGGGCTGCAGGGGTCTGATGGTGAAGCGGACTGAGGGACTGTAAGTTTGCTGATGTGGTTTTACTGATATGAAACTTATGTTGTGTCAGGTTTGAACGGCCTAAACATTTATTAAACACACAATGAGGAAGAAAGACAAAGTCAGTCAGCTTTCAGTTATCTGCACGGAGGACGGACAGAGAACACAGCCACATTTCTGCCGCTCTCGTCTCTGTCCGCACCTCCTCTCTGCTGTCCTGCTTTGTTTTTTATTGAAAAACAGGAGGTCACAAACCACATGAAGATAAGCAACAAGTACAAGATATATTCTGACGTTTACAATCATCCTGTAAGACAAGCAAGATACAGTGCGTGAACTAAAGATGAGATAAAACAGAGTGTGTTAAAGTTTAACTCTTCACTTTGTTTTGTGAAACCACAGTGAATCAACCGAACACTGCAGAGGGCCCCAGATGAACAGTTCTTGTAGAGTTAAAGTGTTAAAGTGAAACCAGACCTGCACTGTAAACCTTGTTTGTAATGATCTTTGTTTCAAGTAGTTTTGTTAACTGGAACAAATATTTCCTGTTGCAGGAATCCTTCGTAAACTCTGTAAACGCTGTCATTTCTTAACTCACGCCTGAATGTTTTATTAACTTACTGTTCAAGCTTTTAGTGACGTGTATACAACTACATCTGTCAGCAGCAGAACTGAGACTTCTATGTATATACGACTGATACATGGTTAGTTGGTGATCTACAGAGACGATGGTTTAAACAGGTGTAGACAGCAGAGGTGGTCAGAGGTGGGACTGCAGGTCAGGATGTCAGCAGGTCTCCAACAGAGACGTCTACACAGACAGGTGGAGGTGAACACTGGGGTGGTCAGAGGTGGGACTGCAGGTCAGGATGTCAGCAGTTCTCGAACAGAGACGTCTACACAGACAGGTGGAGGTGAACACTGGGGTGGTCAGAGGTGGGACTCCAGGTCAGGATGTCAGCAGTTCTCCAACAGAGACGTCTACACAGACAGGTGGAGGTGAACACTGGGATGGTCAGAGGTGGGACTGCAGGTCAGGATGTCAGCAGGTCTCCAACAGAGACGTCTACACAGACAGGTGGAGGTGAACACTGGGATGGTCAGAGGTGGGACTGCAGGTCAGGATGTCAGCAGGTCTCCAACAGAGACGTCTACACAGACAGGTGGAGGTGAACACTGGGATGGTCAGAGGTGGGACTGCAGGTCAGGATGTCAGCAGGTCTCCAACAGAGACGTCTACACAGACAGGTGGAGGTGAACACTGGGATGGTCAGAGGTGGGACTGCAGGTCAGGATGTCAGCAGGTCTCCAACAGAGACGTCTACACAGACAGGTGGAGGTGAACACTGGGATGGTCAGAGGTGGGACTGCAGGTCAGGATGTCAGCAGGTCTCCAACAGAGACGTCTACACAGACAGGTGGAGGTGAACACTGGGATGGTCAGAGGTGGGACTCCAGGTCAGGATGTCAGCAGTTCAGTCAGCAGGAAGTGTTTAAATGACTTAATATTATTAGTTTTGTAATTAATAAATGTATTATTATTATTATTATATTCTTGTATGTATTTATGTGCAAATAAGTGAGTTTATATACATAGATGCATGTTTTATATGTGTGTGTGTATGGGTGTGTGTGTGTATGTGTGTGCGTGTGTGTATGTGTATCTATTGGTGTGTATATGTGTGTGTGTAGTTATATACGTGAGTATGTTTGTGCATATATGTGTGTGAACGTATGTGATATGTATGTATGTATGTACGTATGAATAGCTGTGTGTGTGTATGTGTGCGTGTGTGTGTGTAGTTATATACGTGAGTGTGGTTGTGTATATGCGTAAATGTATGTGGTATATATGTATGTATGAATAGCTGTGTGTGTGTGTGTGTGTGTGTGTGTGTGCATGCATGCACGCACGCACGTGTGTGTGTGTGTGTGTGTATATGTGTGTGTGTGTGTGTGTGTGTGTATATGTGTGTGTGGGTGTGTGTGTGTACATGTTTATGTATTTGTGTGTATCCCTATGTGCATGTATCTATTTAGGTGTATGTGGATACATGCAAGTGGATGTATATACTTATATGGATGATATGCATGGGTGTGTGTATGTATTTATGTATGTATGTATGTATGAATATGAGTTGCATGAGTGTAAGTAAATGATTACGGGGAAATGTATTGTGATATGAACATGCAAAGTGTATGCATATACTGATATACTATATGCAATGATTTAAAGGTATGTGTATGTATATCATATGAATAGCTACTTATATATATATATATATATATATATATATATATATATATATATATATATATATATATATATATATATATATATATATATATATATATATATATATATATATATATATATATATGTGTGTACTTCAATTAGGCACACCTGTACAGCATGTATCAATGTATATTTGTATGTATGTATAATCATGTACATGTGCATATGTATTTTACACCTATGCATAGCAAAACTCTTAGATGTCCACACATTAATCCACGGTTTATTTTCATTGATTGTATGAATATGTGTGTGTGTGTGTGTGTGTGTGTGTGTGTGTGTGTGTGTATGGATTATTTATCTATCTTCTCTGTTTATAACTTTATTTTGACATATGTGGACATGTATGAGTATTTAAATACTTCTATGCCTATTATATATATGACTTTTCAATACTGCCTCCAACCCCCCCCAAACGCTCAACCGACGTGATTGTAAATAGAAAGCTCCTCCCCCCTTTTCTCTGTTTTCTTTTTTGCTTATAACACTTGATTGTCTTGTGTCCACTTTTTACTCTTTAAACAACACATTATAAACTCTTCTTGATGCATATTACAACACAGACACCAAACTGCACCACCACTGTCTCATCTCTCTCTCCTGCTCTCTCTCTCCTCACCCTCCACACCCGGTGACTCTAGCCCTCCTCTGCAGAATATTTATATCCCTCTTTCTGACTCTCCCTTTACTTTTATCTTGTTTGATTTCTCCAGGGATCAATAAAAATATAGTTTGACTGTTATGAGGGCTGGTGAAGGTAGCACACTTGCACACACCCACACACACAAAACACCCTTGGTTACTAGATTAAAATGCATATATACAACTCCGGTTATACCAACATGGTATCAATCATAAATATATGTGCAAACAAGGGCAAAAAAAAAAGAAAAAAGAAAAAAAAAAAAAAAAAAGGATGTCAGCAGTTCTCCAACAGAGACGTCTACACAGACAGGTGGAGGTGAACACTGGGATGGTCAGAGGTGGGACTGCAGGTAAGGATGTCAGCAGGTCTCCAACAGAGACGTCTACACAGACAGGTGGAGGTGAACACTGGGATGGTCAGAGGTGGGACTGCAGGTCAGGATGTCAGCAGGTCTCCAACAGAGACATCTACACAGACAGGTGGAGGTAACACTGGAGTTGTCAGAGGTGGGACTGCAGGTCAGGATGCAGCTCCTGAGGTTCTGGTCTGCAAACATGTACAGAAGAGAAAAAGAGGAGACAGACCAGCACAACAAACTACAAGAACAATGGAGACAATTGTAAAAACATTATGAAAGTATGAAAACAGTCTGGATCATCATTTTCATCAGTAACACAAAAGAAAATGTCAGACGTTTCTCATTTAACCCAGTGATTTCACAACCTGAATGAGCTGCAGCACAGATGAACTACTTTTTAAAAGAAACACAAGCGGAGACGGAAATAATGGTGAAAATAAAATGAAATAATAACATGTGTGCAATAAGAAAATTAATTATATCACATATACCTGAACTACGATCTCAGTATCTCAGAAAAGTCCTCGTCTCTGGCATCTGTCCTGCCATCTTCTCCTCCTCCTCCTCCTCCTCCTCCTCCTCCTCCTCCTCCTCCTCCTCCTCCTCCTCCTCCTCCTCCTCTTCCTCCTCCTCTTCACTGCCCCAACATCCACAGTCCTGGTCCCAAGTCCAGATACAAGTCCAGATCCACATCTGGAACTGCTTGATTGTCTAGATTATATTAAAACATGGTTTTCTTTCAGTTGTCAAACACAAAAGAAGACAGAGATGATTGTGTTTGTTTCCTCTCTGTTTCAACATTTATAAGTACTTCATTCAATGTTTATTAAATAAACAGTGAACAAGATTTTTCTTAATTGTAAATTCAAAACATTTTATCTAAATATATTTATTGAGAGCTTGATTATATGTGATAAGGGAAGCATCCAAGGTGCTTCTTTGAAGCTGCATCTCTACTTGAAAAGTTATTTAAATGTTCTCACACTATGTAGATTGTAAAGGTTTATAGTGAAAATGTCAGACTAGATCCTGTTTGACTGAATCAACTAACTGATGAACTTAATCAGACCATGTTTCAGGTGTCCAGTAATGCAAGTTGGTGTTGGAGCTCATATAAATCCATACACATAAGTCTTAGTTCTGTTGCAGAGATAATTCTACTATCGTATCCTGTCTTGGTCCTTTGACGGTATAGCATCCCTCAAAGCAGGCGCAGACACGGGTGGTTTTCTTGCAACTGGTTTATTTGAAGATTTCTCTTCAACGTTCACCGTGAAAACTTGGTGGCTGCATGCTCCTTTCGAGGAATACCAGAATGGCTTTAAATAAAAAAGGATATTTCAAACAAGCTGTAGCATCTCCGCAGAACTCCTTCGTGGTCAACTGTCAATAGTTTATTTTTAACTGACGAGCATAGACGAACAGGAAACAGAACATAACATTTCACAATAAAAGCGGAAATACTTCCCTTCTTCATTAAAACAAACTTAAACTCTTAATTTGAAGGGTATAAATAATGACGAACACATAACATTCTGGACACAGTTACACTCCCACCAAATCACACAATCTTATGTGGGATTTCTCTGAACTTCAAAACAAAGCAAATTTGAAAGAAGTTAAACTTCACAATGTAACCCTTTAAACCTAGACCTTCATACAAGGTAGGACATAACCTATTCTGCTTCAAGCAGAGTAACAACCTTATATATGGGTCGTTCAAGAATTACAGGCTTAATAATGAGTTTCCCCTTTTTGTCCAATGTGCTGTCTTTAACCAAGAGTTTCACTCTTCTAACTCTATTGTCTGACCCCGCAAACACTTCTGCAACTGTTGCTAGTCTCCATTCACTCCGTGGTGCAAGATCATCTTGAAGAAGCACAATATCATTCACCTTCAGATTTCTCCTAGTCTTGTGCCATTTCTGTCTTTGTTGTAGGTTCAGAAGATATTCTTTCTTCCATCTAATCCAGAATTCGTTAGCTAAATATTGAACTTGCCTCCACCTCTTTCTAAGGTAAAGATCCTCTCTTACAAACTCTCCGGGCGGGGGCAGAATGACTGTGGATTTCATTGTAAGGATGTGATTTGGAGTCAAAGGTTCAGGTCCTGATGGGTCCTTCAAATGTTCAGCAGTGAGTGGTCTACTGTTAATAATAGCCATGACTTCATAGAGAAATGTTCTTAACGAAGTGGTATCAAGTCGTTTTCCTGACTGGTTGAGAACATAAGTAAGAACACTTCTTACTGTCCTTATTTGTCTCTCCCAGACGCCACCCATGTGACTTGCAGCTGGAGGTTTCATGAGAAAATCACATCCCATTGCCTTCATTCTTTCTTGATCCATTCCTTTCATGAGTTCCACAAACTCTTCGTTCATTGTCATTCCTCGGCCTTGATGATGTATCTTTTCATGAAAATGCTTTATAAGCAAACCTGAAATGTGACTGGTTGTTGATAGCATTGCTGGATGCTTTACGTTTGGATACAATGCTGCTTAACTTAGCCGTCCTCCAACCCTTAAGATGCCTTGTTCATCCAAGAATGGATTTAACTGGTATAGCTTACTGCTTGTTGTCTTCGTAAGTTCTTTCGTTAGCTTCAAGCTTTGTATCTCATTTGAGAATGCCTCTTCTTGAACTTGTTTGATAATAGCTAGTTCTGTAGCTTTCCTTTCTTCAAGGCTGGTAGTTTCACTGACGTTGGGCCTTTTTTCCTTATATGCTTGCACTCTTTGCCTCAGCCTGGAAACTGCTCTTACTAGCCTTGGCCAATCAGAGAACTTTTGTAGACGATCCAATAATGATTTCTTCTCCATCTTTGTGTTACACACAAATGCCTTACGGAGCTCAGGATCATTTTCTATGGTATCTCCCACCTTACAATCTCTGTCAAGTAGTTGCTTTTGCCAGAGAAATGTTGGCCCTGTGAACCAGTTTGAAGCCTTCAGCTGTTCTGCAGTCATACCTCGAGAGGCATGATCAGCTGGATTGTGCTCAGAAGCAACATAAGCCCACTGTTCAGGATCTGTACTGGATTTTATTCTCTGTATACGATTGGCAACAAACACTTGGAATCTTCTGGCATCATTGTTTATGTAGCCAAGCTGTTGAAGTTGAATCTGTCCAAAAGAACTCCTTCAAATCCTGAATCTCTAGCTCCTTTCTTAGCATTTCACTGGTTTTAACTGCAACCACAGCAGCAGTGAGTTCAAGTCTTGGTATCGTCAAGACACTTATTGGTGAGACTCTTGATTTCCCCACTACCAAAGAACAATGGACTTCATCTGACTCATTGATGGTTCGCAGGTAAGAACATTCTCCATATCCAGAGGTACTTGCATCCAAAAAATGGTGGAGTTCAAATCTGTTGATGTTTCCAAACTCTGAAGGCAAGAAGCATCTTCTGACTTGCATATCTGCCAATTTGGGCAGGTCATTTAACCAGGATTCCCATTGTGGTCTTAGAATTTCCGGAAGCTCCTCGTCCCAGCCAATCTTGTCTTTGCACATTTGTTGGAGTATTTTCTTTCCCAGAAGCACAAATGGTGCAATGAACCCGAGGGGATCATATATTGAGGCTACAGTAGAGAGCACACCTCTTCTGGTAAAGTGACTTGGTTTCACCTGAATTCCAAAGTTGAATGAGTCAGATGTGATACACCACTCCACTCCAAGAGCTCTCTCTATTTGTGGTAAGCTCAAGGACATATCTCGATCTTTGACAGTTGTGCATTCAGATTTTGGGATAGTTGCCAACACCTTTTCGTTGTTTGAAACAAACTTGTGAAGTCTCAACTTGCCGGTAAGACAAAGTTCTCTTGATTCCTTGACAAGTTGAATGGCTTCTTCTTCAGTATCAACACTTGCCAACCCATCATCTACGTAGAAGTTTCTTTGAATGAAGTGTACAGTCTCTTTACTGAACTGATCCTTTCCTTTTTCTGCCAGATGTTTCAGGCCAAAATTGGAACAGCCAGGGGAGGAGGCAGCTCCAAACAAGTGGACTCTCATTCTATATACTGATGGTGCAGTTTCCAAGTTACCTTGCTCCCACCAGAGGAATCTTAAATAATCTTGGTCTTCTTTTTCACAAGAAACTGGTGAAACATTCTTTCAATGTCACACATAAAAGCAACGGAACCTTTTCAGAAGCGACAAAGAACACCCACCAAAGCATTTGTCAAATCAGGCCCCGTGAGGAGATGTTCATTGTGGGAGGTTTCTTGAAACTTAGCGGAACAGTCAAATACTACTCATATTTTTTCCTGGTTTTTGAGGATGATAAACTCCATGGTGTGGAATGTACCAAGCTGGGTTATCAAGTTGTTCTTCAGGAACTTTCTCTGCATCACCACGTGAGATGATGTCATTCATAAAGGCAACATAATCGTTGTAGTATGTTTGATCCCTTTAAAATCTTCTTTCGAGACATTTTAAACAATGTATTGCGCATGACTTGTTGTTTGGCAACTTTGGTTTCTCTTCTTTAAATGGTAATGGTATTTCATAATGACCACTCTGATTTTGTGTAATGTTGTCATTCAACTTGGACAAAAACTTAAAATCTTCTTGAGACACAGGCTCATTTTCCCCACATCGTTCTGAGAAATCTGATTCCAGGACTCTTAATATGTCTGAAGAAGTGAATTCTTTGACCTTGGCTCGGTTTACATAGCACACTTCAGTTTTAAGATTGACAGAGCGCTCCACACTTGGTGTGACTTGTTTGACCACTATACGATGGCTGATTCCAATAACATCTCCACAATTCACGCAGGGGTTTCCACATCCAATGATGCTCCATCCAAGATCTGTACGCTGTGCATAGGGCTCACTGTCTTTGCCTTGTACAATCTCTCTTGGAAGTAAGGCTGGAGCGCAGTTGTATTCTATGAGGATACCTACTTCACAGTCTTGTAAAGGTGCAATCTCTTCTTGAAATGCTCCAAATGAGACCAAGCTTTTGCTGTTTTATCTGTTGGTATATGAGTTCTGTTTACCGGTATAAAATCACGTGTGTAAACTGCTGGTAATGACAGGAAGAATAAAGGCCACAAACCTGAAGGTTTTTCAATTTTTGGCAGTTCACTATAGTATTCTGAGCAGTCATAGTGGAGAGTTTAACCTTGACTCTTTAACTGCTTCGAGAGCATCAGCTACCTCACTGATAATGAATGTTGTGTCACTTTGAGAATCCAACAGGGCATACACCAGAATTTCCCTTTCAGGTTGAGCTTTAGACAATAACCAAACAGGAATTATCGCAGCTGTTTGTGTGTTGACTCCATCAAGTACAACTCTGTTTGAAGTGGCAGCTGTAGAAGTTTCTCCATGATGCATTGTTTGCTGTACTTCTTCATGGTTATCTCTTGCCTGTAATCTAAACTGGCTTGGATTTTGGTTTTGATGTGGTTGTCCTTGTTTATCCTTGACACGGTCTTCATGTAAACAGTTGGGATGCCCCTTGTGGCATGTATCGCAAACACTCTTACTGCTACAATTTTTAGAGTGCTGTCCAGGCTTCAGACAACCAAAGCACAGCTGTTCCCTTTTCACAAATTTGACTCTGTCGACCAAAGGTTTCTCCATGAATTTCCAACATTTGTGCAATGTATGTCTTTGTTTTCCACAGAAAAGGCATGCTATTACGCTATTTTCAGCTGTCTTTGTTAGCAGTGTCTTTGCTCCATAGCTTTTTTGTCTTGGAGGTTTTGATTTTTCCGCCTCACCTTGTTTTAAAGACTGAAGTGATGTAACGGGGTTACACGCGATCTTAGCTTCTCTTACCAGAAATGTGACAAACTAACTAAAAGAGGGAAAGTGGTTACTCTCTTCCTCTATTTCTATGACCTTACGGTTCCATCTTGCTGTTAGCCAACCTGGTAGCTTACTGAGAATTTTTCTGTTTTCGGTACAGTCGTTCAAAATCTCCAGAGCCTTGATGTGAACCATAGCAGCTTCACAAATGCAGAGAAAATCAACAAATTCTCTAAGCTCATAGTTGTCTTTAGATCCCATCTTGGACCATTCTTGGAGATGGTCTCTGTAAGCTTTTGCTATCACAAATGTTTCCATACCTTTCCTCCAAAATGTTCCATGCTGCGACATAGGCAGAGTCGCTTCCAAGGAGAAAATAGCCTTCTATAGCTTTCTTTGCTCGTCCACTTACGTACCTGCGGAGGTAATATATTTTCTCCTTATCTTGGATGTTCTTCTGATCAATCAGTGCCGAAAAAGACACCTTCCAGTCATTATATTTCAATGGATCCCCATTGAATATGGATGGTTCAGGTATAGGAATTCTGTTGGCGCATCTGCCAGAATCTTAACGAGCTCTGCTGTACTCTCATTTGTGGAGGTCGACATAAGCTGTGGGACCGGAGAACACTTCTGAGCAGTAGAATTTGTGGGAGGAAACATGGTTTTGTAACTTGATGTCTCATACTTTAATTTGGTTTTTGGGTTTTCCAAATCATTTTCTGTTAGCTGTACCTGATCATACACTTCCATTCTTGCTTTAGCTGCATTGAGACCCTTTACTGCTTCCAAATGCTGTATCCTTCTTCGTTTATCTTCCAGACTTCTCAGCAGAGCTGAGTGCTCCTCTTCAATCTGTGCTTTAAATTCAGCTTCTTCCTTCTCTCTTTTTAACCTTAGATTGACTTCCTCTGCATCTCGTTCTAAACGACGCCTGATAACTGCAGCTTCGCGATCAGCAATTTTGCTTTTAACTTCTGCTTCTAGCTGCTGTATTTCTATTTCTTCCTTTTCTTGTTCCTGTAACACTTGCAGAACAGCTTGGTTTGCAGCAGCATCTGCTGCAGCTTCTTGTCTTTTCTCAGAAGATGTGTTTGAATGTTCAGAAGCTCTTTTCAGAAAAGATGGAACTAAACTTGATTTAGAGATACTGGAGTCAAAGACAGACCCTGCTTCTGGCCATTCTTGTTCTCTCTCTGGAATCTCCCCTTTCAGACGCGCTGAAGCTTTGGATACGATGAACTTTGAAATTTCCACACAATGATCCACCTTTCGACGTGTTTCTTGATCTGGGGTTGATATTTCACGTAACTCATCATAAACTTTCTGGATATCAGCAGAAAGGCTTGTGACATCACCAATGATATCATTAAGAAGATCATTCGATAAAGGCTCTTTTGTTTGTGACAAAGGCTGCTTTGCATGTTTAGCGTGTGTTTTCCATTTTCTATAAATGTAACTAAAGCTTTGTTGTAACGATTGGATCTTTTCAGCTTGCATTGCCTTTCCTTTTTCTGTTAGAATACGGACTCTCTGACCTTTTCTTGGCTGCTGACGTTCATTCTTATCCTCTTGCTGAGTTTCAGCATCATCCTTTGGATCATTTTCAGATGGGGTTTTGGAACTGAAACCATCCCTAACTGTGTCATTTGAATTGGACATCCTGTTAACCTTTCATAAATATCAACACTCTTAATCACTTCTCAAATGGCAGTAATCAAAGGAAAATATTGTTCACTTCTTGTGTCAATAAATAAAGTTTATAACCATTCATGCAGTATTTAGATTGCCACCAACTCAATGTGTTCAGTATTTCTTAACTAAGAAGCTTTAAACTTAGTCCAGTACTAGAAACTTAAACACTACAAATGCACTGAAACTGTCGCCACACAGGAAATCTTTTTCACTGTGATCAAAAGTCACTTTCTCAGACCTCAGGTGTCCAAGCTCTTTCTGACCTTATTTTGACTACACTGTTCTTTAATCATGTGCGGGGCTTCTTACGTTCAGCTGACTGCATGGTTTCTGCAGACTTCTCCCGACTTCTCTCGCGCTGCTCTGCAGACTTGTCCCAACTTGCCAACTCCTTTGAAGTTGCCGCGCCATCAATTCAGGCTCACAAGCGTCGGTAAAACAGCCAACAAGTTTTCACTATAGTATCCCTCAAAGCAGGCGCAGACACAGGTGGTTTTCTTGCAACTGGTTTATTTGAAGATTTCTCTTCAACGTTCACCGACAAAACTTGTTGGCTGCATGCTCCTTTCGAGGAATACCAGAATGTCTTTAAATAAAAAAGGATATTTCAAACAACCTGTAGCATCTCCACAGAACTCCTTCGTGGTCAACTGTCAATAGTTTCTTTTTAACTGACGAGCATAGACGAACAGGAAACAGAACATAACATTTCACAATAAATTAAAACAAACTTAAACTCTTAATTTGAAGGGTATAAATAATGATGAACCCATAACATTCTGGACACAGTTACAGACGGTGTGTCTATGTCTATTCTTTCTTTACTTCCTGCTCTACCCGGCTGGTCTTCGGCAGGAGGGTCCCCCTTATGATCCAGGTTTCTTCCCTCTTAAAGGGGATTTTTTCCTGCCACTGTTTGGTTTAAGGTTTTTCTCCCACTAGGGGAGTTTGTACCTGGTGTTGTTTTTGTAATAATTGCTCGGGGGTCATGTTCTGGGGCTCTGGAAAGATCCTGGAGACAACTTGTGTTGTAATAGAAGCTATATATTTGACTTCATTCATTTCATTCAACAGTCCCTTGTTGTGGTAGTGGTGAGCATAGCTGCCTTCCAAGCAGTTGATCTAGGTTCAATTCCTGGCTATTACAAGTCTGTGATCATCTGTTTTTCCTCCCAGTTTAAATGAAAACTTCTGCTTATATCTGCAACTTATTTCAACACAAGTTGGAGATCAGATGTTTTGGTCAAACACCCGCTGATGTCTTGTACCAATAATTCATCACCAGGATCCCTGTCTGCTAGTGAACACTTCAGCTGTAGAGGGACAAACATCATGTTTGTGTAAATATCATCCTGGACAGAAAAAAAAAATCACTTTTCTTTGTTTTCATGTTTTTATAATAGTTTAACAAGCTTTTAAGTCATTTAAGATCAAGAAAATCACTGGTCTCCAGGACTCTGGTATATAATGAAAATGTAAATGAAGTAAACTTCAAACTCCTTCATTCATCCGTCCTTTTGTCAAAGTAACACGAAAACATGATGAGGAAAATCTTTAAACCAATATCAGGAATGTCGGGTCAAAGTCAAGATCTGGATTTTATTTCAGTTATAGAAACTTTGTAACTTTAAACCAAAGTGTTTATTTCACAACAGGAAAACTATCCTTTGATCTGGTGAAACAACGTTTAAAATTGTCTTCAGAAACCACGATTGTCATCTTATGTCATTAACAACTTTGTGAAGTGACAGCAGCAGCGTCAGGATGGCCGAGTGGTCGAAGGCCCCAGACTCAAGGACGGACTGTTTCCTTCAGCTTCACTGAGGATTCTGTTGTCCTGATGGAGGCGTGGGTTCAAATCCCCCCTCTGACAATGATTTTAACACACATGCAGCCAAATGATGTGTAGAGTTGTTTCTGGTCTCTGTGGATGTGGGAGCATCTCTTTAAAAACAGTCTCTCACTCTTCCAGGTGCAGGATCAACACACTTACAGCTTTGACAAACCCACTGATTTAAAAAACAGAAACTGATGACTGCTGACTCTGCAGCCAGTGAAAGTTGCTGCACGTCAACCTGAACTACTAAACAACAAATACAAAGTTCATCCTCAACAAAATGTGTTTTGATGTTCAGTTTTACACAATTTCATATTTTTAAAGGCATTTAGGAACAATAGTTTGTGAATTGTAGAGGTTCCCACATTTGACTCACACGTGAACGTCTCTGGTCTGAGTCCAGCTGGAAACATGTTCATCTTTGCTGCTTTCAGTATTTTCTTGAATCCTCCTGGACTGTGGACACCATCTCACTGGACCAGGAATTTGTCCCATGATGTGATCTGGACTTCACGTCAGTCTGGAGCTACTGGAGAAGATGAACACACATGTGTAACCTGTTTTGTCATCAGGTTTCCTCTGGCAGCCGTGTCCAGGGAGGCTGGCTGCAGTCCTGTGGACCCTAAACTTCTGAATGAAATGTCCCGCTTCAGTCACAGGAACATGAAGCTGCTTGGAGACGCTCTTGCAGCCTTGACCTTTGACATGCTTATGTTTGTTTCCTCTCTCTCTCTCGGAGCGCCTCAGATAACGCTCTCCCTTGTGACTCTGGTCCATGTTCAGTGTGGTGGACGTTATGACACCAAACAGCAGTGTGGCGACTTTTCACCCTTTAAATAGTTGAAGTGGTGGCGAATGTCTGTTCAGAAGACAGAGTTGCAGTGACAGAGTTCAGGGACTTCTTGGAAGTTCTCTAAGAGCTCAGCCAGAGAACAAGTAGAGAACGTTTGGTTTCATGAAACCCTCTGTAGATGGGACTCAGGATGAGCGTCAAACACGTGATCGTAAACCCCAAACCCCATAGTCAGGCATGACGGAGCAGCTGGGCAGAGGTGGAGCTTATATAAGGATACAGAGCAGCAGACTGAAACAAAAGCCACCTTAAAGTTCCCTTCAGATGAAAATCAAGAATTTCACTTTGTTTGCATGTTCATCAGTTGTTTTTATGTGTTAAGAGACAAATCATCAGAAAAACCTTCCAGCAACACTGCAGATACAGACTTCTGGACCCACACAGACCTCTGTTCTGAAGAGGAGAGCACCACTTACCGGAGCAGATGGAGAAGACCAGATGACTCCAGCTCCTTGAGGACAGTTGGAGGAACAGGTCTTGACTTGTGGAGAGACCGGCAGCTGTGAAGGGAGAAGCTTGAACAAGCTACAGGTCTGAGTTCATGTAGAAACCAGCACAAACACAGAGGAGGATCTTCTCGGTGTGTTTTGTCTTTTAGAAAGACCAAAGCCTGACATGCTTTGCATCTGGTTGTGACGGCACAAACCTTCAAGTCTCTCTGGAAAATGTTCAACTTGTTCTGCTTGAAAACATCACAATGTCGCTCTTCTTCTCCAGGAAGTATTTTTTTAAAGTTGTTTTTCTTTTGGCCAGTAAGTTTACTTTTTTTCTTATTCTTTATTTAGTATTTTTTTTTGAGGCAGTAAGTTTATTATTTCTTCCTTCTTTTTTTTAACCAGTAAAAAAAGTAGATTAATTTTTGTTTGGCAAATATTTTCTGAGTTTGTTTTTTTTCAGCCAGTACTCTTTTTTTTCTTGAATCCAGCTCAGTTTACGTTAAACAAATGATGAAGTTTGTTATTGTTCAAAATCAGATTTCCAGAAAGACTCCAAATATACAAAACATCCACATCAACAAACTGTCTCTGAAGCTGCTGGAATAAATGAGGCACAACTAGACGACTTGTCACATGTCCTGTTCTTTGAATTTGATCTATTAGCGGAAAAAAACAACCAAAAATACAGATGAGTCAGACAAAAAGACAGATAAAGATTCTCCTGTAACACTGATCAATAAAAGCATCTGTAGGTGACGGAGCTCTAGGACATGTGGCGGGGCACTTCTACACCCTGATAGCACCTATTTCAATGAAAACCAAACCTCGGTTCAGCTCTGGAGGAGGGCGGCTGCTGCTGATGGTTGTTTCAGGATCATCCTGATTATTATTGTTGGATTTGACATTATTCTGCTAGTTTTAATGTGTAGATTCTTACTTATGCTTGTTGTTTTTCTTTTGTCTTTTCTGATCTTTCTGTTTATTATGCAGCAGCATTGGTAATGATAAATAACATCGGAACTACAACAGACTCCCAGATTTGGGAGAAATACTCCTTCCTGGAGCCGTCGTAGAGCTCTGGCCAGGAATCGCTCATTGAACCCTGGTTCGTGCTGGTAGGTGGTTCAAGCACCTGATAAAAATCAAAGTCATATTCATTTGGTCTCCATCTTTGAGTAACTTCAGAGACTGAAACTCACTGATCCACAGATGAAAGAAACGTTGAAGGCAGCAACAAAACACTATTTCTGTTTCAAACAGAGGCTGTGCCACAAATATATGTATAATATGTAATAGAAAAAGCTGTCTTTGTATTCTGTCTTTGATGATCAAACCACCTTGTATGTCCACTGAAGCAAATGGACATAAAGAGGTTGAAGTGAAACAGATTTTACAGTTGGACTTATATCTTTACAGATTGTGAATAAGGATATGGGTGAGCTTTGCGGTCAAACTGACAGGGTTTAGTCAAAAGAAAAACAGAAATAAAAAGTAGAAAATACTGCATGTCAGTATGTTTTTACAGCTCTGTCCACTGCAGTCTGTTTGAGTGGCTTCAGCAGATCTACTCAGCTCCGTCTCCATCATCCACATTTGTGCCTCTTTTGAAACTGCTGTTACATCTTTTGAGCTACGTACTTGCGAGGTGTACGAGAAGATTGATGAAATTATGGACAACGATGTATAGTTTTTGATTTGCTGGTCCATTCAGTCCCAACAGTACAACTACAGTTTGTTTTTTCCTCCCCATTCCTTCCAGCTGGGACCATCCAGCTTTACAGTTAGTGAACACTAGAGGGAGACAAAGACGAACTTACAGAACATTGTGATTCACCTATTTGAGGCAGAACAGCGACAAGAGCATCATGAAGACTCATGCAGCTTTGTCATAATATGTTCAAATTCTATTTCACTGTTTGTCACTGAAAACAACAAGTGAACCCCACAGAGTGTCCTGTATATGCTGTTAATGAGGTAACTGTCTACCATCAGCATTCACATTTGATCACTTTATCTTCCACACAAAGTCCACAAAGTGAGTGATCATACATTTTTCTCAGTAGCTGCTCTCAAAAGTGGCATCTACAGCAGTGCAGCTCAGAAGTGCTCACATGTCACAAACATTTCCATCTAAAAGTGCCTTTGGTGAACTATCAATGCAAACAGAAACAGGTGCAGCTGCAGCATCATCAGCTCTCTAAAGCTGCAACCAAGACTGACGACAAAATCACTCTAATATTCTCTGTATCGTTCAAATCTTAGTTTACACTCAGCAGCTGCTTTAAATATCCAGTGTACCTAAAAAAGTGGTAGTTTATTGTTGTAGTTGTAACAGACTTACCCAACCTCATATTCTGATGCCAAGTTACTTTTTTGACAATACTTTTTTTATTAAAAAAAAAACAAAAAAAAAAAAAACAGTGAAATAACTACCCATAATTGTACATAATAAACCATCCTGCACAGGATGTGGTCAATAAAACGACAAAAAGACACCATGCTTTGAACTTTTTATGGACTAGTTCAGGTTTGTAATTGTAAGGGAAATTGAGAAATATAGTTTCTTAAGTTAGTTATTATAGTGTATTTTGCTAATATCTGTTGCTTGTTCATTGTTCATTGTTCATTCAGTACTTTTCACTCTGTCTGGTTTCTCACTTGCATACTGGTGGAGGATGGTTCTAACAGAAGGTAATCATAAATCTCAGACAGTTGCTGGAGATAAGGAGTAAGGAGGGAACTATATTTCTGCAGGGAGAGAACAATCCCCGTTTGTGCTCAAGGACATGCAAGTGTATAAGATCTGTGTGTAATTCATTGAGGCGGACTTACACTGCCGACTGTGTTCAACTGTGTGATTCTCAGCTGTACAGCTTAATAAACTTCTCAAAACGGAGCTCTCCTGTACCGTAATTATTTAACAGAAATAATTTCCACAACAGTAATAGTGTAAGTTCAAAATGTAGTGCGACTACATGTGAAATAAATATATGAACTGTGTCAAGTAAAATGTTTTTGCAGTTTTTAATATGATGCATCATCTACAGATGAAACATTAGTAAGACAGAGGATAACATATGTTACACAAACTGCTCAAATGCCCTAAACAACTAAAACATCAATTACAAAAAAAGACTGTTAGTTGCTGGTTCTGAGTACCAGATGTTCTGATACGTCGTGTTCTCCGTAGAACCCAGAGAAAATATAAAGGTGGTCCAGGTGGAACTTAGAAGGATTTACTTAGATTGAACTGGTGATCAACTTACTAATATTCTTTTCTTTCTTTTCAAAGATAAAATATATAGGTGAAATGAACAACTCTTTAAACAACAATAAACCAAAACAACTACCAGCAACTCACACAAGATCCCAGAGATGAAGAACACTTTCTGTTGACTGTGGGACTATGTGAGTCTCATACTGGGATTTTAACCAGTTTATCTACACTTTCATCCATTTAAAGTAAAAGTGTTTTCATAAGAGGACTGATGTCTCCAGACTGCATCTTCTTTGATTTGGAGCTCACCACAGGATTAAAACCAAAGAAGCACCTGGAAACAACGTAAAGAAATTAACTGGCAGTTTTCCATTTTTGTGTATGAGACTGCAAACATAATAGTTAAGTATAAGAAACAAAATGTGGTGACTCTTTGTGAAAACACACTTCCTACATAACTGTGCGTGCATGCACATGGATGTATAGAGGTGTAGCAGTAATCTAGTACAATGTACATTTGAGTTTTCTTTGAATGAACTCCAGTGTGCATGAGCCAATCTGAAAACTGAAAATGTAGTAAGATGCAAAGATTGCTGCTTTTTTCAATCCTCCGCCCCCCCAGTGGGCTGACAGGTTTGATCAGAATGAATGCAAGATATGTTAGCTATCATCATAAATTAGCACTAGCTAAGCAATGTTACACTAGGTAACTTGTAATAACTGAACTAAGGTGGTTGTAATCCAGCTAGTGTCCAGGTACTTGTTCACTGATTTCCAACATGGTACTGCAGAGTACAAGAGAAAAAACAGGCTTCAAAAGCACTTTTCAGAAAACCTATGAGTGACATCACAGGGGGGTTGTCCAGTTCTTCTTATACAGTCTACAGTCCAATAACATTCAAACCCTAATTGTTGTTTTGTATTATTATGAAAAGGATGGAGGTGGTACAAAGGTCTTAGATATTTATGAAATATTGTATTTTTAAAATACAGTTTGGAAAGCACAATTGACATGAAATTATTTCTGTTGTTCTTTTGCAAATCAGACCTAGACCACTTACATACAACTTTTACATTCAAAGTGTACAATGTGGGATCTTATTATCATTTGAACGTGAGTAACTTAACAACCACTGATTGTTCACAGTGGAGTCTGA
The DNA here is from genome assembly GCA_014839995.1 of Xenentodon cancila. Lineage (NCBI taxonomy): Eukaryota > Metazoa > Chordata > Actinopteri > Beloniformes > Belonidae > Xenentodon > Xenentodon cancila. Next base: position 7,912,225 of record CM026212.1, read on the forward strand.
TAAAAAATAACATTTAAACAATAAAAAATCTGATCCATGTCCAACATCTTAACTGAGAAATAGGACCTGCAAAATGTATTTGAGACAGTGGCCTACCTGTGCATGAAAAGGATGAAATATTTTAAAACCATTCTAAGTATAAATCTAACACCACTATTAAAAGATGAGACCCAGTAAAAATGGGGAGAAGATACGACATAGATAAGACATACGAGCTGATTCAGTGGTGGGTTCAGTCTAGTCCACCTCATCTGAATCACAGCAGAACCAGAGGGGTGGAGGGTTTGTGCCATATTCAGGGACAACATACTCACCCACCAACTGTCATTTGGGTTTTTTCTTCATTTGGGTCAGTGTCATTCAAAATAAAGATAAAACAATCTTTTACACTTTATATCACTATTTACAAACAACCACAGGTTGTTTTATTGATGATTGGACTCATTTACTTTCAGTTGTGTGCACTGATTTTGACTGTGTGACTTCAACCTGCATGTAGATGTCACCCATGACAAGCAGGCTGAAGACCTCCCTGCTGTCCTTGAAATGTTTGGTCCAACTCAGCATGCGACTAAGTCACCATAGCAGGACCACAATCCTATTTCAAACGTGGAGGAGGGATTAGTACTGGAGAACTGGACTAGTACTGGAGGTCTGGACTAATACTGGAGGACTGGACTAATACTGGAGGACTGGACTAATACTGGAGGACTGGATTAATACTGGAGGACTGGACTAATACTGGAGGACTGGACTAGTACTGGAGGACTAGAATAATATGGAGGACTGCACTAATACTGGAGGACTAGACTAATAGGGAGGACTGCACTAATACTGGAGGACTAGACTAATATGGAGGACTGCACTAATACTGGAAGACTGGACTAATAGGGAGGACTGCACTAATACTGGAGGACTAGACTAATATGGAGGACTGCACTAATACTGGAGGACTGGACTAGTACTGGAGGACTAGACTAATATGGAGGACTGGACTAATACTAGAGGTCTGGACTGATACTGGAGGACTGGACTAATAGGGAGGACTGCACTAATACTGGAGGACTAGACTAATATGGAGGACTGCACTAATACTGGAGGACTGGACTAATAGGGAGGACTGCACTAATACTGGAGGACTAGACTAATATGGAGGACTGCACTAATACTGGAGGACTGGACTAGTACTGGAGGACTAGACTAATATGGAGGACTGGACTAATACTAGAGGTCTGGACTGATACTGGAGGACTACAGTAATACTGGCGGTCTGGACTAATACTGGAGGACTGGATAAGTACTGGAGGTCTGGACTAATACTGGAGGACTGGACTAATACTGGAGGACTAGACTAATATGGAGGACTGCACTAATACTGGAGGACTGCACTAATACTGGAGAACTAGACTAATATGGAGGACTGCACTAATACTGGAAGACTGGACTAGTACTGGAGGACTGGACTAGTACTGGAGGACTGGACTAATACTGGAGGTCTGGACTAATACTGGATGTCTGGACTAAAACTGGAGGTCTGGACTAATACTGGAGGACTGGACTAACACTGGAGGACTGGACTAATACTGGAGGACTGGAGTAATACTAGAGGTCTGGGCTAATACTCGAGTTCTGGACTAGTACTGGAGGACAGGACTAATGCTGGAGGACTGGACTTGTACTGGAGGTCTGGACTAGTACTGGAAGACTGGACTAATACTGGAGGACTGGACTAATACTAGAGGTCTGGGCTAATACTCGAGTTCTGGACTAGTACTGATACTGATACTGATACTGGAGGACTACAGTAATACTGGAGGACTGGACTAATACTGGAGGACTGGATAAGTACTGGAGGTCTGGACTAATACTAGAGGTCTGGACTAATACTGGAGGTCTGGACTAATACTAGAGGTCTGGACTAATACTGGAGGTCTGGACTAATACTGGAGGACTGGACTAATACTGGAGGTCTGGACTAATACTAGAGGTCTGGACTAATACTGGAGGACTGGACTAATACTGGAGTACTGGACTAATACTGGAGGACTGGACTAATACTAGAGGTCTGGACTAATACTAGAGGTCTGGACTAATACTGGAGGTCTGGACTAATACTGGAGGACTGGACTAATACTGGAGGTCTGGACTAATACTAGAGGTCTGGACTAATACTGCAGGTCTGGACTAATACTGGAGGACTGGACTAATACTGGAGTACTGGACTAATACTGGAGGACTGGACTAATACTAGAGGTCTGGACTAATACTGGAGGTCTGGACTAATACTAGAGGTCTGGACTAATACTGGAGGTCTGGACTACCACTGGAGGACTGGACTAATACTGGAGGTCTGGACTAATACTAGAGGTCTGGACTAATACTGCAGGTCTGGACTAATACTGGAGGACTGGACTAATACTGGAGTACTGGACTAATACTAGAGGTCTGGGCTAATACTCGAGTTCTGGACTAGTACTGGAGGACAGGACTAATGCTGGAGGACTGGACTTGTACTGGAGGTCTGGACTAGTACTGGAGGACTGGACTAATACTGGAGGACTGGACTAATACTAGAGGTCTGGACTGATACTGGAGGACTGGACTAATAGGGAGGACTGCACTAAGGACTAGTACTGATACTGATACTGATACTGGAGGACTACAGTAATACTGGAGGACTGGACTAATACTGGAGGACTGGATAAGTACTGGAGGTCTGGACTAATACTAGAGGTCTGGACTAATACTGGAGGTCTGGACTAATACTAGAGGTCTGGACTAATACTGGAGGTCTGGACTAATACTGGAGGACTGGACTAATACTGGAGGTCTGGACTAATACTAGAGGTCTGGACTAATACTGGAGGACTGGACTAATACTGGAGTACTGGACTAATACTGGAGGACTGGACTAATACTAGAGGTCTGGACTAATACTAGAGGTCTGGACTAATACTGGAGGTCTGGACTAATACTGGAGGACTGGACTAATACTGGAGGTCTGGACTAATACTAGAGGTCTGGACTAATACTGCAGGTCTGGACTAATACTGGAGGACTGGACTAATACTGGAGTACTGGACTAATACTGGAGGACTGGACTAATACTAGAGGTCTGGACTAATACTGGAGGTCTGGACTAATACTAGAGGTCTAGACTAATACTGGAGGTCTGGACTACCACTGGAGGACTGGACTAATACTGGAGGTCTGGACTAATACTAGAGGTCTGGACTAATACTGCAGGTCTGGACTAATACTGGAGGACTGGACTAATACTAGAGGTCTGGACTAATACTGGAGGTCTGGACTAATACTAGAGGTCTGGACTAATACTGGAGGTCTGGACTAATACTGGAGGTCTGGACTAATACTAGAGGTCTGGACTAATACTGGAGGTCTGGACTAATACTAGAGGTCTGGACTAATACTGGAGGTCTGGACTAATACTGGAGGACTGGACTAATACTGGAGGTCTGGACTAATACTAGAGGTCTGGACTAATACTGCAGGTCTGGACTAATACTGGAGGACTGGACTAATACTGGAGTACTGGACTAATACTGGAGGACTGGACTAATACTAGAGGTCTGGACTAATACTGGAGGTCTGGACTAATACTAGAGGTCTGGACTAATACTGGAGGTCTGGACTAATACTGGAGGACTGGACTAATACTGGAGGTCTGGACTAATACTAGAGGTCTGGACTAATACTGCAGGTCTGGACTAATACTGGAGGACTGGACTAATACTAGAGGTCTGGACTAATACTGGAGGTCTGGACTAATACTAGAGGTCTGGACTAATACTGGAGGTCTGGACTAATACTGGAGGTCTGGACTAATACTAGAGGTCTGGACTAATACTGGAGGTCTGGACTAATACTAGAGGTCTGGACTGATACTGGAGGACTACAGTAATACTGGCGGTCTGGACTAATACTGGAGGACTGGATAAGTACTGGAGGTCTGGACTAATACTGGAGGACTGGACTAATACTAGAGGTCTGGACTAATACTGGAGGTCTGGACTAATATGGTGGTTTTTCCTGGTTCTAGTCAGGACTGGAGCAGGACCATCCTGGATGTCCTGCAGCTGTTTAGACCCAGTCAGCAGGCCGTTACAGTAGTCTGACCTGCTGGAGACAAACACATGGATCAGTCTTTCTAAATCTGGTTCAGACACTGTTTCTTTGATTCTGGCAACGTTTCTCAGACGGTGAAAATCTGCTGATGTTATTGATTTAATGTGGCTGTTAAACTTCAGGTCTGAGTCCAATATTACCCCTAGATTAATAACCAGATTGTGATTTTCAACAGAGACGGTCTCCAGGTAACTGACATCACTTCTATGTGTTTGTGTGGACCACAGACGATGATTTCAGTTTTGTCTGAGTTTCACTGGAGAAAAATGTTTTGCATCCACACACTGATCTGTTTATGCAGTGACACAATGAATCTACTACTACTCCCGTTTCTGTGTCCTGACTGAGTCTTCTTTTCTCCACGGCACCTGTTGTCTACTTTTCACCATTCTGACCCTGACAGGAGCAATGATCTCTAAAACCTAAAAAAACACCTGATGTGTACGAGTTCTACAGATCTTCAACATTAGAACACGGAGTAATTTCAAACCTGATCATTTCCATGAACTGTGTCCCTGTGCTGTCATTCATGAGTGTTCCTTGGACAACTGCAGACTCAAATGCTGGTTTGGGAGTAACATCCAGGTCAAAGAATACACAGAAAGAATCAAATAAAGCAACAGGTTGTTTTATTGATGATTGGACTCATTTACTTTCAGTTGTGTGCACTGATTTTGACTTTGTGACTTCAACCTGCATGTAGATGTCACCCATGTCAAGCAGGCTGAAGACCTCCCTGCTGTCCTTGAAATGTTTGCTCCAACTCAGCATGCTACTGAGTCACCACAGCAGGACCACAATCCTATTTCAAACGTGGAGGAGGGATTAGTACTGGAGAACTGGACTAGTACTGGAGGTCTGGACTAATACTGGAGGACTGGACTAATACTGGAGGACTGGACTAATACTGGAGGACTGGAGTAGTACTGGAGGACTGGATTAATACTGGATAACTGGATAAATACTGGAGGACTGGACTAATACTGGAGGACTGGACTAATATGGAGGACTGCACTAATACTGGAGGACTGGATTAATACTGGATAACTGGATTAATACTGGAGGACTGGACTAATACTGGAGGACTAGACTAATATGGAGGACTGCACTAATACTGGAGGAATGGACTAATACTGGAGGACTGCACTAATACTGGAGGACTGGACTAATACTGGAGGACTGGACTAATACTGGAGGACTGGCCTAGTACTGGAGGACTAGACTAATATGGAGAACTGGACAAGTACTGGAGGACTGGACTAATATGGAGGACTGCACTAATACTGGAGGACTGGATTAATACTGAGGACTGGACTAATATGGAGGACTGCACTAATACTGGAGGACTGGACTAATACTGGAGGACTGGACTAATATGGAGGACTGCACTAATACTGGAGGACTGGATTAATACTGGATAACTGGATTAATACTGGAGGACTGGACTAATACTGGAGGACTAGACTAATATGGAGGACTGCACTAATACTGGAGGAATGGACTAATACTGGAGGACTGCACTAATACTGGAGGACTGGACTAATACTGGAGGACTGGACTAATACTGGAGGACTGGCCTAGTACTGGAGGACTAGACTAATATGGAGAACTGGACAAGTACTGGAGGACTGGACTAATATGGAGGACTGCACTAATACTGGAGGACTGGATTAATACTGAGGACTGGACTAATATGGAGGACTGCACTAATACTGGAGGACTGGACTAATACTGGAGGACTGGACTAATATGGAGGACTGCACTAATACTGGAGGACTGGACTAATACTGGAGGACTGCACTAATACTGGAGGACTGGACTAATACTGGAGGACTGGACTAATACTGGAGGACTGGACTAGTACTGGAGGACTAGACTAATATGGAGGACTGGACTAGTACTGGAGGACTGGACTAATATGGAGGACTGCACTAATACTGGAGGACTGGATTAATACTGGATAACTGGATTAATACTGTAGGACTGGACTAATACTGGAGGACTGGACTAATACGGAGGACTGGACTAATACTGGAGGACTAGACTAATATGGAGGACTGCACTAATACTGGAGGACTGCACTAATATTGGAGAACTAGACTAATATGGAGGACTGCACTAATACTGGAGGACTGGACTAGTACTGGAGAACTGGACTAGTACTGGAGGACTGGACTAATACTGGAGGTCTGGACTAATACTGGATATCTGGACTAAAACTGGAGGTCTGGACTAATACTGGAGGACTGGACTAACACTGGAGGACTGGACTAGTACTGGAGGACTGCAGTAATACTGGCGGTCTGGACTAATACTGGAGGTCTGGACTAATACTGGAGGTCTGGACAAGTACTGGAGTACTGGACTAATACTGGAGGTCTGGACTAATATTGGAGGTCTGGACTAATATTGGAGGTCTGGACTAATACTGGAGGTCTGGACTGATACTGGAGGACTGGATAAGTACTGGAGGTCTGGACTAATACTGGAGGACTGGACTAATACTAGAGGTCTGGGCTAATACTCGAGTTCTGGACTAGTACTGGAGGACTGGACTAATGCTGGAGGACTGGACTTTTACTGGAGGTCTGGACTTGTACTGGAGGTCTGGACTAATACTGGAGGTCTGGACTGATACTGGAGGACTGGATAAGTACTGGAGGTCTGGACTAATACTGGAGGTCTGGACTGATACTGGAGGTCTGGACTAGTACTGGAGGACTGGACTAATGCTGGAGGACTGGACTTGTACTGGAGGACTGGATTAATACTGGATAATTGGATTAATACTGCAGGACTGGACTAATACTGGAGGACTAGACTAATATGGAGGACTGCACTAATACTGGAGGACTGGACTAATACTGGAGGACTGGACTAATATGGAGGACTGCACTAATACTGGAGGACTGGACTAATACTGGAGGACTGCACTAATACTGGAGGACTGGACTAATACTGGAGGACTGGACTAATACTGGAGGACTGGACTAGTACTGGAGGACTAGACTAATATGGAGGACTGGACTAGTACTGGAGGACTGGACTAATATGGAGGACTGCACTAATACTGGAGGACTGGATTAATACTGGATAACTGGATTAATACTGGAGGACTGGACTAATACTGGAGGACTGGGCTAATATGGAGGACTGGACTAATACTTGAGGACTGGACTAATACTGGAGGTCTGGACTAATACTGGAGGACTAGACTAATATGGAGGACTGCACTAATACTGGAGGACTGGACTAGTACTGGAGGTCTGGACTAATACTAGAGGTATGGACTGATACTGGAGGACTGGATAAGTACTGGAGGTCTGGACTAATACTGGAGGTCTGGACTGATACTGGAGGTCTGGACTAGTACTGGAGGACTGGACTAATGCTGGAGGACTGGACTTGTACTGGAGGTCTGGACTAATACTGGAGGTCTGGACTAATAGTGGAGGTCTGGACTAATACTGGAGGTCTGGACTAATACTGGAGGACTGAACTAATATGGTGGTCTTTCCTGGTTCTAGTCAGGACTGGAGCAGGACCATCCTGGATGTCCTGCAGCTGTTTAGACCCAGTCAGCAGGCCGTTACAGTAGTCTGACCTGCTGGAGACAAACACATGGATCAGTCTTTCTAAATCTGGTTCAGACACTGTTTCTTTGATTCTGGCAACGTTTCTCAGACGGTGAAAATCTGCTGATGTTATTGATTTAATGTGGCTGTTAAACTTCAGGTCTGAGTCCAATATTACCCCTAGATTAATAACCAGATTGTGATTTTCAACAGAGACGGTCTCCAGGTAACTGACATCACTTCTATGTGTTTGTGTGGACCACAGACGATGATTTCAGTTTTGTCTGAGTTTCACTGGAGAAAAATGTTTTGCATCCACACACTGATCTGTTTATGCAGTGACACAATGAATCTACTACTACTACTCCCGTTTCTGTGTCCTGACTGAGTCTTCTTTTCTCCACGGCACCTGTTGTCTACTTTTCACCATTCTGACCCTGACAGGAGCAATGATCTCTAAAACCTAAAAAAACACCTGATGTGTACGAGTTCTACAGATCTTCAACATTAGAACACGGAGTAATTTCAAACCTGATCATTTCCATGAACTGTGTCCCTGTGCTGTCATTCATGAGTGTTCCTTGGACAACTGCAGACTCAAATGCTGGTTTGGGAGTAACATCCAGGTCAAAGAATACACAGAAAGAATCAAATAAAGCAACAGGTTGTTTTATTGATGATTGGACTCATTTACTTTCAGTTGTGTGCACTGATTTTGACTTTGTGACTTCAACCTGCATGTAGATGTCACCCATGACAAGCAGGCTGAAGACCTCGCTGCTGTCCTTGAAATGTTTGCTCCAACTCAGCATGTGACTGAGTCACCACAGCAGGGACACAGTCCTATTTCAAACATGGAGGAGGGATTAGTACTGGAGTACTGGACTAGTACTGGAGGTCTGGACTAATACTGGAGGTCTGGACTAAAACTGGAGGTCTGGACTAATACTGGAGGACTAGACTAATACTGGAGGACTGGACTAATACTGGAGGACTGGACTAGTACTGGAGGACTGGACTAATACTGGAGGTCTGGACTAGTACTGGAGGACTGGACTAATACTGGAGGACTAGACTAATACTGGAGGACTGGACTAATACTGGAGGTCTGGACTAGTACTGGAGGACTGGACTACTGGAGGACTGG
>CM026212.1:7931292-7936292 GCA_014839995.1 Xenentodon cancila
CTGGCCAGGAATCGCTCATTGAACCCTGGTTCGTGCTGGTAGGTGGTTCAAGCACCTGGTAAAAATCAAAGTCATATTCATTTGGTCTCCATCTTTGAGTAACTTCAGAGACTAAGAAACAAGTCTTTGTTTGACATCATTATGATTTACACAGAATGTACATTTGTATCCTACAAGACTGAAGATGTTGACTTCATATATATATATATAACCAGCTCAGAGGAAGAAGTGGGGATGGAAGAAAAAAACATATTTCAAAGATATTTACAGTCCTTCAGTGATGTCTGGTTCAGATGTAGACATCAACATTTAGGGTTCTTATTGTAAAGCTGAACGTTTGGAGTTAATGATTAAAGCAAAGGTTTGATTTCAGGTGTACATTTGAATTGTGGCTGAATTAAGTTATAATATCATGATGGAAAACACATCTTCAACAATAATACTACAAATGAGAAAATATAAATGAAGCTTCAAGCACAAAGTGACACAAAATAATGTCACTGTCTTATTTCTGTTTCCCTGATTGAACTTTGATGTGAAACTCACTGATCCACAGCATGACAGAAATGTGAAGGCAGCAACAAAACACTATTTCTGTGTTTCAAACAGAGGCTGTACCACAAATATATGTATAATATTTAATAGAAAAGCTGTCTTCGTATTCTGTCTTTGATGATCAAACCACCTTGTATATCCACTAAAGCAAATGGACATAAAGAGCTTGAAGTGAAACAGATTTTACAGTTGGACTTATATCTTTACAAATTGTGACTAAGAATATGGGTGAGCTTTGTGGTCAAACTGACAGGGTTTAGTCAAAAGAAAAACAGAAATAAAAAGTAGAAAATACTGCATGTCAGTATGTTTTACAGCTCTGTCCACTGCAGTCTGTTTGAGTGGCTTCAGCAGATCTACTCAGCTCCATCTCCATCCTCCACATTTGTGCCTCTTTTGAAACTGCTGTTACATCTTTTGAGCTACGTACTTGCGAGGAGTACGAGAAGATTGGTGAAATTATGGACAACAATGTATAGTTTTTGATTCGGTGGTCCCTTCAGTCCCAACAGTACAACTACAGTTTATTTTTTCTTCCCCATCTCTTCCAGCTGGGACCATCCATCTTTACAGTTATTGAACACTAGAGGGAGACAAAGACGCACTTACAGAACATTGTGATTCACCTATTTGAGGCTGATCAGCGACAAGAGCATCATGAAGACTCATGCAGCTTTGTCATAATATGTTCAAATCATATTTCTCTGTTTGTCACTGATAACAACAAGTGAACCCCACAGAGTGTACTGTATATGCTGTTAATGAGGTAACTGTCTACCATCAGCATTCACATTTGATCACTTTATCTTCCACACAAAGTCCACAAAGTGAGTGATCATACATTTTTCTCAGTAGCTGCTCTCAAAAGTGGCATCTACAACAGTGCAGCTCAGAAGTGCTCACATGTCACAAACATTTCCATCTAAAAGTGCCTTTGATGAACTATCAATGCAAACAGAAACAGGTGCAGCTGCAGCATCATCAGCTCTCTAAAGCTGCAACCAAGACTGACGACAAAATCACTCTAATATTCTCTGTATCGTTCAAATCTTAGTTTACACTCAGCAGCTACTTTAAATATCCAGTGTACATAAAAAATTCAATTCAATTCAATTCAATGTATTTATATAGTGTCTATTACAACACAAGTTGTCTCTAGGCGCTTTCCAGAGACCCAGAACATGACCCCCGAGCAATTATTACATAAACAGCGGCAGGTAAAAACTTCCCTAGTGGAAGAAAAACCTTGAGCCAAACAGTGGCAAGAAAAACTCCCCTTTAAGAGGGAAGAAACCTTGAGCAGGACCTGGCTCATGAGGGGGGACCCTCCGGCCGAAGGCCAGCCGGGTAGAGCAAGAAATAAGAAAGAATAGAGATATAGAGACACCGTCAAAGGTACAAGACAGGATACAATAGTAACTATCATTAGTAGTCCAATTAGACTTCTGTGTATATGGGTGATATATGGATAGATGGTGATCCAAGGGGATGAGGACTGCAGGTCGGGATGTCAGCAAGTATCCAACAGACATCCATACAGACAGGTGAAGGCAGACACTGGGATGGTCAGAGGTGGAACTGCAGGTCAGCAAGCAGCTCCTGAGGCTCTGGTCCACAAGACATGCAAAGAAGAGGAAAAGAAGGGCCAGACAAGCACAAAAAACTACAAGAACAATGGACCACAATTAAGTTTATGGGATATTTCAATAAATGAGGGTTGAGGTGAAGCAGAGACAGAGAAGGCAAAGAGAAACAGAGAAGGTGAAAGGCACCACTCAGTGGATCATGTTGGTTCCCCCCTGCAGCATAGGCCTATAGCAGCATATCTACACCGAAGCTATGTTTAAAATGAGCTGGTCTAATCTGGTCCTGTAGCTGCAGCTTTGACTACTGGGCCTGACACATTAAGGTACTAAGTGTACACTGACTATATGCTTTATTAAAAAGAAATGTTTCAAGTTTAGTTTTAAAGGTGGAGGTGGTATCAGCCTCCTTGACCCAAACTGGAAGTTGGTTCCAGAGTGATGGTGCCTGATAACAGAAAGCCCGTCCTCCAAATCTACATTTCGATACTCTAGGAACTACGAGTAAACCTGCACCCTGAGAACGGAGAGCTCTATTAGGAACGTACGGTACTATCAGGTCTTGCAAATATCGCGGCGCTAGGCCATTTTGGACTTTATATGCCAGTAATAAAATTTTGAATTGGATTCTAAATTTTACGAGGAGCCAATGGAGGGAAGCTAAAACTGGAGAGACGTGGTCTCTCTTGTTGATTCCTCTCAGCACTCGCGCTGCTGCATTTTGGATCAGATGGAGGCTGTTCAGAGAATTACTTGGACATCCAGCCAACAGCACGTTACAGTAATCTAGTCTAGAAGATACGAATGCATGAATTAGTTTTTCGGCATCACTCTGCGAGAGGATGCTCCTAATCTTTGCGATATTACGGAGGAGGAAAAACGCAGTTTTACAAACCTGATTAATATGCTGTTTAAATGAAAAATCCTGATCGACTATAACACCAAGGTTTCGCACAGTTTTACTGGAGCCCATCGCAAGACCATCTAATCCCTTCCTAAGCTGTTTGGGACCACAAACAACAACTTCTGTTTTATCAGAATTTAGTAGCAAAAAATTTCTGGACATCCAGTCCTTGATGTCCTTAATACACATCTGAAGTTTGTCTAATGGTTCTGTTTCATCTGGCTTCATAGACAGATACAGCTGCGTATCATCAGCATAACAATGAAAATAATGCAGTGGTTCCGGATAATACTTCCCAAGGGCTGCATGTATAAACTGAACAGGATTGGCCCTAGCACTGAAGTGGCCAGTGTGTGATATTACACTCACTCACTCACTCGCTCGCTCACTCACTCACTATCTCACTCACTATCTCACTCACTCGCTCGCTCACTCGCTCACTCGCTCACTATCTCACTCACTCCCTCACTCGCTCGCTCGCTCACTCTCTCACTCTCTCACTCACTCACTCACTCACTCGCTCACTATCTCACTCGCTCGCTCGCTCACTCACTCACTCACTCACTCACTCACTCACTCACTCACTCACTCACTCACTCACTCACTCACTCACTCACTCACTCAGTAAGTGTCATGCTTGCTGTCATGTTTCGTCTCCATTGGATGTTTTGTGTACGTTTCATGTGTGTGCAGAGGTTCATCTCAGCAGGACAGCAGTCGTAGGTCTACCTGTGCTCTCCACACTTGGAGTGGGTTTTCATTCGGGGGTGGAGGACTCCTCTCGCTGTACCTCCTGACTCCCTCTCAGACCTTCTCCTTGAAGATGCTGCTGCTGCTCTGACTTTGAACAGTTCTCTGAAGAGCTGCTCTACAGCTGCACCTTGTTTAGTTTTTTAGTTTTTCCTCCTTGGACACCAGGTACGAATGAGTCAACCTCTAGTCTAGTAGTATGATTCTTGCTTAGGGTGTGAGAGGTCCCGGATGACCACAGTTCAGATGTGCTGAGTTCAAAGGGTGTTGTTATTTCAAATGTGGATGTGCTCCATGTTGCTTTATCTGATTCTGTCTGCGTTTTATTTGACCTGGATGTTACTCCCAAACCAGCATTTGAGTCTGCAGTTGTCCAAGGAACACTCATGAGTGACAGCACAGGGACACAGTTCATGGAAATGATCAGGTTTGAAATTACTCCGTGTTCTAATGTTGAAGATCTGTTGAACTCATACACATTAAGTGTTTTAAAGGTTTTAGAGATCATCGTCAGGGTCAGAATGGTGAAAAGAAGACAAAAGGTGCCATGAACTCTAGTATTAGTCCAGACCTCCAGTACTAGTCCAGACCTCCAGTACTAGTCCAGCCCTCCAGTACAAGTCCAGTCCTCCAGCATTAGTCCAGTCCTCCAGTACTAGTCCAGAACTCGATTATTAGTCCAGACCTCCAGTATTAGTCCAGACCTCCAGTATTAGTCCAGTCCTCCAGTATTAGTCCAGACCTCCAGTATTAGTCCAGTCCTCCAGTATTAGTCCAGACCTCCAGTATTAGTCCAGACCTCCAGCATTAGTCCAGTCCTCCAGTACTAGTCCAGAACTCAATTATTAGTCCAGACTTCCAGTATTAGTCCAGACCTCCAGGATTAGTCCAGACCTCCAGTATTAGTCCAGTCCTCCAGTATTAGTCCAGACCTCCAGTATTAGTCCAGTCCTCCAGTATTAGTCCAGACCTCCAGTATTAGTCCAGACCTCCAGTACTAGTCCAGACCTCCAGTATTAGTCCAGAACTCCAGTATTAGTCCAGTCCTCCAGTATTAGTCCAGACCTCCACTATTAGTCCAGACCTCCAGTACTAGTCCAGTCCTCCAGTACTAGTCCAGTCCTCCAGCACTAGTCCAGTCCTCCAGTACTAGTCCAGTACTCCAGAACTACTCCAGTTCTCCAGTACTATTCCAGTACTCCAGTATT
>CM026212.1:7938792-7959410 GCA_014839995.1 Xenentodon cancila
GGCCGGTGGACCGCCACCGCACTACTTCCAACCAGGGGGCCCCTCCCAGTAGTCGGCCCCGGTACCAGGCGTCGCAGCCCAAGAGCAGCCCCGGCTCCCCCGAGATCCAGGCATCCCCCCCGCAGGACAAGACCCAGACAGTAGGAGCGCGGGCCGGACCCCCGGGCACCCAGTGACCTGCAGGGGCCGTCCAGCACATGCTCCCCTGGTAGTCCCTCATGTTACCCCCCTCCCCCCACCTGGCCCATTGATCTCTCAATTTTTATATATTTTTTATACTTATTTGTTTATTTATTTATTTATTTTTTTTATTGTTACATATATCCCTATACATATATATACACAATTTTTTTTTTTCCCCTCCCCCTCCCTCCGTTCCTTTGTTAATGTATTTGGGTGCATTAAAAAGAGCAGCTGGTACATGTATGGTGAGCACTCCCTACACATACCAGTGCTCTCTATTGTGTATATTTATAATAATCTATATATGGTCATGGTGCATTAAAAACAATAAGAAACTGGCATTTGCAGGCTGGATGTCCCCTGTAGGCCCCAGCTCTTCTTGTCATGTTTGTCTCTTTGGGGAGGGTTTTTTTTTTTTTTTTTTTTTTTTTTTTTTTTTTTAATAATAATTACTTTGATTATTATTTATTTATTTATTTATTTATTTTTAAATACGTGTATATACATATATACATACCTGCACATACACATACGTACATACATATATAACCTTTTTTTTTTTTTTTTTTTTTTTTTTTTTTTTTAATAAATATACAAATATGAGAGAGGGGGTGGTGGGGAGGCCGGCAACCAGGACCAGGGGCGCATCACCTGCGAGCCCACACAGTCACAGGAGCCAGGCCGTCAGCCACGCCCCACCGTCAGGGACCTCCCCCACAAAGGGGCACCAGCATCGCGAGAGGGCCGACACACGCCCCCAGCCGCAGGCCAGACACCAGGGCCGACCCCAGCGAGGCCCCCGGCCAGACCCGCACGGGGCCGCACCGACCAGGGATCCACGGCGGCGGCGCACAACCCGATCCCCGTCCCTGCGCCACCCGGAAGCCAACCGCACGCACCTAATGCAATAGCATCGGACGGGAGTAGCAATACCCGGACCCCCAGCGCATGCCACCCCGCCCGCATCCCCCCCACCGCCAACCCCCCCGCCCCCCGCCCGGCCGTGGCCGTCGGAGCGGCACTCACCGCTGCCGCCAGGATCAAGGGGCAGCGCCAACCTACTAGCACACCAAGGGACACCACACGCAACACAGAGACGCCCCAGTCAGGGAAGCCGGGGGAGGGGGGGCACACCGACAACCCCATCTCCCAGGCCCAGCAGGCCCCATCAATCAATACTACTGTCCCTGTGGATATGGGACCCTGAGGCCACCAGCGCCACCCGCACCCACCCCACAGCATGGGCAGCACCGCAACCCCGGAAGGCAGGGCTTGGCCAATGATTAGATAGAAAGATAGAAAGAAAGAGAAAAAAAAAAAAAAAAAAAAACCTAGACTATCAAGGCAGGAAGACCAGAGCACGACACCAATAACAATAACAATCACCAAGGGCTCTTTTTTTTTTTTTTTTTTTGTGCCACCACCCATACTTTTGGTAGTAGTTCAGCTGATTTCCAGGCTAATAGTCAACCTGCCAATTTCTAGTCAAGGGTAATGAGGAGTAAGCTGGGAGTTGAGGTGATTGTTTATTTATGAATTAGTCCTTTTAGTTAGTCCAAAATCCGATTATTTATCGAGGATCATTTGAGGGAAGATTTGTGTGTCTTGAATTCAAGGATAAAATAAATTTTTTCCATACTTGGTCAAACTTTATAGTTTGTCTTTTGATTGAGGCTGATAGTTTTTCCATTGAAATAAAATCTGTTAGTAAGTTTTCCCAGAGGATGACATTGATGGAGTTTTTGGTTTTCCAGTTCATGAGGATTGTTTTCTTGGCGATGATTAGGGCAATAGAAAGGATTCTGTTGGAACTATTATCCAGTGATAGAGTAGATAAGTCTCCCAAGAGGAAGAGTGAGGGTAACAGCGGGATGCAGCAATCAAGACATTGGGAGAGGGTGGTAGAATTTAACAAACAAAAATAAATGTTAAACTAAGAATAATAATCCAGATGGCATAGAATAATGAATTACAGCATAAATAAGAAGTAAAACAGTGTTTTGATTGCTTTGATTTGCTCAACTGGGACTAAAAGCCAAGAAAATAAATATGTTTTTAGTCTTCAGATCTGGGGGCGTTGATAAGAGAATTCAAGTAGTGTAACTCCCTCTGGACAATTGACGACACCAGGTGTTCTTTTTGACGGGCATTTATTTGCAGGCTGGTACTAACAAACATGCCGTGAGAACTGTACAAACATACAAATAAATATACATACATATAAACATTCTCACAGAGAACGACATAACTCGAATATAGTGCACACACATAAAACATCAAGTGGACATACCTTGTTGGCCGCAATACCAAAAGGAGTTAAACCAAGTCTTGCTACTTGAAACAAACAATTAACTCCATGCTGCTTCGTTCATGGTAAACGTGCTTGTGTATGACGTGTTACAGTAACACCCATCCTGACGGAAACAAAATTAACTTAAAGTTCCATTAAATTATAAATCCACTATTAACACTTAAACTATAGTAATTTTCAGAGACTGTTTCAATGAACATAAATTGTAATTATAATCACTGAAATAAATAAATAATCTAGAAAACAGAGCAACACAAAGCAAATGCCCTTACTGGCAGCTACACTCCCACCAAATCACCTGTGATTTCTAAACAACTTAAAGAAACACAAATAAAAAACAACCTGGGTTTCTTAACTTAAGTAGTCTATGCTCATGACTCTGTGTTATTTGCTTCAAGGAGTGTTACTGTTTTGGTGATAGGTCTCTCCAAATACACTGGCTTAGTGAGTCGTTTCCCCTGACCATCAAGTGCTGAATCACCGACCAACAGTCGCAGTTTCCTGACATGACCATCTGCACTAGGATAAACCTTTGTAACTTTAGCCAGTTTCCATGCATTTCGAGGCACGCTCTCATCCAGAAGAATCACTATGTCATTGACCTTTGAGTTCCTTCGGGTGTTATGCCATTTATGTCTCTGCTGCAGATTTAGCAGGTACTCCTTCTTCCACCTGGACCAGAACTCATTTGCCAAATACTGCACTCTGCGCCATCTTTTGCGAAGATAAACATCTTCTGGCACAAATTGTCCTGGTGGTGGCAAGATGACTGAGGATTTCATCGTCAAAATGTGGTTGGGTGTGAGAGGCTGTGGCCCAGTGGGATCATTAAGCAAGTGTGCTTTTAAGGGCCTGCTATTTACGATCGCCATGACCTCATAAAAATACGTACGCAGGGATGAACTATCAAGTCTGTTAGAGGACTGATAGAGAATAGATGTTAAAACACTTCTTATTGTCCTGATCTGCCTTTCCCAGGCTCCGCCCATGTGGCTGGCAGCTGGCGTGTTCATGACAAACTCACAACCCAGTCGTTTTAAGGATTCTTGGTCCATTTCTCGTACAGTTTGCTGAAGCTCACGTTTTGCACCCAGAAAGTTAGCCCCTTGATCAGACCGAAGTTGGCACACATTTCCACGAATGGCAATGAAAGCTCGCAATGCATTGATAAAGGAATCAGCAGTCATGTCATCCAACACTTCTATGTGAACAGCACGAGAGCATAAGCAAGTGAATAGCAGACCATAGCGCTTCAGCTCTTTCCTTCCCTCCTGTATGTGAAACGGGCCAAAACAATCCATTCCGCAATAAGTAAAGGGAGGCGTTGTTTCTACTCGCTCATGAGGTAAGTCTGCCATTTTTTGCACTTCAGCCCCTCTTCTAAACCGTCTACACTTGACGCACTTGTAGATGAAGGAAGACACTGCGTGACTACATCCAAGTATCCAGATCCCATTGGAGCGTAGTTCATTCATTGTCATGCCACGACCTTGATGATGCACTTGTTGATGATAGTGTTCAATCAACAAACTCGAAACGTGGCTGCGCCTTGGCAAAATTGCCGGATGCTTGACATGTGGATGCAAGGAAGAATGTTTCAGCCGACCCCCCACTCTCATTACTCCTTGTTCATCCAAGAAGGGATTCAGTCTATGCAGCCTGGTAGTCCTGTCTTGTGTTGCCATCTTTCCTTTGTGTTGGAGGTTTTGGATTTCTTCAGGAAATGTGTCCTTTTGAACAATGCTTATGATGGTAAGTTCTGCTTCCTTTCTCTCCTCCAGACTCGAATCCACATTGTTTCTTAATGACAAGCCCTTAAACTCTCTAACACACCGCCTGAGCCTAGCAATGCCTTTGACTAACCTTCTCCAACTGGGAAACTTTGAGAAGCGGCTTACTAATGAGTCCTTTGCAGTCAGAGTTTTATGCACCATGACCTTTCGAAGTTCTGGGTCTTCAACTATTATATCTCCCACCTTAATGTCATCACTGGGAAGCTTCTCACGCCAAAGAAAATCTGGTCCGGTAAGCCAATTGGAAGCAACAAGTCCCTTGACCGAGCAGCCCCGTGATGTGTGATCTGCAGGGTTTTCTTCAGAGGTCACATATCTCCACTGACTCGGATTTGTACTCTGCTTAATGGCCTGAACACGGTTTGCCACAAATATGTGAAACCGTCGCGCTTCATTGTTGATGTATCCCAAGACGACCTTTGAATCAGTCCAGAAAAAGTCTTGAGTCTCAATATCCAACTCCTTTCTGAGAAGGTTACTGGTTCGCACAGCAACAACAGCCGCTGACAGCTCGAGCCTCGGGATTGTGGTTACCTTCGAGGGTGTCACTCTGGCTTTACCCATAACCAGCGAGCAATGGACTCGGTGTGATACACTAATTGCTCTCAAGTAGGAACAAACTCCGTACCCCGAGGCACTTGCATCTGAGAAATGATGCAGCTCATAATGTTGAACTTGTCCAAAATTGTCTGGAATATAACATCTCGGAATTTTAACATCAGCTAGGTTCTTTAAGTCCAAGAGCCAAGATTCCCATCGTGGGAGTAGATCTTCAGATAGTGGCTCATCCCACCCAATGTTGCGGCGACACATCTCTTGAAGTATTTGTTTTCCAACTAGAATGAATGGTGCAACAAATCCCAATGGGTCGTGGATAGACGCCACAGTTGACAACACTCCTCTTCTAGAGAGTGGACGCTCATTCACCTCTACCCTGAATCTGAACTGATCTGAGACTATGCACCATTTAATCCCAAGAACTCTCTCCATTTGCAGCTCACCCAAAGCTAAGTCTCGATTCTGTGCCGTTTCAGCGCACTCTTCCTTGGGAATTGACGCTAGTACCTCATCGCAGTTGGAAATGAATTTGTGGATACGTAGTCTGCCAGAACTGCAGAGCTCTCTTGCTTCTTTGATCAGCGTTATTGCTTCATCCACTGATGTAACGCTCATCAGCCCATCATCCACGTAAAAATTCCTTTCAATGAAGCGTACGGCTGCTTCACTAAAAAACCCACGTCCCTGGGCCGCAATGTGTTTAAGACCATAGTTCGCGCAACCGGGTGATGAGGCTGCCCCAAATAGGTGTACTCGCATACGGTAGACTGCCGGCTCAGTGTGAAATTCTCCGTTTTCCCACCAGAGAAATCTCAAGTAATCTTGGTGTTCTGCTCTTACATGAAACTGATGGAACATACGTTCAATATCGCACATCACTGCTACTGTTCCCTTACGAAACCGACAGAGAACACCTATCAGGCTGTTAGTTAGCTCTGGTCCAGTAAGCAGGTAGTCATTTAATGACATGCCCTTAAACTTTGCGGAGCAGTCAAACACCACTCGTATCTTTCCTGGTTTGTGGGGATGATACACTCCATGGTGGGGAATGTACCAGGCTGGACTCTTTTGGATTTCATCTTGTGGAACCCTTTCTGCATCTCCATTTGATATTATTTCCTTCATGAAGGTTGTGTAATCTTTATGATATTGCTTGTCTCTCTCAAATCTCCTTCTTAGACCTCTGAGGCGATGATTTGCACATCCTTTGTTGTCTGGCAGACTTGGGTTGTCTTCCTTAAATGGGAGAGGCATCTCACAGTGCCCGTTTGATTTCATTTTCAGTCCTTCTTCCATGATTGACATAAATCGGAGATCTTCTTGAGAGAGCTGAGCTTCTTCTGCAGATCTCTCATTAAAGTCTGACTCAAGCATTTTCATCACATCTGATGGAGTGATCAACTCTTTGACTTGTGTTCGGCATATGAATCTCACTTTGTTTGTGAGTGTAGTATTTGGCTGAAGATCAGGAATAACCTGTCTCAAAACAATCTTGTGGCTGTTTCCAATTGGATCACTATAATCCAAGCATGGACTGACACAGCCAACTATGCTCCAGCCCAGATCTGTTCTTTGGGCGAATGGTTCATTGTCATTTCCTGGCACCACTTCTCTGGGTAGTAAGGCTTGTGGACAGTTATACCCTATGAGCAGTCCAACATCACACTCAATCAGTGGAGCGAGCTCTTCAGCTAGATGTTCCAGATGTGGCCACGCCCTTGCTGTTTTGGGTGTAGGAATGTGACTCAGGTTAGCCGGAATAAAGTCTCTTGAATAAGTTACTGGGAGAGGGATTCTTTTTGAAGAATAGAAGCCTCTAACTTGCAGACCGGTTAATCTATGGCTTGGAATGACTGTGTTTCTTGAAGCTAATGTGGATAGTTTTAACTGCACTGGCTCTTTGTGTAACCTCAGCATTTCTGCCTTTTCTTGCAGGATAAATGTAGTGTCACTTTGATTGTCAAGAAGTGCATAAACAAGAACTTCACTCTCAGGATCACTTGTGGTTGACAACCAAACTGGAACAACTGTAGATGCATATAAACTGCTTATATCTTGCACCACTCGATTTGACGTTGCTTGGCTTGATGCATCATTGATCTGTTCAGACTCGATCCTCTCACTTGATTTCTCCGTCTCCTTGTAGTTCTTCTCGCTCTCTCTTTGCTCTCTCTTTCTGTTTGGTTTGTCACGATCCTCATGTAGACATGTTGGATGTTTACGTTTGCATGTAGCACATACACGTCTTCCTTCACAGTTCTTTGAATGATGTCCTGTTCTCAAGCATCCAAAACACAGTTTTTTAGTTCTCACAAACTTAACTCTTTCAGAGATTGGCTTCTCCAGGAACTTCCAGCATATCTGAATATCATGATTCAATTTCTCACAAAAAACACAGCCTGGGTGTGTACCTTCCTGAGAACTACTCATTAACACCTTTGCCCCAACATTTTGAGTCTTTGTCGACTTAAACCCTTCACTGTCATTGGACTTTAAAGCATGAAGAGAAGTCACTGGATTGCAAGCTATTTTTCCTTCTCTGGTGATAAATGCAACAAACTCACTGAAGCTGGGAAATGACTTGGTCTCCTCTTCAATCTCCATCACTTTCCTGTTCCATCTGGCTACCAACCAATCAGGAAGCTTGGTGAGAAGTTTCTGGTTCTCATCACTGTCATTTAGAACTTCCAGGCGCTTTATTTCTGACATTGCTGCTTCACAGCCTCTTAAGAAGTCTGAAAGCTCTCTTAATTCAACACTGTCCTTGGGTCCTATTCTTGGCCATGAACTGAGTTTATCCTTAAAGGCTTTAGCAATCACAAATGAGCTTCCATATCTTTCCTCCAGAATGTCCCATGCTGACTGGTAGGCAGCATCTGTACTCAAGAGGAAATAACTTTCTATTGCCTTTCTTGCTGGTCCCCCGACATACTTGCGAAGGTAGTAGATTCTTTCATTCACTGAAATTTTCTTTCTACCTATCAGCGTCTGAAATGACATCTTCCACTCCTTGTATCTCAGTGGGTCTCCAGTAAAAACAGTAGGCTCTGGTACTGGTAGACGGCTCACATTAATAGACTCTGCTATTGCTTCAGCGAGAGCTACTGTAGTGTCCTCTGAAAGTCTTTTAGGTTGCTCTTGGGTGGTATTCTGTTTTGCTGTCACCTGCTGCGCTGTAGGTTCCCTTAAACTAGTTGTCCCTTTATTTCGCACAGGTTTGCAGTCATGAGATGACTCTATTTCTTCTTCTGAGCTGATTACTTGTTCATAAACCTGTAAGCGTGCCTTTGCGGCTTTCATCCTTTTAACTGTCTCTAAGCGCTCTATCTGTCTGCGCTTTTCTTCTAGTGCATTTTGTCTTGCAGCATTCTCTGCTTCCTGTAATGCAATTCTTTGCCTTTCTTGTTCTTCGAGGGCTTTGAGTTCTTGCCTTTCACCGTCTATCTCTTCTAAAACCTTCAGCGTAGCTTGGTTAGCAGCTAACTCTGCCGCAGCCTCTTGTTTCTTTACAGAGCTGACACTTGAATGTTTTGATCCAACACTCCAGATGTTTACTGACCTCAGACTCAGTGAGCTTGAACTGCTTTTCCGGGATGCTGCAGATGTGAACACAGAGCCAGTCTCCACCCAGTCCACTTGTTCTTTATTAGTGTCTGGATTCCCTTCCGTCTCTTGAAGATGAGAATGTCCACATCTAAGGATTTTGCTTGATACAGCATCACAGGTGTCCACTCTACGCCGGGTCTCACTGTCTGGAGTTGTGCACTGACGCAAATCTTCATAGATCTTTTTTACATCTGTTGACAAGGACTGTATCTCAGTTAAAAGATCTGGTAAGATGTCGCTGGAGTGAGCACCATCAAGCACTTTCTTAGCTTCTTTGGCGACAACTTTCCACTTCTCATAACTGACATTAAAGCAATGCTTAAGTTTCTTTGATTCATCATCATAAATTGCTTGAGCTTTCTCAGTAAGTTTACGGGTTCTTTGGCTTCTTCGTGGTGCTTCAGAAGAAGCTTGAGGCTCAACTTCAACTTCAGAGTCATGTGGTATAACATTCTTGTCAGATCCACTCTCATCCATAGTAGGTAATGTTTGGTGTGCTTAAACTATCTCAAAGAAAATGCAACTAAATTAACCAGCATGAGCTACCTTGTGGTTACTAATGTAGTAAAATAATAAAAGAAATAAATATTCCTAGCGTAACCTCTTTTCTTCAGTTTACAATGTACAAGAAATATAACAAATAATTTACAACTCAAATTAACTTAAACCTTTAGTAGTATTTTAGGAATACACTTTCTTAAAACTAAAATAAGTGTGCGCTTGTTCTTTTAATATTCTTGTTGATCAGTTATATACAGTAAGTAACATATAACAAATCAAGTCAGCAATAACTTTAACTTAAACACATGCAGTACACCAGAATACTTATTTAGCACTTATAGAGTCTCTTTAAGCGAGTACTGAGTTTATCCACTTCTATACATTTAACTTGTTATAAATGTATCTTTTCTTGGATTATCCATGCACGGGCTATTTAACTCTTCTTGCCGCTTGTTAAGATTGTTCGTGTCTGCGTGGCCTTAGCTTTGAAGCTGGTGCACAAACAGCCTCGAGACTTGCTTGCATCTCCGCTGTTCGTCACAGTCGTCACGTTCCACCTTCCATCGAGCAGAACCAAGTTCTCACTGTAACTCCCTCTGGACAATTGACGACACCAGGTGTTCTTTTTGACGGGCATTTATTTGCAGGCTGGTACTAACAAACATGCCGTGAGAACTGTACAAACATACAAATAAATATACATACATATAAACATTCTCACAGAGAACGACATAACTCGAATATAGTGCACACACATAAAACATCAAGTGGACATACCTTGTTGGCCGCAATACCAAAAGGAGTTAAACCAAGTCTTGCTACTTGAAACAAACAATTAACTCCATGCTGCTTCGTTCATGGTAAACGTGCTTGTGTATGACGTGTTACAGTAACACCCATCCTGACGGAAACAAAATTAACTTAAAGTTCCATTAAATTATAAATCCACTATTAACACTTAAACTATAGTAATTTTCAGAGACTGTTTCAATGAACATAAATTGTAATTATAATCACTGAAATAAATAAATAATCTAGAAAACAGAGCAACACAAAGCAAATGCCCTTACTGGCAGCTACAAGTAGGAGACAACAGTCTTCAAAGAGGGTTCAAAGTCATTTTGTCTTCAGTTTTCCAGCATTGTAAAGATGTTGTAGAATCTGACAGAGAATCTAACTACTGAATAACATAAAGGACCGAAGAGGTTCACGATGAAACCTCCTACTAAACTGACTTACAGAGAAGCATCCACAAAGAGAGGATTTTCATGAACTGAAAAACAGCAAACAGGCACAATGAGATGGACACTTGGTACCTGAAGGAGTGGACTGATGGACT
The DNA here is from genome assembly GCA_014839995.1 of Xenentodon cancila. Lineage (NCBI taxonomy): Eukaryota > Metazoa > Chordata > Actinopteri > Beloniformes > Belonidae > Xenentodon > Xenentodon cancila. The sequence continues at coordinate 7,949,084 of CM026212.1, forward strand.
GGTGTTTCCAACAATGACAGTTGGCAAGCACAAACACCCCAGATGGTCTAACTCAGCATGTGAATGAGTCACCACAGCAGGGCCACAATCCTATTTCAAATGTGGATGAGGTCCATGACGACATGGATGTGAAATGATCAGGTTTAAAATTAGTCTGTGTTCTCATGTTGAAGATCTTTTGAACTTGTACACATCAGGTGTTTTATAGGTAGGTGTAGGCAGAAGGTCTTAATGTTTTGGACCGGTGTTTCCAAAAATAGCTGAGTTTATTGTCTTATGTTGGAAGCTGCAGATAAGCACAAACCCACAATCCCTGGCTTAGAAGGCCAGTGCCTTATCCATTAGGCCACTGGGGTCTGGCCAGTAGGGTTCTCCTTTCGGATAAGACGCCTCACTTTACTCCGACATGTTAATCAGTGTGTTCTTGTGATGTTGTGCTACATATTGTACACAGCGTGTACAATAAGAGGCTGTGAATGTATGAATAGAAATAAGTTAAATCACTTTGTTGAGACTATAAATGGGTGAACTAAATAAATGAAGAATATGAGTTGTACCCAAATGACAGCTTATGACATTCATTTAAAGATGAAGAAACTTCCATTTCACAAATTGTCCTGGTATGAAGGATGAGCAGGTGAAGATGTAAGTTTACAGTATTTATCCATTATGCTGATTATCTGGTCAATATTTTTTATGTGACCAGGTGAACTGATTATAGTCCTGTTAGATGGGCTCCATAGGTTTAAGGCCAGTTTAGGTGTTGGTACATCGTTGGGGATGAGGCCAAACCTGCAGGGGCAGGATGCATGTTTTTGGTGACGCTGTCTCTTTAAGACGTTCTCAGAGTTGAGACGTAGGAAAGGAGACGCGAGTGCCGGAGCGCGGGAGTGTGAAGGGCTGCGAAGGCAGGTCGCAGGTGTCGGGAGAAGCGTGGCGATAAGTAAATGTTCTCACCTGCGCTAGTCATAAGAGCCGGAGCCAGCCAGGAGTTCAGCCATAAACAAACGGGAGAGTCGCGGTTGGAAGGCGGCAAGGCGTGGTGTTCGGCGGAGGGTGGTGAGACTTATCGGCGGTTTGTGTAAGTGGTAACATGTTTCGTTAATAAGTTGAATGTGTTACATACAGAATTGGTACTGAAGAACTTCTTTTCTTTGTGCTGGTGAAATTGGTGAACCTCGGTACCATTCAGAGAGGAGATAGAAGGCCCGGCGAGTCCTCGTGTGCGTCGCGTGATGCCATGAGCTGCGCAGAGCAGAGAGAGTCGTGGTTCTCTGTTCATTGGGAAATGTTTGGTTGTAAAGCACAAAACAAATGGTTATATTGTAATAATGTTCTGTATTGTAAGATAGCCCTGTATGGTGTCAGTGTGTGGAAATGTGTTCAATTGTACATTCTGTATTTCCTGTTTTCTCAGAAGCCCGAGCCACTACTGTTGTCTGTATATAGTCAGCGTAAGAGGATATAATTGTTTGGCAAAAACCGTCAATTTGTGATTTAGTGCATAAGGTGGCCATAAAGGGCTAGGTTCACATCATGTTTGTATTCTTCACTGTCCAGTTTCCATGCCCAAAATTAAGGAAGTAATGCTGAACCTCACAGGTGCAGTCGGGGAATAAAAGTACCACAAAAAGTCAGTTTGTGTCCCGTTTTATACTTCATTACCGGGTCACATTTACATGAGTTCCAACTGATTTCTTTTTCCCAGATTTCAGTTGTGAAATGTTATCTCCTTTTTAGGTAAGTTGGTAGTTTTTTTTTTTTCCAACCAATTATTGATTAATTCTTTCACTTTCTTCTATTATTTTTAGGTCTTTACAGATTCCAAACTGCAAGGAGGATCTTTTCTGGTGGATGTGAAACCTCTTGACAATCTCTAATTCAGGTATGATGATCATTTACTGTAATTGTTATTGAAATCAAAATTCCTTTGGTTGACTTGATTGTTCTTCTGACTCCACATTTTTTTTCTTTTACCTTCTTAGATTTTAATTTACAACCTATAAAAAAGCTCAATAAAGATCATCCACTATGATCTTTTCTCACTTTCAAGAATCTGACTCTGTTAAAAAAGAAAAAAATCTATAAAACAGTAAATGTCCAAGAATCAAGTGTCTTTGATATTCTGTGACTAAGTTAATCACGTTTTACCACATTTGGAAACAGAGATTCAGAGAACGTCTTAGTAAGAAGCGTTGATTTGCTCTGACTGGAAAGAAGTTGCAGAATGTTGTGAACTCAGAAACTGGATACCATGTTTGACAAAGTATTGTGTTATAACCAAGTGAAAAATCCTGTGTGAAGTGGTGTTGAGATATTTCATATCTTTATTTGTTTCTGTCACAACAAGATAGTTGACTTTAGAGGTTCAGTTGGGATTTGAACCCAGGATCTCCTGTTTACTAGACAGGTGTTTTGACAAACTAATCCACAGAACCTCCGTGAGGATGTTTGAACTTGTTCCAAAACCACATGAAACCTAATTGTCCCACAAACATTTCTTCAGATACTGTAACAACCTAAATCCAAAATAAACTGATAAGTTTCCTCTGTTTACGTGAAAATGTCAACACACATCAGTGAGTGATGGGTTGTGAGGCGCACAGACGTCCATCACACACACGTGGTCTGTTTCAGGTTCAAATCCACAAGATTGTTTATGTCATTCTGATTTCTGACTTCTGGCCAGCTGGATCGTCTGTGTGTATAGTGACGGGGTCCACCAGCGGTTCAGAGTCAGAACAGACTTGTATTTTATTTTTACTGGAGCGCTGCAGACGGCCACTTCTGGGACACTTCTACACTGATCCACACTTTCTGTGTGACCACTGATTGACTAAAAGATGATGGTTGCAAATGGCTTGTTTGGTTAGAGGACGCTGTAAAGTTTGACACTGGAAGGCAGGAGAGGGTTCTTATTATCTGAAGACCAAATTTGATACCTACAGACATGATTCTGCAGATGTTTCATGTCTGATCTAATTTCACAGCCACGAATAAAGAATAATAGACAACAGCAACCAGCTGCTGCTGAAGCGGAGCCGCTGACGTCACTACAAGACACAGATCTGTAGCTGTTATTATCATTATTACAAAAACACCAACACAAAGTCAGCAGTTACGAAACCCAATAAATCTCCACAGAATCAAGAGAAACAAGGTTTATCTGTGAAAACACCGTCTTTTGTTGTCATTTTGCATGTTTATTTATATGTAGTTTGTTAAAATCATTTGTTCTGAGGAGTATGCTGGTGTCGTGAAAATACTTCATATATTTTAAGACATAATTATTTTCAATTCACAGCATGATTGCTAATATAAATCTCACAGAAACAAATTAAATATTTGTGATATCAGTCCTCCCACCCCAAGGTAATTGATTTTCTGATGACGATAGCATGTTCAGGAGCCCAAAAGTAGCAACACCGCCCTCTGAATTTCTCCCACGGCTGCACCTGTAACTCAGAAACAACCCTACAGATTCAAGCGCCTTAATCTCTGAAATGACAGAGCATTAAAATATAAAGATCTATCAGTTTAGGAGACGGTGGAAACCGGCGGTGCAGATGGTGAGGTGGTGAATGGAAGCCATGTTCATGTGAAACGTTAGATTTCACTTGATATCAGACTTGTAGATGTGTGTGATGATAAACAGCCAAGCCTGCAGGATCATAGATGTTCCTGCAGTGAGCCGTTACTATTCCATCAACACTCAGTGCAGCATGTTGATATGTGACACTTCCATCCTGTAATTATATACCAGAGTGCTGAAAACCAGTGATTTTATTGATCTTAAATGATTTAAAAGCTTGTTACTATGATATGTTCTTTCTGTCCAGAATGATATTTATACAAACACAATGTTTGTTTGTCCCTCTACAGCTGAAGTGTTCACTAGCAGACAGGGATCCTGGTGATGAATTATTGGTACAAGACATCATTGCTTTTCCTCTTTGTTCTTTCCCAGAAGTTCTTTCACAAGCTCCAATTGGTCCATAAATCTGCTCCCTGGATCATAACAACAAACTCATTATTATTATTATTTTTCATTGTTTGTTCTTATTTATTTGTCAAAAACATTTTTAGACATGAATTCATTGAATGATGCATCTTTGTGAACTGAAATACCAACAAAGATTCATGCTGGCTGCTTTTTTTTTACAAAAAAAGAACTCAACTTTAATTACAAAATGCATATTATTTAAAAATGTTGTTTTAAATGACAAATATAAATTCATATATAAATATAAATTCATCCCAGGAGGGCATTTCTACTTTAGTCTTTTACAACCAGGAGAATGAGATGCACCACAGATTACCTTTGTTTCAAGACAAAGAAAAGTTTAGACTGTATGGACATTTTGGTGGAAAATTGTATTTATAAAGAGATCAAGGTGGAAGATGTTAATTCCTCAAGGTCAGAGTTTACATCAAGACTACTAAAAATCAGTGGAGGCCTTACTTGGTGACTGTTAGTGGATTTATCTCTTAAAAAAGAGGCTCCAGGTGGAGGTTAGTGCAGCTGGTTTCAAGAATAAGCAGGTGAAGATGAAATCTTATGGTGGAGCAGGTGCTGGAGATGCTGCAGGTTCCTACAGAAGTGACACTCATGATCAAATGTTGCAGTTGACATCGACATGGTGAAAGGTGGATGGAGCGTTGTTTGGATTGGATGTTAACATCACAGGTCATAGAGGTGGAGGATTGTCAAGAGCAGATGGTAACACTGCAAGAGACAGAGGTGGAGGTTGAGCTCATTGGCAGGTTCATTTGAGCCAAGAGGTGAACTTGACCCTATTGAAAGTATATTTCATTAGTCAGGAGTTCACATGCCATTTTACTTTTGCCAAGTCTTTGAAATTATAACATTATAACCTTCCCTTAAACCCTACACCATTAGCCTTCTGTAAATGTATTAACTATAGTTCATTCCCAACCCAGCCCAACCTGTGACAAGCCAGCCAATCAGCATGCACTTAACCAGGACCCTGAATGCCGCCATCCTTCTGGTCACCACGTGAAGCTGCAACCAGCAGCTGATGTTTAAAAGAGCTCATCATGCAGTTGGTGCAGCTGCTGTCCATCAGGACTAATTATCTCAGTCTAAACCGGCTCGTACCTCAAAGTGACGAGTGTGAGATCCTGTCCTGCTGACCAGGAGGCTCATGTACAGAAAGTGCGGTGCACAAAAACGTGCGTATCCATTTTCCAGGCACAAGTCAAGATGTTAAAAAATGACCTTTTCATGGATTTGTGTGTACCTCCACACACATTTCTGACCTGGCGTGAAAATGTGCGTAACACCACGCAGACTTTGATAGTTGACAGAACCGAATCATGAAGTGATGGGTATACAAGAGTCAAACAACACATTATAAACTCTTTTAAACACACATTACAACACAGACACCAGACTGCACCACCTCTGTCTCGTCTCTCTTTCTTGCTCTTTCTATTTCTAGTCTTTTCACATTCCGCACCCGGTGATTTTAGCCCTCTTGGCAGACTATTTGTACCCCCCCCCCCCCCTCCTTCTCATACTCTTCTTCTCTTTGTTTTTTTTTTTTTTTTTTTTCTCCAGGGATCAATAAAAAAATTGTTGAACTTTTATGAGGGCTGGTGAAGGGAGCACACTTAAATTAAAATGCATATATATAACTCCTGGGTTCTACCAACTTGGTATCAACCATTAATATATGTGCAAACAAGGGGCACAAAAAATAAATAAATTGAGTGATGAGTATTAATAAAGAATTGTGATATCCTGTACAACTTATATGGATATATGGGATTTAATGTTTGTTCAGACAAACATTAAAATACGATTTGAAGAACCGGTTCCCTAATGTTGTCTTTTTAAATTAATTCAGTAACGGTTTACCAAAAGTTGGGGAGAAAGTTTGATGAAATGACCTGATTTAGAGTCAGTAAATGTTCTTTTGGGAACCACGACACCCGTGACGGTGCACCAGCTTTTACAACCGAGTTAGAATAAACAGGTACAGATTAACAGACATTTTACTGCAAACACATATTTCATTCTGACTTTAAAGATGCTTCTATTTACTATGTGAAGGTTCCTGCATGTGTCAACAAAACTCCCTTCAACAATGATCCTTACAAACGAGGGTTATTGTTCGATGTAAACTTCTACATGCTTACTAGAAGACCTGATGGCAGCGGTGGGAGTTGAACCCACACATCTGTCGAGAACCTTAATCCTGCGCCTTGAACCGCTCGGCCACACTTCCACTGACTGTTGAAGGAAAACTGCTTTTACTTTCAAGTTAGTGACGTCACCATCCGATCACATGATAAGAAGAGGGGTCTGATCACGTTACTCCAAAATGATCAGGACTGGGTGGAAATGATCAGATTGTTTTCATGTTTAATGTGACTAAACTCCACTTCAAAGTTCCTCCTGTCAGTCAGGATGCTGCTGATCCTCTGACAGGTGGAGTTGGGTGAGTTTCAGTTGATTATTTCATGTGGATCATGTTGAAAAACCTTCAGTGAACTCTCATATGACATCACTGGAATTGTTAAATGTTGCATAAGGATCTGGATGAAAATAAGTTGTGGATTATTGTGATGAAAGATACATGGATGCATAGACTATATTTATTTTATTTTGTCATGTTTATGAAAATTAAAGTTCATTTCAACATTCTTTAAAGTTAAAGTTAAATGAGTTGAAGTTTTCTGAGCCATTAAGACCTTTAGAATATATGTTATACCTTTGGAATAACATATTTATTTGACTTAATTAATCACAAACATTAATGACAGGAGGGAAAAATGCAGGTTGAATTATGATTTGGACGAGTCAAAATTTCAGACTAACGTGGATCTCCAAGTGAACTCCAGGATCTGACCATCTAACTATTTATTGCTCCTCAAAGTGTCAAGACATGAAAATAAAAACAAAATGTTGCCACATGTTTACCACAGTAAACATGGAAAATTGAACAGTAAGTTAATAAAACATTCAGGCGTGAGTTAAGAAATGACAGCGTTTACAGAGTTACGAAGGATTCCTGCAACAGGAAACATTTGTTCCAGTTAACAAAACTCCCTGAAACAAAGATCATTACAAACAAGGTTTACAGTGCAGGTCTGGTTTCACTTTAACACTTTAACTCTACAAGAACTGTTCATCTGGGGCCCTCTGCAGTGTTCGGTTGATTCACTGTGGTTTCACAAAACAAAGTGAAGAGTTAAACTTTAACATTCAACACTCTGTTTTATCTCATCTTTAGTTCACGCACTGTATCTTGCTTGTCTTACAAGATGATTGTACACGTCAGAAAATATCTTGTACTTGTTGCTTATCTTCATGTGGTTTGTGACCTCCTGTTTTTCAATAAAAAACAAAGCAGGACAGCAGAGAGGAGGTGCGGACAGAGACGAGAGCGGCAGAAACGTGGCTGTGTTCTCTGTCCGTCCTCCGTGCAGATAACTGAAAGCTGACTGACTTTGTCTTTCTTCCTCATTGTGTGTTTAATAAATGTTTAGGCCGTTCAAACCTGACACAAAGGAAGTTTTCATATCAGTAAAACCACATCAGCAAACTTACAGTCCCTCAGTCTGCTTCACCATCAGACCCCTGCAGCCCTGATGACAATGACCATGGATGGATGGATGAACCTCCACTCTTCCACTCAGTTTGTGTAGCGGTTTGACATCTTTGAATCACATTTTTCTTACATGATACATATATTTTTACAGATAAATTCATGACATCATCAGGAAATGAGCAGAATTACAGAATGTACATGTGGCAGCGTTACATCAGCAATCATCCACACAGTTACAAAACTACGTACATTCACTCCCCGACACTGTTGATCACGACAGAGTGACTGTGACCTTTACTATGACCAACACCTTCACTGTCACATTTTTATGTTTCCCTGCAAAATACAGCTGAAACGTAACACTTGAACATTGGTAAATTCTTCTAAATCTTCCACATTTCAGTATAAATGACCTGAAACATCATCAGATCATCCAAAATCAGTGAAGATACAAAAGTCAACGTCTGAGATGAAACAAGGTTGACACCCACATGTGTGAAGATACACTGATGCAGGTTCGAAAATTACAATTATATTATAATTATAGTAATAATAGAACCCTAATTACAGAAAAGTTGGAGGCTGTGTGAAATATAAGTAATAACAAAATTCAAATCATTTCCAAATCTCAGATTTTATGTTTTGTGGGTGTGATAAGTCAGGACTGTCGGCAGGACAGTTCAGCACCTGGACTCTTCTCCTGTGAAGCCGTGCTGCTGAGACAGATGCAGATGTTTTTTAGTGTTGTCACGCTTAAAACTGGAAGACCTTCTCTGACAGAAACGTTGTCCTCATGGGATCATTTGTTCCTTTAAACTCTTTATGTACTGTACAGCGTCGACGGCGCCTTTCCAGATGTGTAAGCTGCCCACGTCAGAGGCACTAATGCAGCTCCGTACAATCAGAGATGCAGCTGTTTCACCTTCAGTCTTTTGATGATTCACACCAGCATGGTGAATGTTGACATCTAGTGGTGACTCTCATGTGTTGCAGACCTTTGTCTGCTGGACAAAGAAGGTTCGGACGAATCTAGAGGAGTTGAAGGTTTCTGCTGTTACAGCAAACGAAGCTGATGTATCTACAAGTTCAGGCCGACGAAGAGAAGAAAACATCATCCAGACAATCTCACTGTTATTCTGATACCTTTCTTTCTTTAAAAAGTGTTGTGTAAGACAGGCTTCATCTAGAACTAGAAAATACCACCACTAACAAATGAACAGGTACACTCATTAGAATATAACGTGCACTAAAACAAGTAAAAGAACGCTAATATCTTTGAAATTCTGACAACAAATTAAAGAGACTGATTATACAAATGGAAACAAAAGAACCCGGAACAACTTCCAAAGAACTTCAAGATGAATTCCGAGGTCAAAGTCTGTCAGTGTAAGATCAAACCATCCATCAGTCCTGGACTTCTGCCATACTTTTTGCAGCTTTAATGGAATAACTTCCAGGTGACCCTTGTTTCATGATTGTGTCTCCATAAAAAGTCAAACTTCCAAAGAGGAAAGAGGGTTGGAGTCGGCGGCATTGGCAAACTCAGGAGGAGATGGTGCAGCAAATACGAGTAGATCTGCAGAAACGTTAAGACGGGACAGGAATAGAAAAGATCCCATGTTGTCTGAGCTCCTGATATGACAATATTGTACTGTGCACCGGCCTCATGTTGGCCTCATGTTGGCCTCATGTTGGCCTCATGTGAAACATGTTCTGTGTTTCACATGTTTACATTTATGCATCATAAAATATGATGCAGCCGGTGGCTCTTGTCCTCTGGTTTTCTGGGGTTCTGTCCCTTCAGTACAAGTACTGTGTTGCTCAGTTTATATACGTACATCTTTTTTATTATGTATTCTTATATCTTGTGAGTTTTTTGCATTACTAAAAAGTTCTTGTGTGGAGTAAAGTTGTTTTGCATGGCAGTCGATTAACTGTGTTTTTTGTGCCACAATGTTTTTTGTTGAAACCCAAAACAAAACTTCCACCCACTTCACTATCTGTACTTATAAAGATGTGTATGTAAGGTCTGTCCAGAGAGGCTTGCAGAGAAATTCGGTCATTCTTTGTGCATGATTTTATACTCCGTGAAGATTTTGAATATTAAGACAAAATCTCTCAAATTAGTCATTTCATGCTGTTAACTAGGTCATGTAGGTTGTTTTCCTCACGTGCAATACCAAAAATAGAGATGTTTTCATGACATTATGTACATTTTTATTTTTTTTCTGAGCGATAAGAGCTTCCATCTGCTGGAACATTCAAATCACACTGTGAGATCCCTCAAACAGTTAGAGTATCATGTTACTGAGGACAGCTTTCAACAGAGCCTCAGAGACAGACCTCCCATTCAGACGCGAAGAGAAGACACAAGAAAATGTAAGATTTTTCTCATTCTACCGTCTGTACATAGTAATTCACAGTTTTTTACTTAGAACTTATATAACATTTCAGGTATTTAATCTTATGTATTTTTTTTTGCTTTTTCATTCACATTTTTGATTTGCATATTTTGTTGTACGTTAGATTCCATTCAATTCAAGTCAATTTTTATTTATATACCATCTATTACATCACAAGTTGTCTCCAGGATCTTTCCAGAGACCAGGACATGACCCCAGAGCAATTATTACATAAACAACGGCAGGTAAAAACTTCCCTAGTGGGAGAAAAACCTTAAACCAAACAGTGGCAGGAAAAACTCCCCTTTAAGAGGGAAGAAACCTGGATCAGGACCCGGACCATAAGGG
>CM026212.1:7959610-8003833 GCA_014839995.1 Xenentodon cancila
TTGTAGTTCCGATGTTATTTATCATTACCAATGCTGCTGCATAATAAACAGAAAGATCAGAAAAGACAAAAGAAAAACAACAAGCATAAGTAAGAATCCACACATTCAAACTAGCAGAATAACGTCAAATCCAACAATAATAATCAGGATGATCCTGAAACAACAATCAGCAGCAGCCGCCCTCCTCCAGAGCTGAACCGAGGTTTGGTTTTCATTGAAATAGGTGTTATCAGGGTGTAGAAGTGCCCCGCCACATGTCCTAGAGCTCCGTCACCTACAGATGCTTTTATTGACCAGTGTTACAGGAGAATCTTTATCTGTCTTTTTGTCTGACTCATCTGTATTTTTGCTTGTTTTTCTGCCGCTAATAGATCAAATTCAAAGAACAGGACATGTGACAAGTCGTCTAGTTGTGCCTCATTTATTCCAGCAGCTTCAGAGACAGTTTGTTGATGTGGATGTTTTGTATATTTGGAGTCTTTCTGGAAATCTGATTTTGAACAATAACAAACTTCATCATTTGTTTAACATAAACTAAACTGGATTCAAGAATTAAAATTAAAAATTAATTAAAAAGAATTAAAAAGAGTACTGGCTGAAAAACACAAACTCAGAAAATACTTGCCAAACAAAAAAGAATCAACTGTTGTACTGGCCAAAAGAAAAAATAATAAACTTACTGTCTCAAAAAAAAAAACACACTGGAAAAGAAAAAGAAAGAAAAAGAAACTTACTGGCCAAAAGAAAAACAACTTTAAAAAAATACTTCTTGGAGAAAAAGAGCGACATTGTGATGTTTTCAAGCAGAACAAGTTGAACATTTTCCAGAGAGACTTGAAGGTTTGTGCCGTCACAACCAGATGCAAAGCATGTCAGGCTTTGGTCTTTCTAAAAGACAAAACACACCGAGAAGATCCTCCTCTGTGTTTGTGCTGGTTTCTACATGAACTCAGACCTGTAGCTTGTTCAAGCTTCTCCCTTCACAGCTGCCGGTCTCTCCACAAGTCAGGATCTGTTCCTCCAACTGTCCTCAAGGAGCTGGAGTCATCTGGTCTTCTCCATCTGCTCCTGTAAGTGGTGCTCTCCTCTTCAGAACAGAGGTCTGTGTGGGTCCAGAAGTCTGTATCTGTAGTGTTGCTGGAAGGTTTTTCTGATGATTTGTCTTTTAACACATAAAAACAGCTGATGAACATGCAAACAAAGTGAAATTCTTGATTTCCAACTGAAGGGAACTTTAAGGTGGCTTTTGTTTCAGTCTGCTGCTCTGTATCCTTATATAAGCTCCACCTCTGCCCAGCTGCTCCGTTATGCCTGACTATGGGGTTTGGGGTTTACGATCACGTGTTCGACGCTCATCCTGAGTCCCATCTACAGAGGGTTTCATGAAACCAAACGTTCTCTGCTTGTTCTCTGGCTGAGCTCTTAGAGAACTTCCAAGACGTCCCTGAACTCTGTCACTGCAACTCTGTCTTCTGAACAGACATCCGCCACCACTTCAACTATTTAAAGGGTGAAAAGTCGCCACGCTGCTGTTTGGTGTCATGACGTCCACCACACTGAACATGGACCAGAGTCACAAGGGAGAGCGTTATCTGAGGCGCTCAGAGAGAGAGAGAGAGGAAACAAACATAAGCATGTCAAAGGTCAAGGCTGCAAGAGCGTCTCCAAGCAGCTTCATGTTCCTGTGACTACAGCGGGACATTTCATTCAGAAGTTTAGGGTCCACAGGACTGCAGCCAGCCTCCCTGGACACGGCTGCCAGAGGAAACCTGATGACAAAACAGGTTACACATGTGTTCATCTTCTCCAGTAGCTCCAGACTGACGTGAAGTCCAGATCACATCGTGGGACAAATTCCTGGTCCAGTGAGATGGTGTCCACAGTCCAGGAGGAATCAAGAAAATACTGAAAGCAGCAATGATGAACATGTTTCCAGCTGGACTCAGACCAGAGACGTTCACGTGTGAGTCAAATGTGGGAACCTCTACAATTCACAAACTATTGTTCCTAAATGCCTTTAAAAATATGAAATTGTGAAAAACTGAAGATCAAAACACATTTTGTTGAGGATGAACTTTGTATTTGTTGTTTAGTAGTTCAGGTTGACGTGCAGCAACTTTCACTGGCTGCAGAGTCAGCAGTCATCAGTTTCTGTTTTTTAAATCAGTGGGTTTGTCAAAGCTGTAAGTGTGTTGATGCTGCACCTGGAAGAGTGAGAGACTGTTTTTAAAGAGATGCTCCCACATCCACAGAGACCAGAAACAACTCTACACATCATTTGGCTGCATGTGTGTTAAAATCATTGTCAGAAGTGGGATTTGAACCCACGCCTCCATCGGGAGACCAGAATCCTCAGTGAAGCTGAAGGAAACAGTCCGTCCTTGAGTCTGGCGCCTTCGACCACTCGGCCATCCTGACGCTGCTCCTGTCACTTCACAAAGTTGTTAATGACATAAGATGACAATCGTGGTTTCTGAAGACAATTTTAAACGTTGTTTCACCAGAACAAAGGATAGTTTTCCTGTTGTGAAATAAACACTTTGGTTTAAAGTTACAAAGTTTCTATAACTGAAATGATAGCCAGGAATTGAACTTGAGCCAACTGCTTAGAAGGCACCTATGTTAACCACTACACCACTAGGTCCTGTTGATGTAGCTGTTTCTTAAGAACAACCTGAACGTAGACTGATGTTTCTGCAAGAAACTGCAGTAAACTAACTGCTGAGTTTTCAACGGTGGTTCTGTCAAGGTTCAAAAGATCTGATCTCAGCATTTAACAGTCCTTGAAAGTTCATTGGACAATGTTGGAAAACAAAGTGACGAGAACAACAAACGAAACATTTTTCACTTCTTACCGCTCACTGCTGCAGCCAATAATATTTAAAAACGGTTTTGAGCCAGTTATCATCCCATATATAAACATAATGCTGGCAGTCTAAGAAACTTGTCTTATCTTCTCTTCAAGTCAAGTCATCAAAGATGAAACTGGCTCCAGGGCTGCAGTGAACATCCCAGCAGAGAGGAAACGAGGTAGCGACTGAGCAAGAGACGGAACAATGTGAACTTTGGATGGTGTCTTGAAAGCAGCTCAACCTCCATTGTCTGAACAGGGAACCCTCTAAACTAATGTGTTTATAGAAACGTTTCTTTGTGCTGCTTTAATGTTACAGTGTTTTAAGTGTCATATTAAAACATGTTGAAATGTCTCCATTGTTGAGATAAATGAGCAGATGCTGCTCTCAGTCTTCATTCAGGTCCTCTAAGACCCTGCAGCAGAACAACAGCAGCAAGAATCATTTTAATCTTTAAGGACATTGTTCACAGATGTGACTCATCCAGGAATCATTGTACAAAACATCTGGTCTCCCCGTCGAGGAATAGGAATACTGTTCACTATACTAACTAATATTGGACTTAACAGCAGTTGTGAAACTGTGCTGAATTGAATGCAGACTGATGTTACTTATATTAATGCATGTTGGAGTTGAAATGCACTTAATGTCACAAATGATGTGTAGGGTATTTTCTTACGTTCTTTGATTTATCCCTACTACGTGTTCAATTATCGAGGAAGAGAAGACCAGGATCCTTGTAATTTAAGCCAAATATTTATTTACTTATAAAACATATATATCTGGGTCTGTAATCTGTAATTCATGCGTGCACCCAATACAGGTCTCTCCAGCATGAGCGCAGAAAACAGAACAACGGATTGGCAACAATAAAAGTCTTTTATAGTCCTAGTCGGGGCTCCTTCAGTCTGGGGGCCATCTATCCGGAAAGGATGAATCTGCATCTTGCTGTTGAGACCTTCCAGTCTGGGGGTCGTCTGCCCGGAACAGATGTATCCTTATCATATGGCTACTCCTTTGTAGTTCTCGTTGCAGGTTGATTGATGGTCGGAACTGGTCTCAACTGATTGCCGACACTTCCAGGACAACTCCAGGATGTACTTAATCACCAAGTGGGCGTGTCTGAGCTGCAGCTTGATTCCTGCAAAGCTTATCATAAAATGGTCATAAAATGATCATGAGCGAAAGATAAGGTTCAGAGGAGAACAGAAGTAAAACAAGGTCCTTTAAATGCATAATAAAATAAGTATAAACAACAACTATCAGCGTTTCTCCTTCAGATGTAAAGAGACTGAGTAATAAATGAGGCTGCTTATGTCGAAAAGATCCAATCTCTGGAACGTCAGTCCTCTTCTTGAGAAGGAGAAAACACTAAATGTTGCTGGCAGGTTTTGAAACTGCCCAGTTAAACACCAATAGATTTTAAATCTGTCACCTTAACCACTCAACCACCACCACAAGGATGAGCTGGACTGTCATGTTTACTTGCTGCTGCAGCTGCAGATGATTTCCTCCAGAGGTGATGGATATTTTGACCCACCAGCTCCAATGTGTGGATGGTATAAGTGCGACTAACCTGACTTTTTTAGGACTTTGTTGATTAAATCAGGGGATTTGTCTCACCTGTAAGTGTGTCCATGTTTCACCTGGAAGAGTCAGAGACCCTTTTAAAGTGAGACCAGAATCCTCAGTGAAGAAGAAGGAAACAGTCGGTCCTGGAGTCTGGCGCCTTCCAGAACTTGGACAACCATCCTCTGCTAAATGAGAACCAGTACATGAGCCTCTGAATTAACTTCAATTGTAACTTGTTGTGGTCAGAGATGTTGGTGTTGTGCTGAACAGCAGGAGTCATGAACAGAGCTCAGTGGCAGGTGTTGTGTAGAGCGGCGCTCCGAGGATTCATTGGGGGTTTAAAGGGACGGCAAACGCAACTGGGACTTCAGATCTCATGTACTTCTGAAATGAGTAGAACTGTATTTGAACATTTGACAGCAACCCCAGTTGGTGGGAATAACGGATCTTTATTTGCCTTTGTTTGCTCATACATTAATGGTTAATACCAAGTTTGGTAGAACCGAAGAGCTTTTATATAGTTTTTTTATGTGTGCGTAGGTGTGTGTAAGTGTGTTCCCTTTCACCAGCCCTCATAACTATTTTTTATTGATCCCTGGAGAAAAAGGACAAAGAGGTAAAGTGGACACAGGACAATCAGGTGTTACCAGCAAAGAGAGGACAGAGAAAAGGGGGAGGAGCTTTCTATTTACTATTGTTTTAACAGTGAGCATATCTGAGTGTATCAGATATGCTATCAGATATATAGACTGGGGTCAAGGTTCAAAGGTCAGTTTTACAAAGCAGGAGATCTGTAGCGTGTTCACGCTGACGTTCTCCAGATGAAGACGTTTCCAAGGATGTATTTGGTTTGAGTGAAAGCCAAAGTTGAAATGTTTGTCGTTTTACCGACAAAAGGCCATTAACAGAAGCTCCTGCATGTGGAACCTTCAGAGGCTGCTCTCCTGGTTTGTTGGACACAAAGTCGTTACTTTTCCTTAGACAAAACGTGACCATCCATTTAAACACCATTTAGTTTCTCGGTGCAACCTGATGTCTTTTTCACAACAAACAGCTGAGATGTTTAATGGTCTGATGTGATCTTTACCCTGCCAGTGCCAGATGGAGAAGTTAGTGTCTCCCAGGAAGGACAAGAGGATGCTGCCATCCTAATGTGTTCAACACCTGCTGCTTTCCAGCCTTCATCAAAGAGGAATTCTCCATCACATCCCAGACTGTCTTCCCTTCATCTGGAACTGAGCCGCGACTCTTCCACATTTTAATTTGAGTGCTAAAAACCTGTCTGCAAGCAGCAGCAACCACATCTGAAAGATGCAAATACAGATTTCCCTCTAACCATCCGTCCATCTGCTCGTCCATCCATCCATCCATCCATCCATCATCCCTGCTGTGTCTCCTTCTCTAATGTAAAAGACTAAAACAGCACCAATGTTGGGCGAAAAACGCTGCAGGAGCAGCTTCAGAGCAGCACCTGGAATTCTGGATAACATTCCATGGATGTTCTCACATCTGTTGGATTCTGTGTTTTTGTTCACAGTTCATGATGTCATGTTGATCTCAGATGTGAAAGTCAGCAAAGAATCTACAGAACAACAACTAACAAAACATGCCATGTTGTCTGGTTCCATGGTGTAACGGTTATCACTCTGGACTCTGACTCCCAAAATCTGAGCTCAGATCTCAGTGGAACCTGATCTTCTGTTTAGAGCTAGTAGCTGAAGATGTTCTTGAAAACTAAAAAAGTGTTAACAGAAGTGGATTATCTCCTATTCAGGTAGAAAAAGCAACATTAGAAAGATGAGGAAACAGAAAAACATGTTGCCAACTTCCTTTGGATTCTTCCATTAAAGAAAGAAAAAAACACATTTGTCCCTGAAATACCTGAAATGATAATTACATAAACTACTGAAAATAAAAACTTTGATTTGAATATTTGTTCAACAGAATCATTTAATAAAACTAATAATAAACAAAGCTATCCTGGACAAAAATTATAATATTAAATATTATAGTAAAACAATATTTGTATTTCCTGAACAATGTTACAAAGTTCTTAAAACAGCAGAGAATTAAAGTCAGCAAGCAACTTGAAGCAGCAGTAAAAACAATATGAAACAAATAAACTCTTGGTGTGAATTTCCTTCAAAGAAGGTTTTGTCTATAAATAAAACTCCCCCAACAAAGTTAAAACGACTAACCTGAAACAGAAGAAGAGCGGCCAAAGCAGCCAGAACCAGCAGCAGTAGAAAATGTCTTATATGGATCAGACGAAACCAAAGACCCTTTTGAAAAAGGAAAGTTTGAAGGAGAGATCTAAAGTAGCAGAGATGTTGTGTGTCTGAGAGCAGCAGGAGGAACCTTCCAGAAGGTGGAGGCTCTGACGGACGAACACCTCCCTTTCTGATTATTTGGGGTCAGAAACACACAGTCTTAATAAGCTCCTCAACACTTTCAAGAATCTTTGATCCAAAATTAGTAGTGACGTGTCCTGAATGAAGCAGCTCTTAGAACCAGGTCTTTCAATCCAACGATCAGAGCCGAATCTGATTTACTATTTATGCTAATACGTAAATAGATTTATTTTCATTTGTCTATTTCATGTGATTTTTATACAGACATCTTTACAGTTGTCATCTATACAAATTATACTGTATTTATAGTGTTTACTATAGTGTTACATGGTTCTTACGTTGATTTAACAAGCATTATTAGTGCATACTTCAGAGGAAAATAAATGAAAAACAGATCATATTTCTTTGTTTTTCTGATTTTTCTAATTGTTTTACAAGGTGCCAATGACATAACTAAGTCCATTAGAGTGACTTGGGTCAATTTTTGAAAATAATCATTATTCGTTAGGTGGAGGGTTAAAGCCACTGTCAGGTATTTAAACAAGCAAGTTAGAATAATGTAACCAGAAGGTAATAATCATTTGATCATTTGTGTTATTTACACGATGAATAAAAGGACCACGTCCCAAAAAAATGCAGCTGCCGAGAAGGTTTTAGCAGCTCCTCAAAGTGTCATTTTTTCTCAAAAGGTTTCTTCTCTCCCTACATATACCAGGATTTCCTTCGTACATGTACCATTGGACCGTTCACACCAGTGTATGTACATACCAGTGGAGACGCCTACATGGACCATTCACACCAGTGAATGTACATACCAGTGGAGACGCCTACATGGACCGTTCACACCAGTGTATGTACATACCAGTGGAGACGCCTACATGGACCGTTCACACCAGTGTATGTACATACCAGTGGAGACGCCTACATGGACCGTTCACACCAGTGTATGTACATACCAGTGGAGACACCTACATGGACCGTTCACAGATATTCAACAAATGACAATGTGCAGAGACTCTGAATAATCATTTAAATGATCATCTGCTGTCTTCATCCTCTGTTGACTATTTCCTCAATAAATGTAGCAACACTAACAATAATTTAAGAGAAAATGTAAGATGTCCTTTATTGATCCCAGAATTGTGAAGTTACATATATATGAACATATGTTCAGGTAGTCAAATCCTGAGGTATTGTGGATGTAGAGCAGGAGTAAAGTGGAGAGAGAGACAGTTTAAACCTCAGTGTTCACCTGGACAACAGACCGGACTGGAAATGCAACACTGATGCTGTTTATAAGAGGACAGACCAGACCAGAGTCCCAACAACATCCCATCAACTAGATAAACACATTATTAACATTTAATATAAAACTAGAGAAAACAAGTTGTTAACATTCATTGAGTACAGAAGGATCATGAATTTCAGGTCCGGTTCGTTCATGGAGATTAATATGAAAACACAGACGTGGGGGAAACGAGGAAAACGACACTGATGTGACAGCGGGCTGAAAGGTGATCAAATGTGTAGCTGAACACAGTCACTCACAGCTTTTTAGTTTGTTGGCCTGAATCAATTTTCTATCTAAACAACTTCACCGGCTCTGTGGCGCAATGGTAGCGCGTCTGACTCCAGATCAGAAGGTTACGTGTTCAACTCACGTCAGGGTCATAATGAATTTGCATTTTAGGTTCCTGTAACCTCAGGAGGTCACAAAAGATTGAAGCATCGCTCTTAAAACCTCCACCAATCACAAGACTTATGAACCTATAATGTACCTGTAGAGGCAGGACGTGTCTCTCACTCGTCCTTCAGGTGTGTTTGTGTTGCTGTTTGGTGTAGAGACACATTGTGTCGGCCTCATACTGCCTCACACATCATGTGTCCTGCAGGAGTGCAGTACCAGGAGTCAACACCAGAGGGTCCAGACTTCTTCTCACAGCAGCATTACAGGTGCTAGTTGACATCTGAGACCAGATGTTTTGTACAATGGTTCCTGGATGACTCACAGCTGTAAACTATGTCTGATGATTCTTCTAGACACCATCAGCAGTTGCTGAAGAAGCTTCTCAATGCTGCAGCTGGACCAGAGTAAAGACTGGTTCAGGAAGGATGATGTGACATAATTGATACACACAGAAACATCGTTGATCAAGTTCTTCTAAGATGAAACTGTGCTGTGGATTATCTGTTCTGTTCGCCTGTAAACTGGTCAGTCCTGATCCAGAGTTCCAGCTTGGTCCACTCAGACCAGGAACCTTTTACATGTGAGACAAACATAAGAACCACAACACTACAGAACTGTGCAGAAAGTTCTTGATCATGATTCAATTCATTCACTCACTTATTTTTTCTGCCTACGTACTCTTATACAAAAACCTCTGGACGGGGTATGTACACATGTATATAAATGCAGGTTCAAACATTTGTAATAACTAATAGTTTTTATGGCCTTGGTCCTTCATAAAGTTTTAGTGGAGCCATTGTGAGAGAAATATTATATTCACGTAGTACTAGTTTGAATCACGTATCCTACTGATCAGTTTAAACATTGTCTGAACTTAATCCAACCCTAAGTGAACATGCTTTAAGTACAACCCTGTTCTTTATATTTTGACTGTGTATCCTGTGTTAAATTTATGTCAAAGATAACAGACTTTCTGTTTCTCACGCTCTTAAAATTTGCACCTTGACAAAGTACCTACTTTCCTCCTCTTAAGTATGATAAGCAGTAAGGGGGTCTTGCAGGAGTATTTCATGTGAGACAAGCTCTGCCATTTGGGCAGCTATTCAGCTGTAACTCATGTGATGTTTTGTGGTTTAGATCATATAAAAAACTGGTCTCTTCTTCATCACGGCAGAACTCTCCTAGGTAGACTTCTCTGCACGTCTGATCAACGTGTATCTTGTAAATAAACCTTTGTGTTAAACTTGAAACTGTTTACTCTCTCATTTAAATTCCAGTAAATTTCCACCACACCATTAAGGTTTAAGGATTGAAGCTGTATGATCTCAGTGCTCTGTTACAGCACATTCAAAAATACATCAGTATGAATGTATATATTCAATTACCATCCATAACTGAAATCCTCTTGGACTTCATGTTGGTAGAAGATCTGGTCCCAGTGGTCAAAGGGGCAAGACGGCATCCTCCAAAGTCAGAGACTGTGTTGTTGAGTCACATCCAGGTGAGATAGCAGAGTGGGGCAGCGGAAGCGTGCTGGGCCCATAACCCAGAGGTTGATGGACCGAAACCATCCTTTGCTACTTAATAACCAGTTACTAAGTCTGATTTGAACAGAATTATTGTGGTCAGTGTCAGACTTATGAACATATTATGAATGTATTATTACATGATTGTCTTTAAGTCGTAATTCTCTGCTGTCTGTATTTACAAGATTGTGGTGCCAGGATTAAGACGGACAGGATGTCAGAGCCAAATGGGCCTATAGCGTGTCTGTTTCTACACCTGATTTCATTTGCATACAACATGTCATGTAACTGCTTTGTTCCCCTGTGAATAAAAGAAACCGCAGCAAAGGGGGAAGACGGGAATGGCCAGGAATCACCATGGGTGATACACCTTGGTTTTGGGCTTTCTCCCCTTTGCAAAGGTTTGATCAAGACTGCTTTCTCTGGGTGGTTCATTCCTGTAATTGAGAGGTTACGACGACCCTAACAGTCAGAGTCTTTGGTTTTGTGAGGCTGAGCAGCCTCAAATGGTAACACGGATGAAGGTGTGGTCTCAAGTGAAACAAGTCTCTTACACATGCATGTACACATGTACACTAACTAGTTCCATTTGTTTTGTATGTTTTCAACTCTGTAAGTTTCTCACTTTGCATGTGAGAGGTACAGGGATCGATACCCTCATTCACCAAGTTCAGATATTTATGGTTCATCTGTGAAAACTGGAACTGGAACAAGCAGCAGCTGCTTCCAGGATTGAAACACTCATCAACACTCACCTTCACTCAGTCACCACAGACTACCTGTATCAACTTATCACAGCTCATGGAAACATCCCATAATAACTCATGTCACCTGACACTTACTTGAGTTAACTGCTCTCGTTTCACAAGTTGCTGCAGAAGTAACAGAACTAAGAACTGCAGCAGTTGAAACAGAAACGTTAGGTGAGAGCTGGATGGAAAATCCCCTGGATGAGAACAAGGAGACGTACAGACGGAGGTGCAGGAGCTCCACCATGAGAGCATGAGTAGTAAGATAGGAACTGTAAATATGTCATAAATAGTCAGACTGCTGCAACCTTGTGCTTCATGTTCTGACTCTACAGGACATTTGTAAAAAAGACTAAACTAAATCAAATTATCAGGGTTTCTAGTCAACCAAAGAAGGGAGATCTCAGAATTACAGATTAGTTGGTTCAGACTGGTGTAGAATATTTAACATAGTTTGCTGCTTTAAGCTTTACAGATTTTACACAGATTCTTCAAATGTCTAAACAGAATTTAACTTTTTTTTTTAATATGTTTTAGCAGAGGTGAGACGTTTACTTCAAATGTTATTAAAGAGTTGGAGCCAAATCATCAAAAAACAGCAGTTGGTTTGGCAGTGGGCAGCATGTCCATCACCAATATCTTTATTCAGTCATATGCAAAGGGAACTTTGGGGGTTCCGAGTTCCCAGGGGACCAAGGACCTGGGGTCAAAAACACTACAGATCCCACCATGGAGGTGAGGACCATGATGAGACCCAGACTAAAACAGCCAGAGGTTTTGGGGTCAAACTTCACAACTGACTGGAGACCACCAGAGAATCACCCCCACTAGACCCCAACTGGATCACTGGGATCAGTTCAGTTCAGGGTTCACGGTAAAAGTTTTTTTTTAATTTACTTTTATACATTTAAAACTGCAACAGTTTCTGTAGTGTTGTGGTTTTCAGGTTCCTCAAACACATGAAAGGACCCTGGTCCAAGTTGCAGTGGAAACATGTTCTTCTGTCTTATTGTTGGGTCAAGAGTAGACGGGGACGACATTGATACAGTCATGTACGTTTGAAGGCAGCTTCATCTGGCAGCTGAGCCACAAGTCTGGATCAGGACTGACCAGTCCAGGTGGGAACATACGAGCTGATTCACTGGTGGGTGGAGTCATGTCCATCTCATCTGGATCACAACAGAACCAGAGGGGTGGAGGGTTTGTGTCATATTCAGGGACAACATACTCACCCACCAACTGTCATTAGGCTTTTTTCTTCATTTGAGTCAGTGTCATTCAAAATAAAGATAAAACAATCTTTCACACTTTATATCACCATTTACAAACCACCACAGATTGTTTCATTAATGATTTTACTCATTTACTTTCAGTTGTGTGCACTGACTTTGACTGTTTGACTTGAACATGCACGTAGATGACAAGCAGGCTGAAGACCTCACTGCTGTCCTTGAAATGTTTGGTCCAACTCAGCATGTGACTGAGTCACCACAGCAGGACCACAGTCCAGATGTGCTGAGTTCAAAGGGTGTTATTTCAAACGTGGATGTGCTCCATGTTGCTATATCTGATTCTTTCAGTGTTTTCTTTGACCTGGATGTTACTCCCAAACCAGCATTTGAGTCTGCAGTTGTCCAAGGAACACTCATGAATGACAGCACAGGGACACAGTTCATGGAAATGATCAGGTTTGAAATTACTCCGTGTTCTAATGTTGAAGATCTGTTGAACTCGTACACATCAGGTGTTTTAAAGGTTTTAGAGATCATCGTCAGGGTCAGAATGGTGAAAAGTAGACAAAAGGTGCCATGGAGATTTGGAGATATTGGACTCAGACCTGAAGTTTAACAGCCACAATAAATCAATAACATCAGCAGCTTTTCACCGTCTGAGAAACGTTGCCAGAATCAAAGAAACAGTGTCTGAACCAGATTTAGAAAGACTGATCCATGTGTTTGTCTCCAGCAGGTCAGACTACTGTAACGGCCTGCTGACTGGGTCTAAACAGCTGCAGGACATCCAGGATGGTCCTGCTCCAGTCCTGACTAGAACCAGGAAATACCGCCATATTAGTCCAGTCCTCCAGTATTAGTCCAGACCTCTAGTATTAGTCCAGTCCTCCAGTATTAGTCCAGACCTCCAGTATTAGTCCAGTACTCCAGTATTAGTCCAGTCCTCCAGTATTAGTCCAGACCTCCAGTATTAGTCCAGACCTCCAGTATTAGTCCAGACCTCCAGTATTAGTCCAGACCTCCAGTATTAGTCCAGTACTCCAGTATTAGTCCAGACCTCCAGTACTAGTCCAGTCCTCCAGTATTAGTTCAGTCCTGCAGTACTAGTCCAGTCATCCAGTACTAGTCCAGTTCTCCAGTATTAGTCCAGACCTCCAGTACTAGTCCAGTCCTCCAGTATTAGTCCAGTCCTCCAGTACTAGTCCAGTCATCCAGTACTAGTCCAGTCCTCCAGTACTAGTCCAGTCCTCCAGTATTAGTCCAGTCTTCCAGTACTAGTCCAGACCTCCAGTTTTAGTCCAGACATCCAGTATAAGTCCAGACCTCCAGTATTAGTCCAGTACTCCAGTATTAGTCCAGACCTCCAGTACTAGTCCAGTCCTCCAGTATTAGTCCAGTCCTCCAGTACTAGTCCAGTCATCCAGTACTAGTCCAGTCCTCCAGTACTAGTCCAGTTCTCCAGTATTAGTCCAGTCCTCCAGTACTAGTCCAGTCCTCCAGTATTAGTCCAGTCCTCCAGTACTAGTCCAGTCCTCCAGTATTAGTCCAGACCTCCAGTTTTAGTCCAGACATCCAGTATTAGTCCAGACCTCCAGTATTAGTCCAGACCTCCAGTATTAGTCCAGTCCTCCAGTACTAGTCCAGTCCTACAGTATTAGTGCAGTTCTCCAGTACTAATCCTTCCTCCACTTTTGAAATAGGATTGTGGTCCTGCTGTGGTGACCTCCTTTGACCTGGATGTTACTCCCAAACCAGCATTTGAGTCTGCAGTTGTCCAAGGAACACTGATGAATGACAGCACAGGGACACAGTTCATGGAAATGATCAGGTTTGAAATGACTTTGTGTTTTCATGTTGAAGATCTGCTGAACTCATACACATTAAGTGTTTTAAAGGTTTTAGAGATCATCGTCAGGGTCAGAATGGTGAAAAGTAGACAAAAGGTGCCATGGAGATTTGGAGATATTGGACTCAGACCTGAAGTTTAACAGCCACAATAAATCAATAACATCAGCAGATTTTCACCGTCTGAGAAACGTTGCCAGAATCAAAGAAACAGTGTCTGAACCAGATTTAGAAAGACTGATCCATGTGTTTGTCTCCAGCAGGTCAGACTACTGTAACGGCCTTCTGACTGGGTCTAAACAGCTGCAGGACATCCAGGATGGTCCTGCTCCAGTCCTGACTAGAACCAGGAAAAACCGCCATATTCGTCCAGACCTCCAGTATTAGTCCAGACCTCCAGTATTAGTCCAGTCCTCCAGTACTAGTCCAGACCTCCAGTACAAGTCCAGTCCTCCAGCATTAGTCCAATCCTCCAGTACTAGTCAAGAACTCGAGTATTAGCCCAGACCTCTAGAATTAGTCCAGTCCTCCAGTATTAGTCCAGACCTCCAGTATTAATCCAGTCCTCCAGTATTAGTCCAGACCTCCAATATTAGTCCTGAATCAGCTCGTATGTCTTATCTATGTCGTATCTTCTCCCCATTTTTACTGGGTCTCATCTTTTAATAGTGGTGTTAGATTTATACTTAGAATGGTTTTTAAATATTTCATCCTTTTCATGCACAGGTAGGCCACTGTCTCAAATACATTTTGCAGGTCCTATTTCTCAGTTAAGATGTTGGACATGGATCAGATTTTTTATTGTTTAAATGTTATTTTTTATCAGACTCCACTGTGAACAATCAGTGGTTGTTAAGTTACTCACGTTCAAATGATAATAAGATCCCACATTGTACACTTTGAATGTAAAAGTTGTATGTAAGTGGTCTAGGTCTGATTTGCAAAAGAACAACAAAAATAATTTCATGTCAATTGTGCTTTCCAAACTGTATTTTAAAAATACAATATTTCATAAATATCTAAGACCTTTGTACCACCTCCATCCTTTTCATAATAATACAAAACAACAATTAGGGTTTGAATGTTATTGGACTGTAGACTGTATAAGAAGAACTGGACAACCCCCCTGTGATGTCACTCATAGGTTTTCTGAAAAGTGCTTTTGAAGCCTGTTTTTTCTCTTGTACTCTGCAGTACCATGTTGGAAATCAGTGAACAAGTACCTGGACACTAGCTGGATTACAACCACCTTAGTTCAGTTATCACAAGTTACCTAGTGTAACATTGCTTAGCTAGTGCTAATTTATGATGATAGCTAACATATCTTGCATTCATTCTGATCAAACCTGTCAGCCCACTGGGGGGGCGGAGGATTGAAAAAAGCAGCAATCTTTGCATCTTACTACATTTTCAGTTTTCAGATTGGCTCATGCACACTGGAGTTCATTCAAAGAAAACTCAAATGTACATTGTACTAGATTACTGCTACACCTCTATACATCCATGTGCACGCACGCACAGTTATGTAGGAAGTGTGTTTTCACAAAGAGTCACCACATTTTGTTTCTTATACTTAACTATTATGTTTGCAGTCTCATACACAAAAATGGAAAACTGCCAGTTAATTTCTCGACGTTGTTTCCAGGTGCTTCTTTGGTTTTAATCCTGTGGTGAGCTCCAAATCAAAGAAGATGCAGTCTGGAGACATCAGTCCTCTTATGAAAACACTTTTACTTTAAATGGATGAAAATGTAGATAAACTGGTTAAAATCCCAGTATGAGACTCACATAGTCCCACAGTCAACAGAAAGTGTTCTTCATCTCTGGGATCTTGTGTGAGTTGCTGGTAGTTGTTTTGGTTTATTGTTGTTTAAAGAATTGTTCATTTCACCTATATATTTTATCTTTGAAAAGAAAGAAAAGAATATTAGTAAGTTGATCACCAGTTCAATCTAAGTAAATCCTTCTAAGTTCCACCTGGACCACCTTTATATTTTCTCTGGGTTCTGCGGAGAACACGACGTATCAGAACATCTGGTACTTAGAACCAGCAACTAACAGACTCTTTTTGTGATCGATGTTTTAGTTGTTTAGGGCATTTGAGCAGTTTGTGTAACATATGTTATCTTCTGTCTTACTAATGTTTCATCTGTAGATGATGCATCATATTAAAAACTGCAAAAACATTTTACTTGACACAGTTCATATATTTATTTCACATTTTGAACTTTCACTATTACTGTTGTGGAAATTATTTATGTTAAATAATTACGGTACAGGAGAGCTCTGTTTTGAGAAGTTTATTATGCTGTACAGCTGAGAATCACACAGTTGAACACAGTCGGCAGAGTGAGTCTGCATTGATTAATTACACACAGATCTTATACACTTGCATGTCCTTGAGCACAAACGGGGATTGTTCTCTCCCTGCCAGAATAGTTCCCTCCTTACTCCTTATCTCCAGCAACTGTCGGAGATTTATGATTACCTTCTGTGAGAACCATCCTCCACCAGTATGCAAGTGAGAAACCAGACAGAGTGAAAAGTACTGAATGAACAATGAACAATGAACAAGCAACAGATAATAGCAAAAGACACTATAATAACTAACTTAAGAAACTATATTTCTCAATTTCCCTTACAATTACAAACCTGAACTAGTCCATAAAAAGTTCAAAGCATTGTGTATTTTTGTCGTTTTGACCACATCCTGTGCAGGATGGTTTATTATGTACAATTATGGGTAGTTATTTCACTGTTTTTTTTTTGTTTTTTCTTTTTTTGTTTTTTTTTTAAATAAAAAAAGTATTGTCAAAAAAGTAACTTGGCATCAGAATATGAGGTTGGGTAAGTCTGTTACAACTACAACAATAAACTACCACATTTTTAGGTACACTGGATATTTAAAGCAGCTGCTGAGTGTAAACTAAGATTTGAACGATACAAAGAATATTAGAGTGATTTTGTCGTCAGTCTTGGTTGCAGCTTTAGAGAGCTGATGATGCTGCAGCTGCAGCTGTTTCTGTTTGCATTGATAGTTCATCAAAGGCACTTTTAGATGGAAATGTTTGTGACATGTGAGAACTTCTGAGCTGCACTGTTGTAGATGCCACTTTTGGGAGGAGCTACTGAGAAAAATGTATGATCACTCACTTTGTGGACTTTGTGTGGAAGATAAAGTGATCAAATGTGAATGCTGATGGTAGACAGTTACCTCATTAACAGGATATACAGTACACTCTGCGGGGTTCACTTGTTGTTTTCAGTGACAAACAGTGAAATATGATTTGAACATGTTATGACAAAGCTGCATGAGTCGTCATGATGCTCTTGTCGCTGATCAGCCTCAAATAGATGAATCACAATGTTCTGTAAGTGCGTCTTTGTCTCCCTCTAGTGTTCACTAACTGTAAAACTGGATGGTCCCAGCTGGAAGGAATGGGGAGGAAAAAACAAACTGTAGTTGTACTGTTGGGACTGAATGGACCAGCAAATCAAAAACTATACATCGTTGTCCATAATTTCACCAATATTCTCGTACACCTCGCAAGTACGTAGCTCAAAAGATGTAACAGCAGTTTCAAAAGAGGCACAAATGTGGAGGATGGAGACGGAGCTGAGTAGATCTGCTGAAGCCACTCAAACAGACTGCAGTGGACAGAGCTGTAAAAACATACTGACATGCAGTATTTTCTACTTTTTATTTCTGTTTTTCTTTTGACTAAACCCTGTCATTTTGACCACAAAGCTCACACATATCCTTATTCACAATCTGTAAACATATAAGTCCAACTGTAAAATCTGTTTCACTTCAACCTCTTTATGTCCATTTGCTTCAGTGGACATACAAGGTGGTTTGATCATCAAAGACAGAATACAAAGACAGCTTTTCCTATTAAATATTATACGTATATTTGTGGCACAGCCTCTGTTTGAAACAGAAATAGTGTTTTGTTGCTGCCTTCAACGTTTCTTTCATGCTGTGGATCAGTGAGTTTCAGTCTCTGAAGTTACTCAAAGATGGAGACCAAATGAATATGACTTTGATTTTTATCAGGTGCTTGAACCACCTACCAGCACGAACCAGGGTTCAATGAGGGATTCCTGGCCAGAGCTCTACGACGGCTCCAGGAAGGAGTATTTCTCCCAAATCTGGGAGTCTATTGTAGTTCCGATGTTATTTATCATTACCAATGCTGCTGCATAATAAACAGAAAGATCAGAAAAGACAAAAGAAAAACAACAAGCATAAGTAAGAATCTACACATTAAAACTAGCAGAATAATGTCAAATCCAACAATAATAATCAGGATGATCCTGAAACAACAATCAGCAGCAGCCGCCCTCCTCCAGAGCTGAACCGAGGTTTGGTTTTCATTGAAATAGGTGTTATCAGGGTGTAGAAGTGCCCCGACACATGTCCTAGAGCTCCGTCACCTACAGATGCTTTTATTTATCAGTGTTGCAGGAGAATCTTTATCTGTCTTTTTGTCTGACTCATCTGTATTTTTGCTTGTTTTTTGCCGCTAATAGATCAAATTCAAAGAAGAGGACATGTGACAAGTCATCTAGTTGTGCCTCATTTATTCCAGCAGCTTCAGAGACAGTTTGTTGATGTGGATGTTTTGAATATTTGGAGTCTTTCTGGAAATCTGATTTTGAACAATAACAAACTTCATCATTTGTTTAACATAAACTAAACTGGATTCAAGAATTAAAATTAAAAATTAATTAAAAAGAATTAAAAAGAGTACTGGCTGAAAAACACAAACTCAGAAAATACTTGCCAAACAAAAAAGAATCAACTGTTGTACTGGCCAAAAGAAAGAATTATAAACTTACTGTCTCAAAAAAAAAAAAAAAATACTGGAAAAGAAAAAGAAAGAAAAAGAAACTTACTGGCCAAATGAAAAACAACTTTAAAAAAAATTCTGCTTGTTCTCTGGCTGAGCTCTTAGAGAACTTCCAAGAAGTCCCTGAACTCTGTCACTGCAACTCGGTCTTCTGAACAGACATCCGCCACCACTTCAACTATTTAAAGGGTAAAAAGTCGCCACGCTGCTGTTTGGTGTCATGACGTCCACCACACTGAACATGGACCAGAGTCACAAGGGAGAGCGTTATCTGAGGTGCTCCGAGAGAGAGAGGAAACAAACATAAGCATGTCAAAGGTCAAGGCTGCAAGAGCGTCTCCAAGCAGCTTCATGTTCCTGTGACTACAGCGGGACATTTCATTCAGAAGTTTGGGGTCCACAGGACTGCAGCCAGCCTCCCTGGACACGGCTGCCAGAGGAAACCTGATGACAAAACAGGTTACACATGTGTGTTCATCTTCTCCAGTAGCTCCAGACTGACGTGAAGTCCAGATCACATCATGGGACAAATACCTGGTCCAGTGAGATGGTGTTCACAGTCCAGGAGGATTGAAGAAAATACTGAAAGCAGCAAAGATGAACATGTTTCCAGCTGGACTCAGACCAGAGACGTTCACGTGTGAGTCAAATGTGGGAACCTCTACAATTCACAAACTATTGTTCCTAAATGCCTTTAAAAATATGAAATTGTGAAAAACTGAAGATCAAAACACATTTTGTTGAGGATGAACTTTGTATTTGTTGTTTAGTAGTTCAGGTTGACGTGCAGCAACTTTCACTGGCTGCAGAATCAGCAGTCATCAGTTTCTGTTTTTAAATCAGTGGGTTTGTCAAAGCTGTAAGTGTGTTGATGCTGCACCTGGAAGAGTGAGAGACTGTTTTTAAAGAGATGCTCCCACATCCACAGAGACCAGAAACAACTCTACACATCATTTGGCTGCATGTGTGTTAAAATCGGTGTCAGAAGTGGGATTTGAACCCACGCCTCCATCGGGAGACCAGAATCCTCAGTGAAGTTGAAGGAAACAGTCCGTCCTTGAGTCTGGCGCCTTCGACCACTCGGCCATCCTGACGCTGCTCCTGGAATTTCACAAAGTTGTTAATGACATAAGATGACAATCTTGGTTTCTGAAGACAATTTTAAACGTTGTTTCACCAGATCAAAGGATAGTTTTCCTGTTGTGAAATAGACACTTTGGTTTAAAGTTACAAAGTTTCTATAACTGAAATAAAATCCAGATCTTGACTTTGACCCGACATTCCTGATATTGGTTTAAAGTTTTTCCTCATCATGTTTTCGTGTTACTTTGACAAAAGGACGGATGAATGAAAGAGTTTGAAGTTTACTTCATTTACATTTTCATTATATACCAGAGTCCTGGAGACCAGTGATTTTCTTGATCTTAAATGACTTAAAAGCTTGTAAAACTATTATAAAAACATGAAAAAAAAGAAAAGTGATTTTTTTTCTGTCCAGGATGATATTTATACAAACATGATGTTTGTCTCTCTACAGCTGAAGTGTTCACTAGCAGACAGGGATCCTGGTGATGAATTATTGGTACAAGACATCAGCGGGTGTTTGACCAAAACATCTGATCTCCAACTTGTGTTGAAATAAATTAAAGATATAAGCAGAAGTTTTCCTTTAAACTGGCAGAAAAAACAGAAGATCTTATTCTTGCAATAGCCAGTAATTGAACGTGGACCAACTAGCTCTGCTCACGACTACACGTGTATATAAGCATATATCTAACTATAGAAAATAAGTGAGTGAATGAATTGAATCATGATCAAGAACCTTCTGCACAGTTCTGTAGTGTTGTGGTTCTTATGTTTGTCTCACATGTAAAAGGTTCCTGGTCTGAGTGGACCAAGCTGGAACTCTGGATCAGGACTGACCAGTTTACAGGTGAACAGAACAGATAATCCACAGCACAGTTTCATCTTAGAAGAACTTGATCAACGAAGCTTCTGTGTGTATCAATTATGTCACATCATCCTTCCTGAACCAGTCTTTACTCTGGTCCAGCTGCAGCATTGAGAATCTTCTTCAGCAGCTGCTGATGGAAGAATCATTTTAATCTTGAAGGACATAGTTTACAGCTGTGAGTCATCCAGGAACCATTGTACAAAACATCTGGTCTCAGATGTCAACTACCACCTGTATTGCTGCTGTGAGAAGAAGTCTGGACCCTCTGGTGTTGACTCCTGGTACTGCACTCCTGCAGGACGCATGATGTTTGAGGCAGTGTGAGGCCGACACAATATCTCTCTGCACCAAACAGCAACACAAACACTCCTGAAGGACGAGTGAGAGACACGTCCTGCCTCTACAGATCCATTATAAGTTCATGGGTCTTGTGATTGGTGGAGGTTTTAAGAGATGATTTGATCTTTTGTGACCTCCTGAGGTTACAGGAACCTAAAATGCAAATCCCTGACACAAGTTGAACGCATAACCTTCTGATAAATCTTTATATTTCAATACTCTGTTATGTCAGAAATTAAGGGAAACATCAGACACCTGCAGTAAATTAACTGCTGAGTTTTGAATGTTGGTTCTTAAGGGTTCAAAAGCTCCGATCTCCAGCGTTTACTTACCAAACCACATCCAGTTGCAACACACCCAAACCCTGATTTCAGTGTTTTAAAAACCTTTTAAGATGTTGTGTGATGCTAAATGTCATGTAAAGTTTATACTGAATAAACCTTGATGACACGGCTTCTTTACTCTTTATCATTTACAATGAGTAACAGGTTCAGTAACGTGGTTTATATTTGTGCTTCCACAGCAACGTTGTCTGTGTGATGTAGCTGTGTGACGGTGGACATGTGAGTAAACCGGTTGATGTCAGTGGTGTCAACGTTTGACATAAAAGGTTTGTGACCCACTGAGATCAGGGTTTGGGTGTGAGGCAGCTGGACCTGCCTCGACATTACCCTCTAAAACCCTCTACGTTTTCTTTTTCACTGGATTTGCCCGTCTACGTCTGCATCTAGGTGTCACTGTTGTCTGCATCTGAACAGAAAACTTTAGCTTTTAACTTTTGTCATCAACATCATCACATCAAACCATCTTTCTAGATATCTTGTTGGCTTTACCTGGTTAGTGCTTGGACGGGCGATGGCCTGGGAACATCAGGTAATTAAGCTTTTCAAAAAGCAGCAGCCCTCCTCACTTGTTGGAGACATTTGTGAACTTGTGAGCACGAATAGATACTGAAAGGACTGAGATTATGTTGGTTTTTGCACCTGGATAATTCTGCAGAATGTACCTGTATCTGTAAACTCTAAAAAAACGTTTATATTTGAAGTTAAACAGCAGATGGCGCTGTTGATACATTTTGGAACATGCACATATCATTATTATCAGATGCATATCGTTGTAAATACTTACTCTTTCATGTAGCCTTGGTGTCATCATGTGATGTCATCGATGACACCACAAAGAATAGTGCATAAGGAAGAATTCATTAAAGTGAAGATCTGTTTTTCTTGTTATTATTATCAACACCAGTAAAGCAGACTGTCAGGTTTAAACGACCAAACATTTATTAAACACACAATAAGGAAGAAAGACAAAATCAGTAAGTTTTCATTCATCATCACGGAGGACCGACAGAGAACTCAGGCACATCTCAGCTGTTCTCGTCTCTGTCCGCGCCCCCCCTCTGATGGCCTCTTGAGGCTTTTATTGAAAATAAGGAGGTCACAGATGACATGAAGATAAGCAACTTGTACAAGATATATTCTCTGACGTGTACAACTATCTTATAAGACGAGCAGTATACAGTGCGTAAAATAACAATGAGATTAAACAAAGAGTGTGCTAAAGTTTAACCCTATCATTCCCTCGCGATTTAACACATCTTTGTTTACTTCACGTTCAAGACCCAAAATCAGATACATTTGTGCCACACGATCTTCCACGGGTGAGATGGCTGTGGTGATTAATCGGTTCAGCAGTGCACGAAGACATCAGAATGTGACAACAACCACACAATGTCAGAAATGCTGAAAATACACCGATGGATACTAGTACAGAAGATACTAAGGTTTGATACTCGCCACATGCATCCAGCCAGGAGTCCCACATGGAGGTGTCAACACCGGAGTGCTCCTCAGCACTTTTACCATTCAGGGTCTGCAGCCCTCGTATGGCCTTGGTAAGACTACCATCTGCAGCGTTATCAAAAGTGCAACACTGTTTTCCAAACATGGCACACACACACACGCACACACACACCTCCCTTCTCCAGGACAATCCTGTTCTGGAAAGTCATAAGAGACGTGACAGACAGCTGTCCAAATACAGCCTCGAACCCGTTCTGTGTCCAGCTTCCTAATTTCTAAACATTGTAGTAGATGTTGTTCATTTTTGTTTAATGTGCACCAAACAGAGGACTCAAATCCTGCTGCTATCTGGTCTTACAAATTTATACTCATCTGAGTACTCGTGGAAATCTGATGACATCAATGTATGTGGGATCGTTGTCAGAGGCCCAAGTGGAGCTGCTGGATCTCTTGGTTCTCTGAAGGCTTCTTGATGTTACGGCAGACAGTCGTCAGTTCTTCAGCTGAGATATCAGGATTCACTGAAACAGGAAGCAACAGGGTGACTAAAACAACAAAAACTCAGGATGAGGAATAAAGTCACTATCCAGCATCCTGCAGCATTTCTTACCCGTTTGGTGTCATTTCGATTGAATTATTATCTCCTCTACTTGGTCAGGTGTCTTAAAATGCTTCACTGACTTTCGGGTCTATTCAGACTCTAAATGTCTGAATCCACCCTATTATCAGACTTTGGCTCACCTTTCCTATCAGAGTTTTCAATCCAAATGACCTCTGACCCCTTCCCTCCTGTTGAGACATGATCATCATCATGGCTCACACAGCAGCCCATTTGTACAGATCTTTTTTTTTCTTCTTCTTTCTTCTTCCATCCAGAAATCTGAAACCAAACCAAGATCGGCTGTCTTCATAAATGGAGACAGAGAAAACGGTGTTCCTGATGTCCACCACTGTGGAAATGCAGATGCAGAGCATCAGGACAATTTATTTAATGATAATAATGACAACTATTTATTTTGACACTAAGATAAAAATGAACTTACTTTGCAGATATCAATTTCACTGCATTGTTTCTAAAAACTGGTTTAATGCATTAATAAAAGAAAATGCTATGAATAGAAAAGAACCTTTGGACCTGCAGACATGTGGTACCATCGTCTAGCTGAGGGCACAGAGTCACCGGACTTCTCTCTAAACCGTGATGTGGATTCTCCAGATCCCTGGTTTGACTCCTGACATGGGGACCGCTGGACTGGTCATCAGGAAAACCAGGCACTTGCCTGGTGGGCGGATGAGGACTTCGGACCGGGCCTTTATTTTTATTTATTTTAACTAATTGTAGTGTTCATAACATATTAGTTTAGAAACCTGTTGGTCCACAAAACTGGAAGATCGGCCCATTAATCATGATCGATTCTGAACAAGCACTGTCAAAAGATAGTTTGTTGTCATTCAGAGGCGTCTTCGTCTTTCCATCAACACCTGGTGGGCCGGTCTCAGCAGTAAATGAAAAGTTTGTTATAAATAAAATGTACTATCATTATTATCCTGGAAACGTTCCCAGTCCATTTCAGGAGCCGATCCAAATCCCTGTCTGAAACTTCCAGTGTGAGATATTTAAATCCCATTTCACCTGCATCCTCGGACTTCCACCTCGCTCTCATCAGGTAGCTACAGACCCACTTCATCAGTCTATATGATGCAGTCCTCCACCCGCAGATTCTGACAGTCACCATTTGTGTTTTCTTCCAGAAACCTGCCAGATGCAGCTTCACCAATGGACCAGAAGTCAATCTGAAACAAGATGCAGCGGGATATGTGGGCTTCGCTCTGGACCTAAATGCAGAGATAGAAACAGAAGTAGGGACGTGATTATAGATGTATAGTGAAGATCCAGGCAGGAGGGAGTGAGGGAGGTAAGGGGCTCCACCGGTGGGCTGGTGAGGAAGGCAGGTGGAGGTGGTGCTTGTGGTGCAGGGAGAAGGTGTGTGGTGGGTCTGGTACACGAGTGTCGAGGCTGGAGGAAAGACATCACAGGAGATCTGGATATAAAAATGGAGAAACGCTGGTGTCACCAGTCTGTTGAACACAGCAGATCCAAACAACTATAACATTCAGATTTCCAGGAGAACCGAGGGTCCAATCTACCGAGAGTGGTGTTTTATCTGGGAGCAACCGCTCCGAGATCCCAGGTTGTTAAGCTGCTGCTGATGAGGATGAACGTTAGTAAAAGAAATTCATGTTAGTAAAATTAGTTACCCCCTTATAATATTTTCTGTTCTTATATTTTTGTTTCTTTCGTAATGTGTTTTTTAACTGTATTCCCATCCCCATGAGGCCCAGCAGCCAGCCTGGAGAGCATGTATCGCTGTTCTTCTGACTCGTCACAAGACGAGGATCCTTTATTGAGCAGGACAGAAAAGCGGAGTCTGCTGGGCCACTTGCTGTCTGAAACACACCCAGACACACGTGTTCACTGTGTGTTTTGTCTGTGTTCCAGAGAAGCTGCGTATTAAACTGAGTTCACTGAAGGCAAATATAACATCCACTCTCATCGGGGTCATCCTTCTGCAAGTGTGCAACATGAGGAGCAGGTGTGCAGCAGCCAGCTCCTGAACCAGCTGGTCAGCCGCGCTGCCCAGACTCTGCAAAAGACTCACAAACCCCACAAAACACAACCAGAACACCAGCAGAACACCAGCAGAACACCAGCAGAACACCAGCAGAACACCAGCAGAACATCCTCCAGCAGCACATGTGGTTAATTGAGTTTGTTCTCTCGCTGTCGGTCCCTCGTCGGTGAGTGTGAAATAAAAGGATCAAAAAGACTGTTTAAAAGCCAACGTTTAAAATGCATAAAAAGGTTTATTACAATAAAAGAAGGAATAAAAACAGAATCTGGGATCTTTCTGAGACAATTGTGAAAAAAAATCACCAAACAAAGACAGTGACATGCTTTTAAAGAGGACGAAACCCTGCAGCAGCTGTTAACCACCAAACACCTTAACAGGTCAACCAACAGTGAAACTCATCAGTAAGAGAATCAGGTTAGAGGTCAACGTATATCTGACTTCTTCAAGAAATCCCAGGATGACACAAGTTCCCTAGAAGAAGGTGTTCACTCCAAGTTGTTCATTTGTATAACAAGAGTTCAGACGCTACACACACCACATGCAGCCCAGATGTTCACTGCTGGAACATCCACAGAAGCAGGCTGGAAAGTCCAGATCTTCTCTGAAGTTCCATGCAGAAGCTTTGTTATAAAATCCATCCAGCATCTACTAAAAACTACTGGAAAAACGACTGCAATCAATAACCAAGTGAAATGGAGGAGAAAGATTCCTTCTGGCTGTGGATCCTCTTCTAAAAACAATGAGAATGGAAGTGAGAGAGGCGAGTGTCTTCTGACCAGCTGTAGGAAGTGGTTGGGGATTAAACGGGCACATTTGAAGTCAGCTTTCAGCTGCCACCAGTCCTCATATTCTGGTACAAATCTAAGACACTTGTCAGGAACCATAGTTACTTTCATCTGCAGAAATTTCAGGTTCAAACACAACGACGTGCAATCCAGACCTCGTCCTCCAGACATCGACTACATCTGTTTGTGGACGTGTCATCAGTCCACCACAGGACCAGATACAAACCTCCACCTGAAACTTCCACTGTGCAGATTCACCCTTCACCTACAACCTCTGAGATGCTCCACCAGATCCCTTTAGGTAGATACATGTTTGTTTGCTGTTGTCATTCATCCCGATCCCTCTGGTAGCAAACTTCTCGTCTCATCTGCATCCAGAACTGCTCCACCTAATATTTTGCCAGAGCTTTTTATAAGGAACTTTGAACCCTTTTCTCAGTATTAAAACTAATAATAGATGTATAAGATAATTACTTCAAAGGGATCAAAGCTGTGAACCCGCATCTGTTTTTGTTTGGAATAATGAGTATCCTGATGTAGATCGGGAAAAGGAATGGTCTTTTAACGTTGAGCATCTCTGATCCTTCTGTCATCAAACAGATGAGATTATATGTCCCGACAAAATCAGGTTTGTTGGTAGTTTCTCGATTTGCAAAAAGAGCAGAAACATGATAAAAGTCACGTCAACAAGAGCAAACAATAAACACACAATAATCCAATAAACTAAACACACAACAAAAATCACTCACCCAGCTGCATTTTTATCCAAATACTTGACTGTTTTGTAAAAACATGAACTGCTGATCCTGATCAGTTGTAGTTAACGAATGAATGATTCTGTTGGTGGATGTTGAGCTCGGCGTTCAGCACCATCATCCCTGACATCCTCCACTGAAACTCACCCAACTCACTGAGCCGCCTCCACCTGTCAGAGGGAGTTTTGTTGACAAGAACTAATGTTGTATGTTGCAGGAACCTTCACAGACACTTTTCATGTAGTAAATAGAAGCGTTTTTAAAGTCAGAATAAAATATGTGTGTCGCAGTAAAATGTCTGTTAATCTGCACCTGTTTGTTCTAACTCAGCTGTAAAAACACGTGCACCATCACGGGTGTCGTGGTCCCCAAAAGAACATTTACTGACTCTAAATCAGGTCATTTCATCAGACTTTCTCCCAACTTCTGGTAAACCGTTACTGAACAGATCCAGTCCAGATCCAGTCCAGATCCAGTCCAGATCCAGTCCAGATCCCTCAAACCCAAACAATCCATATCTAAAAAACTGTTGTTTGTCTAAGATTTTGGATTTCTTTATCGGACTCATTTATTTGGATTCACTTTATAATTTGGTTCTGTCAACTGTCAAAGTCTGCGTGGTGTTACGCACATTTTCACGCCAGGTCAGAAATGTGTGTGGAGGTACACACAAATCCATGAAAAGGTCATTTTTGAACATCTTGATATGTGCATGGAAAATGGATACGCACGTTTTTGTGCACCGCACTTTCTGTACATGAGCCTCCTGGTCAGCAGGACAGGATCTCACACTCGTCACTTTGAGGTACGAGCCGGTTTAGACTGAGATAATTAGTCCTGATGGACAGCAGCTGCACCAACTGCATGATGAGCTCTTTTAAACATCAGCTGCTGGTTGCAGCCTCACGTGATGACCAGAAAGATGGCGGCAGTCTGGATCTTGGTTATGTGGATGCTCATTGGTGGGCTTGCCACAGGTTGTGTTCTGTGTAATCTTTGGTTAACACATTTACAGAAATCTAATGGTGTAAGGCTAAAATAGGGTTTAAGTGGAAGTTGTAATGATGTAATTTCATGGACTTGGCAAATGTAAAATGGCATATGAACTC
This sequence comes from Xenentodon cancila, assembly GCA_014839995.1. Lineage (NCBI taxonomy): Eukaryota > Metazoa > Chordata > Actinopteri > Beloniformes > Belonidae > Xenentodon > Xenentodon cancila. The sequence goes on from CM026212.1 coordinate 7,987,658, forward strand.
CTGACTAATGAAATATACTTTCAATAGGGTCAAGTTCACCTCTTGGCTCAAATGAACCTGCCAATGAGGTGCAGGGAAAAGAAATGGGTAAATGGCTCAGTGGCACAATCATTCAAGCATTGCTCCATTGGACTAACTCGTACCTTTTTTTTTTTTTTGTGTATTTTGGTAGGTGTCTCTTCCAATGAGAACATGCAGCATAATGTTAAAACTCTTCAGTCAGTGGTTTCCAACCTGCTGAAACTTACTGAAGGTGAGCAGGTTGCCAGCAGACTTTACATAGAACCTTTGTTGGTATTGCACCATTTAATGCGCTGGTGTGGACTGGAAACGGGGGAGTCAGAAGCTTAGTTGGGTTCTAGTTTAGGCTCAATTATTCACTTGGGTGCTGGTTTTCTAATATTCTGCTTTTCTCCTTTTTAGAACAAAAAGAAACCAGGCAAGGTGGCGCGTCACATGAGACCATGAAACTTAAGCAACTGGTCAATGGTGCGCATGATCTCGATCTAGAGGAATCTAATAGCCTGGTGGCCAACGCCCGCAACGAGACGGCCGAGAGGGTTGTGGTAGTGGTGGTGCCTCCCGTGGCCGCCGACGCCCGCAACGAGACGGCCGACAGGGTTGTGGTAGTGGTGGTGCCTCCCGTGGCCGCCGACGCCCGCAACGAGACGGCCGACAGGGTTGTGGTTGTGGTGGTGCCTCCCGTGGCCGCCGACGCCCGCAATGAGACGGCCGAGAGGGTTGTGGTAGTGGTGGTGCCTCCCGTGGCCGCCGACGCCCGCAACGAGACGGCCGAGAGGGTTGTGGTGGCCGCTGACAGCAGTGATGGCGACCGCCCGTGGTGGGGCCGCGACCGCCCGTGGTGGGGCCGCGACCGCCCGTGGTGGGGCCGCGACCGCCCGTGGTGGGGCCGCCCTTGGCGTTATTAAAAACTTTGTTTTGTCTAATGGTGTCTTGGGTGTATTTTTTTTCCTCCCACCCTTAGAGGGCTTTAGGGCACAGGGTCTTGGTAGACCGGATCTCTTCTGGTAATGCAAAAAAGTGCAGAGTTTGCTGGTCAGCATGGTTTTTGGGAACTCAGAACTTTTATGGGGACTGACTCAGAATTTAATGGCAGAGGTAAAACTGACCACAACTAACGAGCTTGATCCCCCGTATCTAAGCTCTCAGCGACTACATGGTCACAAACTGAGTCAACCAGCATTGGTTTTGGTAAAATGAAGAGCTGTGTAGTGTGGTAACCAGGACCTTGTTTCCATTATGCGCAGTTGTCCTTCCAAAAACCACCTTGGGTCAGCAGAAGTATCTGGCTTGGTGTGGGGTAGTTTTGATTTGGGACTGATCAACTACACCTCAATGAGTAGAACTTGTCATGAAGCATGTTGGGGTGAATGTCCTGGTGCCACAAAACTGAAGCTTTATATATTTAATCACTGATTTGGGTTTTGGTTGTTTGAAACTGCTTTGCTGCATCTCATACAGGGTTTCTTGACTCTGTGTTACATTGCATCTGGGTTCTTGTTTAATTCTGTCAACTTGCATAAAGTTTAGTCACAGAACTTTTTTTTTTTCCTCCTTCCCCCCAAAGCAGTTACTTTTAAAGACAAACACCCGCAGTCTGTAGACATGTGCAACACAAAAGCAGTTTTATTTTTTTATTTCCAGGATGTTGAACTGAAGCTGATCCAGGCATTAAATATTTGAACTGATGTGAAAGCTCCACGCTGATTCTGTTCTGGTGCTGTTAGCATGAGCCTCGACTCTTCCCCTCAGGAGCAGTAAACATCTGCAGATCTACTTCTCCAAACGCAGCAACAACTAAACTCTTAAGAGAGTCATAACGATCTTCCGGAGATACTGGAAGATGACAGATGTTTGCATAAGAGTGCAGTTCATGCTACCTGTCGTCATTGTGAAACATCTGGTTGTTGCTGTTGTTCCGCTGCAGGGTCTTAGAGGACCTGAATGACAAGAGTGAGAGCAGCATCTGCCCCACTGATGACGGCTTTTTAAAGCTGCAGCAACTCAGTCAACTGAACCAACTCTGAACAGCTTTTTTAAGATTTAACTTCATCAGCAGCTCTTAGCTGCAGCATTTTATTTTTCTAAAGGTTTTCCCATTCTGATGTGTGCAATTATAATTTGTTTACATACAGGAAGGAGACAAGGTGGAGAACTTCAAAAGTGGCAGGTGAAGATGTGTTCTTACCCTGGATGGTGGAGGTTTTGGTCAGAAGTTCAGTCTGAAGGCCGAGATGGTGGAGGCAGAAACTTCATTCAAGTTGAAGTGTTGCACTGAGGTGACTCCTGCCAGACGTCTTCACATAAACTCGGTACATGTTGACTGGAGGACCTGGAGGTTGCAGGCAGAGTTTGGGTGGGAAAGAGGTGACGGTGGGTGGAGCACAACAACCATCTAATGTTTCTGAACTACAGAGGACACAGAGAAGCTTGAAAGGGAGAGCACTGACCAACAACAAAGGTGACACTGAATTAGTGCTGAAGGTCAGCACATCTGGACCTTTTCATTATAAATCCAAACTTTGCTGATGAGACCAAAATAAATAAAATTAGTGAGAGACAACCACTGTTTGTGTTCAGATACATGAAAATAAACTTATATATATGGACACATTTGTTGGTGCCCTTCTGTTAAATACAGAAAAACAAACACAATCGTCGCTGAAATAACTTGAAACTGACAGAAGCAATAATATGTTAGTTTAGTGTCCGAACTTTCCTCATCCTGCATTTTAATTGGTCTCTCAGAGCCGGACCGCTGATCAGCCGTCACTAGTTCCAGTGTAATGACAGGAAAGGATCAATAGTGAGGAAGAACAGGGGAACCACCAGTATCTCTATAACTTGTAATGCACTTTGGTGGATCACTGCTGTCTTAAAGTGTTTTATAAATTAACTTTGATTCTTGGATGGAGCTGCTGCAGAGAGGTGCAGCAAAGTCTTGGTAAAACCCGTCATTCATCATTCCAGACAAATACTGAAGTGGTGCATTTAAAGATCACTTAACACATACACCACCTCCACCTTTAAAACCAAAAGTAAAACATTTCTGTGTAATAAAGCAACATGATCCACTGAGTGGTGCCCCTCACCTCCTCTGTTTCTTTTTCCCTTCTTCAGCTCAATCCTCAGTTATTAATGAACAGTATCTCATAAGCATAATTGTGCTCCATAGTTCTTGCAGTTGTTGTGCTGGTCTGCCTCCTCCTTTTCTCAGGTGTACATGTGAGTAAACCGTTTGATGTCAGTGGTGTCAACTTTTTACATACAGTTTACATACAAAAATATTTGAAGGTTTCAGTTAGGAAGCTGAAAATGCGGCCCATTCCTTCACCCATTTAAAGCACTCAGTTTAAAAGTATGACGTTCAAATACCTTCAGACTAAACTATTGTTTTAAAAAAGAAAACATTTTATTTTCACATAAAGTATATTTCAAAACTTTACAAACTTCAAATTGTTTTCATTTAGTGATTTATGACTTGTGTTTGCAAATATAATAAGTTGTGAATTATAGATAATGAATGTAATAAAATAGTATTAAGAAAAACAAAAGTTCATCAATGTTTCTTAGAAATTGACCATAAAAGCGTGTCCAACACCAGCATGGTTTGAGGATGAGAAACAACACAATAATTCACACTGTGAGTCTCTGAACCAGATCACAGGAGCTGCTGACAACCCAGTTGAAGAAACGGCTCAACTTTTGGCAGTTCAGTCCCCAAAAGAAATGTGACCACTCTTGTAAATGTTTGTGTAAGGCAGTCTTCTAATTGAATCGATGGATCTTAAAAGGACGTGTAAACTATGGAGTCTCTGAGTGGCTTTAATGAGATCGTTTCTGATATGTTACAGTTCTGTTCTTTTATTTCTGTTTCTATTCTCTCTGAGGCTTGAAATGTCCCTATAAAATACCCTATACAATGGTAATTGGAGGGGAATCGTCATGCTTGCTTTAGTGGGAGCAGGTTGTTTCTCTGAGAGTTAGGACACAAACAAACAAACATACAAATGTTTGTGTGTTTCTCCAGAAAAAGTCCCCTGGATGGAGCCATGAGACTGTGGTGCTGGTCAACATCATTTTTTTTTTTTTTTTCCTTTTCATTGTCAGTCTGGACATCGTGCACACGCTGTATGTACGATGCACACCGAAATTAGTCTCTGCTTTTAACCCATCAACTAGTTTCACTAGTGAGCAGTGGGCTGCTAGCAGGGCAGCAATTGGGAGTTAAGGGCCTTGCTCAGGGGCCCCAGTGATTTACCATTGTGGGCTTGAACCTGGGTCCTCCACACCCAAGCCCACCATGGTAACCACTAGGCCACCACTCCTCCATTTATTGACTCACCTGCAGGTCCTCCTACAGGGTCACTGCAGACGTCTTTTCATGCCAGTCTCAACAGTCTCCAGGACTGTGCACAATTAAGGAACAAGGAAATCAAAACAAATTTTGTACAATGGTTCCTGGATGACTCACACCTGTGAACAATGTCCTTTAAGTTTAAAACGATTCTTCTAGACACCATCAGCAGTTGCTGTTTGCCTGATGAAGAAGCTTCTCAATGCTGCAGCTGGACCAGAGTAAAGACTGGTTCAGGAAGGATGATGTGACATAATTGATACACACAGAAGCATCGATGATCAAGTTCTTCTGAGACGAAACTGTGCTGTGAATCTTCCACTGGATTATCTCTTCTGTCCACCTGTAAACTGGTCAGTCCTGGTCCTAAATGTAATTCAATAATCAAATGACAGCATACACATGTTTGTGTTTGGTTATAATGAAAACAGAACAGTGACAGCAGACGTAGTAAGTGTTTGTCTAAAAGACAGTTGTGAAACCGTGCTGGTCGTTTACAGCCAGACCAGCCTGAACATGTCTGATCTCATCTGATTTGAGAAGTTAAACCAGAGGCAGTCTGATTAGTACTTCTACAAGTACTAATCAGACTGCCGAGAGGGTGCTTGTGTTGGCCGTGGCATAAATAAAAAAACTTGCTTGAATAATGGTGTTTTGGTTTTCTTTCTTCACTAAGCAGAGGTTTTTTTGCAGCCAGTTCTAGTGATTGGAAAAAAGACTGGATGGTGGGGGCGGGTCACAAGGACTTGGCAGACAGTATCCTCTATGGTTATGAAATACGGTGAGTTTGCTTATCAGCACGGTTTTAAGCATCTAACGATCTTAGTGAACGTCTCAAGGTGAAAGATGTCGGCATGACCGGAAACAAGTTGGAATTCGTAGCAGAGCAGGTGTGAAGCTGAATCAAACCAGCTTGATCCCCTGTGACCAGGTTACCTCAGGCAACTACATGATCACAACTGGACAAACCTGGACTCAACTGTGGCATTGGTTTTGGTAAAATCACACCATACACATGTTTGTGGTGTTTGGCTCAGATCAACAACAGAAACGTGACAACAGACGTGCTGGAAAAGACAGTTGTGAAGCCACAGCCGTCATTTGCGCTCAAACTGCCACTAACACAGAAGAGGGCGCTGTTGCTACGTTTGGCAATGTGCACATGTTATGTTGGTCTTCAGCCAATCAGTTCCAGCAATCGGATGCATATTGCTCTCCATACTTACTCCGTCATGTAGCCTTGAAGCGTCATCAGAGACATGTGACGTCCCTGATGACATCACACAGAAAAGTGCCTAGAGATTCTACATAGCACTCATTAAAATGTTCTAAATGGAACTTTTTTTGTCACTTCCTCCTTTTACAAACCACTGCATGAACTCTATGGAACACTATTTGAAATGAGACATTTTCATTGTTCATTTTCACTGATGTTTTGACAGAAGCTTTTACTGTTGGCCATATATGACCATTATGCCAAATAAATAACCGAGTCAGATAATTTAGATGTGGCCTATGTCCCTTTTCAAGTATAGACAGAACTAGATATCACTGAGTTCATACTGAAGTTACATGTTTTATTCACCTTTAGTCCAGCTTTTCCTTCTGTCATCCTGTCTGTTCATACAAAGAAGTAAGCAGCGGTGTGTTTTTCATTCACCCTCCTCGGGCCTCACAAGTCTGCAGGTACAATAACTCCATATTGTTACATGACGAGTTCAGCAGCTTGTTCTGACTCAGGTTTTTAACATATTTACTCAACAGTGCTTTGACCTGCTATAAGATATAATTTTGTTTTGAAGAGATGAAGTGAAACAACAGAAGTGACCTGCGGACCGTCGTCTGAAATGAAGGACTCTATCACCATGACGATGAAGAAAGATGTAGGAACTGGTAGAAGTGGTTGCAGAGGAGCAGGATGAGTGATCATCTTATATTTCACCTGGTAGAAGGTACATGAAGTTATGTAAACCTGCACTTTTGATTCCATGTTTGTCCACCAGTAGAGGTCACACAGGTCAGACCTCTGTTTCTAGTCAACCAATAAAGTGTTTTCCAACAAATATAGATTATTTCATCACTGGCGTATAATAATAAACAAGGTGAGTTTTTGTTCATCTTGGTTCAATCTGGAGGGATGTTGCAGTGTGGAGGCAGAATCTCCTGTAACATGTCCTGCTGTCAAATATGAGTGTGGGAGGGTCCAGCATTTCAGCACTGGACAGCAACCATTAATAAGAGCCTATCAGCAGCACTACTAACCCTCTTCATCTTCCTCCTTCTTACAAAAACATTGTGCTAAAAAAGGAACATATTTGACAGATCAAAAGAACAAGGAAATATAACAGGTCTGTTCCCTCTTACTGAAACAGAGAAGAAGTTGCAGAAGTTGTAGGTCTCTCAGCACTGCCTGCACAGAACAGAAATCCTCATCATAGGCTTGATGTAGGGTGATGACCTGACTGTTGGAGGATAAATAACATCCCTCTAACAATTGTAGCTGTAACACAAAGCCATCCTTGTTGTGGCTGAGCGGTTAAGGCGATGGGAACCAGCATTTATTTAGATCTACATAACCCATCTAGAGGTTTTTGTATAAGATAATGCAGGTATAAAACAAAAACTGAGTGACTGAATTGAATCATGATCAAGAACCTTCTGCACAGTCCTGTAGTGTTGTGGTTCATATGTTTGTCTCACATGTAAAAGGTTCCTGGTCTGAGTGGACCAAGCTGGAACTCTGGATCAGGACTGATCAGTTTACAGGTGAACAGAACAGATAATCAACAGCACAGTTTCATCTTAGAAGAACTTGATCAACGATGCTTCTGTGTGTATCAATTATGTCACATCATCCTTCCTGAACCAGTCTTTACTCTGGTCCAGCTGCAGCACTGAGAAGCTTCTTCAGCAACTGCTGATGGTGCCCAGAAGAATAATTTTAATCTTGAAGGACATAGTTTACAGCTGTGAGTCATCCAGGAACCATTGTACAAAACATCTGGTCTCAGATGTCAACTACCACCTGTAATGCTGCAGTGAGAAGAAGTCTTGACCCTCTGGTGTTGACTCCTGGTACTGCACTCCTGCAGGACACATGATGTGTGAGGCAGTGTGAGGCCGACACAATGTGTCTCTGCACCAAACAGCAACACAAACACTCCTGAAGGACGAGTGAGAGACACGTCCTGCCTCTACAGATCCATTAGAGGTTCATGGGTCTTGTGATTGGTGGAAGTTTTAAGAGCGATGCTTCAATCTTTTGTGACCTCCTGAGGTTACAGGAACCTAAAATGAAAACTCATTATGACCCTGACGTGAGTTGAACACGTAACCTTCTGATCTGGAGTCAGACGCGCTACCATTGCGCCACAGAGTCGGTGAAGATGATTTAGATAGAAAATTGATTCAGGCCAACAAACTAAAAAGCTGTGAGTGACTGTGTTCAGCTACACATTTGATCACCTTTCAGCCCGCTGTCACACTAGTGTCGTTTTCCTCGTTTCCCCCACGTCTGTGTTTTCACATTAATCTCCATGAACGAACCGGACCTGAAATTCATGATCCTTCTGTACTCAATGAATGTTAACAACTTGTTTTCTCTAGTTTTATATTAAATGTTAATATTGTATTTGTCTGGTTGGCGGGATGTTGTTGGGACTCTGGTCTGGTCTGTCCTCTTATGAACAGCATCAGTGTTGCATTTCCAGTCCGGTCTGTTGTCCAGGTGAACACTGAGGTTTAAACTGTCTCTCTCTCCACTTTGCTCCTGCTCTACATCCACAATACCTCAGGATTTGACTACCTGAACATATGTTATGCTGCTTCTGGTCAATAATTTCACAGCATGAAGACAGCAGTGTTAAAGTTTTCTAACCTTCTTAAGGGTCGGAATGAACCACACAGAGACAGTAGTCTTGTTTTAAGCCTTTGCAAAACGGGGGAAAGGCCGACACCGGCAAATGACACACGAATGTAATCAGCACAAATCCCCCCTTTCCCCCTTGCAGCGGTTTCTTTTATTCACGGACTAACAAAGAGGTCACATGACATGTTATATGCAAATATTGACAGGTGAAGAAACAGACACACTATGGGCCCATTTGGCCCAGACTTCCTGTGTATCTTAATTAAAGGTGTTCCGGTCTTTTCCTTTACAAATGACACCACATATAGACATCAGAGAATGACGACTAAAGGCAATCATGTTATAATATATGCATAACTTTGACAGCAGATGATCATTCAAATGATTATTCAGAGTCTCTGCACATTGTCATTTGTTGAACATCTGTTATTTTTTTTCAGGTTTTACTGAGAAAACCTACCAGAACACCACTTGAAATGAAACTAAACCGAACTTGTCCCAGCTGAATGAAAATATCCAGATAATGTGGTTGATGTCAGGATGATCCCAGCATGTAAACTGGACTGAACTGGACTTAACTGGACTGAATTGGTGTGAACGCTCTGCACAGGATCAACTATTCCTTCACAGGATTTGGACACAGATGTAGCAGACGAAACTGATGAAGAGGGTGTTTTCAGGTGAAACCCAGACGCAAAACCACTCTGTGGTGCAATGGGTGAGCACGTTCGGCTGGTAACTGAAAAGTTGGAGGTTCAAACCCACTCAGGGTTGAGATGCTCTTCTTTATAGATATATATATATTACACTGATGACAATGATGTGACAAATCTTTGAAGTACAAACATGTTGATGGTGAGCAGCAGACATCTTCAGAAACCTCAGAACGTGTTGTCTGGAGGTTCTGGGGGTCACAGTGGAAGTGTGGGTGGAAACAGGTGGGTGGAGGATGTGAAGTGATGCTTTTCAAACTGACAGTAAAACACATTCAGCTTGTCAGCCAGCTTCTGTCTCTCTGCAGAGCTGGTGGAACTGCCAGTTGCTGATTGATTATCAGCTCTTCCCTCTCTGGACTGGTACCTGACTGTTTCCTGCTCAACAAAATGAACTGGAACTGACATGTAGGATGTGGTGGTTCAGGATGTCCAGCGGTCAGTTTCAGGCAAACTTCTCTGGATTTAAACTCTTTCTTGTTGTGAAGGATGTTCTCTGGAATCATTTTGTAGGAAACGTTGTTTCTGCTTGGAATTACATCTATTGGATTGGGAGCCTGAGTGAAGCGTCTGAATCCTTTGATCCAAGATTAAAACTGGTTGGAAATCACGTGCAGCGTTTTATCCAATTCCTCATCAACGTGTTCTGCATTACTTGGGTCAGAGGGTTCACACAGACGGTTCCAGAGAGATCTAGGTTGGAGGTGTTGGCGGGTGTTGTTGGGTTCTGAAAACCAGAGATTATAATGAGACACAAGACCATAGACTGAGTTTTGGCTTTTGCAAAAGGGGAGAGAGCTTCATCGGAGTGTGACCAGGTCATCGTACGTAACTCTGCTCAACTCCGAACAGTCTTCCTGCACAGCCTCTTTAGATGGACAAGGAAAAGGGTGGGTTCAGGTCAGATTCAGAATGAGATTACTGTTGCTGGGCAGGACAGAAAGAACTGAAAATCAACTGTCTGTTGTCATCAGTGACAACAGACAGAAGTAGTTTGTTTAAACACACAACTGCCTACAGAAGGTTCACCTGTTCTTCAGGTGACATTTATCATCTATTTATTCATGATAATCCTTATTACAAGTTTCAAGTGTAATATTTTAACCTCCTTTTTCTTTTTTACAACACATTTCTTCACTTCTGAAAGAAATAAGTGGAAACACGGCAAACTAAAACATTCTGGTTGAGTTTTACTCTGCTTCCAGAGACATACATCTTGCATTTATTTGGAGGTGTTGTGTTTGATTTAAGAAAAAAGAAAAAATAAATCACCATCCTAACATAAGAAGGGTTTTTCTTTATTGCAATTTTCAGTTTTCCACTCCCTGTCCTACTCCGTCACGGCACATCTGTCCTCTTTATTCCTGTCAGGCAGATGTTTCCAGTGTCTGAAAGAGAAACTGCTCCCATCCGACCACCTCCAGGTGTCTCTGAACAGACCAATGAACACATGGGTTTTTTCCTGACTTTCATCCAGCTTCTGCATCTCTGGCAGCGTTTCCAGTTTGTCATTTAGCTGTTGTGGTCCGCTGGCCAGGTCTGTGTGATTCTCTCTACAGTATCTCTGAGCCTCCAACCAGGTCCTCAGTTGATTAATGAAAAAGAACTTTGTTGATTCGTTCCTTCCTGTGGAGTAAAAAGAATATCTGTCAACACAATTTACTCTCCATGACTTTTAACTACAGAAATGTTTCAATATCAATAATGTCGTCCACATCTTTTAGAGACGATTCATTTTTCAACTTTGTCACTTTGATTTTGATATTGTTGAGAAATTTCAAACTAAGAAATGTAAGAATCATGTCTCGTTTAAAGATATTCCTTCATTAAAATCTTCATCCAAACTCTGCTGAACTGATTCAACTGAAGTCGCTGTTGCATCAACCCCCCTACAGAAGAGCGTTTGTGTTTCTCTACATTTCTACCTACAGCAGCTCACCAGAATATCCTGCTATCAGTCAGCTTTAATTAAGTTAATGTGGAGTTCTTCTCCAGACCAACAACTAAAGACAGCAGAAAGAGACACAATCAATAAAGAGTCATGGTAGCCATGATGACATTCTTTTAAAAAACTTTAAACACGCTCCATCTTTTAAATGTTTGCAGAAGTGGTGTCCAGGAGCGAGCTGACATGTCAGATTCAACTTCTGATGATCTCAGCTGTCAGTGTGATAAACCAAACTAGTTTTCATGTTACCAACATACATAGAGCGGACTAAGAAACCCACGTCTAAGTGGCTCAAGATAAAGAAAAAGAGCAGGAGGTACATTTTTCTGGAATTCAGAGCTGGGGAGCCAGGACTGACCTCAGGGATTCAGGAAAAACAACAACAAACAAATAAACAAGCAAACACATGAGCCTGGTACTTTAACCAGGACAAGTAATTAAGTAAGTAAAAAAGGCTTTTTTTGGTATAAGTACAGTAATAATGTGTCTTTTCTCACCATCATAGCAGACAAAGTTTCTATTGGCATCACAGGGCAAATCCAACCATGTGAGACTTTTCCTTATAGCCCCACAATTCTCACCTGTTGACTGTTTAGCCTCATTTCTGTCCCAGTTTGTGTCACTTTCATTGATCTCCAGACCCGGCAGAGACCAGTACCAGGTGTTGTTGAAATCTGTCCAGCTGTGCAGACCAATCCAAGCAGGTTCTTGATGGTTCTTTGCTGATTCGTTGAGTCTTTTCATGTCTGTCATGTTGGAGATCGTGGCCAGATCAGTGTATTTGTCTCTGCAGTGATTCAGAGCTTCAGACCAGTTCTTCTTGTCTTCAATGTAGTGATACTCATAGAGGTGACATGTGATGAACGAACTCTGACCTGTAAAAACAGAAAATACCACTAGAACTAACAAGTTCACTTATGCATAAAGTACTATATGATCCTCTTTTCAGTAGCATACAACCGGATATAACTTCATATTTTACTTTTTTCCTGATGAAAACATAAAAGCAGATGATTAAGATCAAGTTGTAACGACAGAGATCCACTTACCCACCACCAAGAGCAGGAACAGACTCCACTGCAGCTTTGCTCCGTCAGACATCATCCTTGTTTGAACTCAGGTTGTCTCCAACAGATGAACATCTGAACACGTCACGTCATGGTGGTAAACCGGTGTCGTTCACTTCATTGTTCACAGAAATGATGTTTGTGGAGCAGTGAAATTGAAAAGCAATATTAGCAGAGAGCTGCAGATTATTATCTATTTGTTTACTTTATTATTAGTAGTATCATTTTTATTATTTGAGAGAGTCAGAGTCAGAGTCAGAGTCAAGTTTATTGTCAATTCTACCACATGTGAGATACATACAGAGAATCGAAATTACGTTACCCTCAAACCCTCGGTGCTACACAATAAATACATTTTAAACACAAAGTGCAGGTTAAAAAGAGACAAGAAACAAGTTGTGACATGACAACAACAGTTTTTCGGTTTGATTAAAGTGACATGGTGCAAAGCAGGCGGTCCAGTTCTGCCAAAATACAGATACTGAGATCAGAGTGAGTGAGGGGGGGGGCAAGGCGGGAAACGGTGGAAGAGAAGGGAGAGTGTTAAGTGTCCTGACGGCCTGGTGGACGAAGCTGTCCTTCAGTCGGCTGGTTCTGGCCCGGAGGGTCCGCAGCCTCCTCCCTGATGGCAGCAGACTGAAGAGGCTGTGTGACGGGTGGGTGGGGTCTCTCACAATGCTGAGGGCTTTGCGAGTCAGACGGCTGCTGTAAATGTCCTGAAGTGAGGGGAGAGAGACACCAACGATCTTCTCAGCTGCTCTCACGACGCGTTGGAGAGACTTGCGGCAGGTTGCGGTGCAGGATCCGTACCACACGGTGATGCAGCTGGTCAGGATGCTCTCGATGGTGCCTCTGTAGAAGGTGTACCTGATGGGGGCCGGGGCTCTGGCTCTTCGCAGTTTGCGGAGGAAGTAGAGACGCTGCTGTGCCTTCTTGGCGAGTGATGCAGTGTTAACAGTCCAGGAGAGGTCCCCTGAGATGTGGACACCCAGGAACTTGGTGCTGCTCACCCTCTCCACAGCAGCACCGTTGATGGTCAGAGGAGCATGCTGGGTGTGTTGTCTCCTGAAGTCAGCAACAATCTCCTTGGTCTTCTCCACGTTCAGGGAGAGATTGTTGTCGCTGCACCACTCAGCCAGGCGGCTCACTTCGCTCCTGTAGTTTGACTCATCGTTGTTGTTGATGAGACCCACCACAGTCGTGTCGTCCGCAAACTTTACGAAGAGGTTGGAGCTGTGAATCGGTGTGCAGTCGTGGGTCAGCAGGGTGAAGAGATTTGTATTTTGAAATTAACATCCAGTATGTTTAATGTGGCAACACAGTGGCTTAGTGGTTAGCACTGTTGCCCCACAGCAAGAAGGTTCCTGGTTCAAAACTGTGATGGACTGGCAACCTGTCCAGGGTCCTACTGTGCATCAGACAGATTAGGCAGGTACAGATAATGGATGGATATATTTAATGTTAAAATTTGGGATTTTAACAAACCATAAAAGGTTGCAGATCATTTGTGAGACTGATTTATATTTTTATTATGTTTCTATCGTTGTATCATCATCAACTCTCTACCCGGCTGGTCTTCGGCAGGAGGGTCCCCCCTTATGATCCGGGTCCTGATCCAGGTTTCTTCCCTCTTAAAGGGGAGTTTTTCCTGCCACTGTTTGGTTTAAGGTTTTTCTTCCACTAGGGGAGTTTTTACCTGCCGTTGTTTATGTAATAATTGCTCGGGGGTCATGTTCTGGTCTCTGGAAAGATCCTGGAGACAACTTGTGATGTAATAGATGGTATATAAATAAAAATTGACTTGAATTGAATTGAATCTAACATACAGCAAAATATGCAAATCAAAAATATGAATAAAATATGCCATAAAAAATACAGAAGATTATATACCTGAAATGTTATATAAGTTCTAACTAAAAAACTGTGAATTACTATGTACAGACGGTAGAATAAGAAAAATCTTACATTTTCTTGCGTCTTCTCTTGGCGTCTGAATGGGAGGTCTGTCTCTGAGGCTCTGTTGAAAGCTGTCCTCAGTAACATGATACTCTAACTGTTTGAGGGATCTCACAGTGTGATTTGAATGTTCCAGCAGATGGAAGCTCTTATCGCTCAGAAAAAAATAAAAATGTACATAATGTCATGAAAACATCTCTATTTTTGGTATTGCATGTGAGGAAAACAACCTACATGACCTAGTTAACAGCCCCGCAGCATAAAACGACTGATATGAGTGTTTTTGTCTTAATATTCAAAATCTTCAAGATGGAGTATAAAATCATGCACAAAGAATGACTGAATTCCTCTGCAAGCCTCTCTGGACAGACCTTACATACACATCTTTATAAGTACAGATAGTGAAGTGGGTGGAAGTTTTGTTTTGTTTTGTTTTTTGGGTTTCCATCAACAAGTAGTAATGCAAAAAACTCACAAGATATAAGAATACATAATAAAAAAGATGCACGTATGTAAACCTGAGCAACACCAGTGCAACTTTTAGTAAATGTTTTGAATAAAATGCACGGTGTTTGGTTCCAAACAATACTTTCATCAAACCAGAAAGACATGGTAAATACAATCCAAAACTACTACCTGGTGTGTACACCTGAAGTACTTTACAAACAGGAGCTCAGCTCCCGGACTCTAAAACACACCAGAGCAACGTAAACAATCAAAGGTTTTCTAAATAATTACTCAGTGCAAACAAAACAAGACGTTCCTGAAATAATAACGCACTTCAACCTTTGTTGCCTCTCTTTTTTATTCTTCGTCAAATGTGACTTGAGGAAGACACGCGGGATAACTTTTGCTGGATTGAGGCGTCTCTTCTTCTGTGACAGTATTTATCCTGTCGTAGCAATACTTTTGGACAATTTGTATATAAAAAACACGACTTGCAACTGCGAGTGTGCTCTCATCGTTCATTTAAAAGAGGTTTTCAAAAGAATTGATACATTCATGAACATCACATCTCTAATAACTTATCTGATTATCTAAAACTTTTGATTATTTTGTGTATAAGTCAACTTAAAACATATATTTGAGTATCAAAAATGTTGCACTTCTAACAGAGACATTAAACTATTGTGGTTTTTTTTCTTATGATTTGATAACGTACTTATTTTAGATATATCAACGTACTGCTGATACATGGAACATGTGGACTGAAGCTGGCAGATTAATAAAACCACAAGGGGGCAGTAATGCGTCGTAAAGAAGTCCAACGTTCCCAGATACAGAACAGCGGATCAATGGCGTCTGTCATCCCCGAGTCCTCTAAAATGTTACGGAAACATTTTGAAGAGATCTCAGTGCACGTGATGGAGACCAAAGACTGGAAAACACAAGAGAGATATACAGCATAAGAGGGAAAGTAAAAAAGTTCACACCGCACACACACACACACACACACACACACACACACACACACACACACACACACACACACACACACACACACACACACACACACACATAGTTATGAATTGTTGTGAAACATCAGTTGAATCTTTTTAACAAAACCATGAAATCTGGCTTGAAACCACCTCTGTGCTGAAAGACAGACATGAAACATATTGACGTTTTATTTTATTAGAAAGTTGGAAATATTATGTTTCTCTCTGGACTTGCTGATTCACATGTACAAGAATACAAACTATACTACACGGGCTTTACATTTGTATATATTTAAATTTTCATGCCATGCCAGAGAAAAGATCAGATTAGACAACCCAACATAGATTCTTTCATTGTTGGTGTCTGTCAGTGTTTTTCTGCAGGCTTGGAAGATGAGAGGAGACCATGATGCTCCCTTGAACGTTCTCCAGCCTTACTGTGAGCTGTCAACACATATAGATACAGAACATTTTACTGTTTCTCTTTTTTATGATCCAACCTGAAATTCCTCTGTTACTTCATTTATTTAATTCACTTTATAAATGTGCTTCAGTTCTGTCAGATGAAGCTAGAATCTGTTACTGCTGCCACCAGGAGAGAAGCAAACTGGTAAAAAGGTACCAGTTTGCCCCACCCCCACCCATCTGTCTCTGCCCCCACTTCCTGTCATGCTGCGTTTAATAAAGGTTACCAGAGGCACAAAATCTTTTTTAAAAAAGAGAGCAGTAGAGAGAAGACATCTGTCATCCATCTCTAAAATAAAAGATCTGTTAAGCAGGAATCTTGAAAGTTATTTTTTTTAAATC
>CM026212.1:8004033-8079033 GCA_014839995.1 Xenentodon cancila
TCGCCGGTGGCCCGCCAATGCATCAGCCCCGGCGACGCGCCCCGGCGACGCGCCCCGGCGACGCGACAGCGACACTGAACTCCAGTAGCCACGGTGTCGGACAGGCAAAGAGGGTGGGGCAGGCGGAAGGCGGGAGGGAAGAAGGACAGAGGAAGCCAGAGCAGCACGACCAGCCCAGGGGGGGCCGGGACCGCCACCACCCACCGGCCGCAGATACACATGACCGGGAGCGGAGGGAGCAGGGCAGTGACACAGCCGACACCCGGAGGCGATGCAGGAACCAGGAGAAGGAACCCGCCGACACAACCCAGACCCGCTGGGGCCCCAGAAGTCCCAATCGCAGGACCAGATCCCGAAGGCAAGAGCGCGGACCAGGCAGCCAGGCACCCAGAGACCCACCGGGACTGCCCGGCAGAAACCGGTGCAGGCCCCAGCGAAGGCCACCAGGCCACTGACCCGGGAGTTGGATGGCGGCAGAGCCCCAATCCGTGCCCCAGCGCCACCCCCGGGGGCCGACCACCCCCCCGCCCCACACCACCGCCCAGTGCACCGCACCCGATAGGGATGGCAATACCCCAGCCCCCCAACACGCGAAACCCCCCCGCCCACCACCCCTCCCCTCAACCCACCCAAACCCCCCACTCACCAACCGACCCCAACCCCCCCCCCCCCGCCCGCGGTCACGGGGCGGCAAGTCACCACCGCCACCGGGACCACAGAGCGACAGCCGACCACTCCAGCACACCCAGCAACACCGCCATCAAGCACAGGAGGGCAACAGTCAGAGCAGCCAGGGGGCGGTGACATACGTGACCAAGTTCCAAGGGCAGAACCGGGCCCCCACCAACCATCAATACAGTCAATTTGGATGAAGGACCGAGCAGCCACCAGACCCACCCCCACCCCAGCGGGGGCAGCGGCCGCCGGCCGGGAGAGCCGGCAGCCAAAGATTTAAGAAAGACAGAAAAAAAAAAAAAGAAAAAGGAATTCTAGGAATAAACAATGGAGACGCAACCCATAAAATCAGCTTATATGCTGATGATATACTCTTGTACTTACAAACCCCATCTACATCACTTCCTCAACTAATTCCTTCTCTGATATCTCAGACTACTCTATTAACTGGTCTAAATCCACCTTACTTCCACTGAATACTAACAGCTGGGATGTTGTAAATGACACTGCACTCTTCTCAATCAACACAGGCAACATCAAATACCTGGGAATCAACATTTCCCCTAAGCTGTCAGAGTTAATTGGCCTTAACTACAACCCACTCCTGAAAACGATAGAAGGAAATCTAAAACGTTGGATAAATTTACCAATAAACCTCATCAGTAGAATTGCCACAATAAAAATGACCATACTTCCTATGGTAAATTATCTTTTCTCAATGATTCCAATCAAACCTCCAATCCCCTGGTTCAAATCCATAGATTCAATAATTACACACTATTATTGGAAAAGCAAAAAAGCTAGAATTAAATTATCAACGCTACAAAAAACTAAATTACATGGTGGTCTGGAGGCACCAAACGTCCTTCAGTATTATCTTGCAAATAAACTCCAGTATGTTTATAAATGGATCAAACCAAATCAGTGTGATTGCTCTTGGATAGAGCTAGAGCAATTATTTTGTAAAGAAATCAGTATCTCTGATTTGCCATTTATAAGCCGTACTATTACTCGTCACCCCTGTTTCAAAAACCCAATTATAGCCTCAACTCTGACAGCCTGGTGGGACTTCTACCAAATGGTCAACGCCACGTCAGTAACACCGAGTAAATACACTCCCATTTGGAATAATCCGGACTTTCTGATAAACGGGAAACCATTAAATCTAGCATCATGGGTCACTAAGGGTATCACACACCTCAAACACATCTACGAAAACAACACTCTGGTTCCTTTCTCTCACCTTGTACAGAAGCATCACATTGGAGGAAATCAATTTCTAGAATATCTTCAGATTAAATCCGCTATTCAGACAAAAATAAATAGTAAAACACCCAACCTAAACCTTCCTCTGCTGATTTCAGAATTAACTCAAATTACTAGTCAATATAAAATTTTATCCAAAATTTATAAGTTAATTGCCATAAACAAGTCTACAGTGTCCATCCCAACAACTAAATGGGAACAAGATTTAGAGATTACCTTCAATGCTGACTTCTGGCCTCAAATTTGTAAAAATATATTTATATCCACCTCAAATGCTAATCTACAACTCATACAATACAAAGTAATTCACAGGATTCCTTTCACGGGGGAAAAATGTTTAAAATGGGATTTAAGGATACGAAAATTTGCACACAGTGTACACAAAATTTACCGGACACCTACTTGCATGCTATCTGGGACTGTGAACCAGTCAAAACCTTCTGGCACAACATCACTGACTCTCTCTCTCAACTTCTGGATTGCTGCATTGTACTGTCCTCAGTCTGCCTTCTGGGAGATTTCTCTACTCTATCACTGGATAACACCTCCAATAGAATTCTTTCTATTGCCCTAATCATCGCCAAGAAAACAATCCTCATGAACTGGAAAACTAAAAACTCCATCAATAACGTCCTCTGGAAAAACTTATTAACTGATTTCATATCAATGGAACAACTATCTGCCTCAATTAAAAACCAAACACCAAATTTTAACCGAATTTGGAATAAATTTATGTCATCCTTCGCAAACTAACATCTTCACTCCTCGTTGTTCTTGATTGCAATTAGCAGTTTTTTTTTAGCCTGATAATTCGCTGAACTAGATTGGTAAGTCGGGGGGGACAGAATCCCTTGTGGCTGTTGTCGTTATTGGGGTTGTGCCCGTGCGTTCTCTCTTGCCTTGATAGTTTGATAAATTATTATTTTTAGTAATCTGGTACGTTTTTATTGTAGTATTTAAAGTAAGTTACTGGTTACATTTTTGTAACAGGTAACTTGTAATTGTACCGGGTTAAATTTTTAAAGTAACCCCCAATCCTGAGCACTAAAGACACTCAGGTGAACTGCTGAACCGCATTAAAACCGTTTTTGATTTGGTTCTTGGGTTGCTTGTTTGATACTCCAGAGCCTAATTTTCCTTGTGAGATCTGACCTGGCTGATCAGATGCTCTTGTCTGGTTCAAGCAACCATCTAACTTCTGGGTTGAGGCTCATACGGAACCAAGTTTCGTTGAAGTTCCTCTACTGACCGATAGGGGCTGGTTGTGGTTTAACATCACGATAAAACACGACCAAAACCCAAATCAACTCGACTTAAACACGCGTTCATCGTCCAGCGATAATAACGGGAGCTAAACTAAATACACCTTTTCGTTTTACCCGCCGGCGGGGACTCCCTCTGACTCGAACCCGCCGGAGGCGTCTCCCTCCCGGGACAGGAGCTCAAACAAAGCCCGCTGCTCTGGACATGATGTTTCTACTGGTTCTAGACACCAGCCAGATGGTTACCGGAACTGCAATCTCTCAGGAGTTAGTGGGGATTTATAGATGATATGTTGTAACTTTAGATTGTGTGGTTTAACATCACGATACAACGAGAACAAAAACAATCAATACAACCACAAACCCTCACTGCTGCGTCCGTCTGCACCGCCACATTTACACATATTCAGACGTAGAAACGCTTAAAAGTCTCTTAGGACGGTCACGTGTTTGTGTTTTCTGATGCTCAGTTCAAACTTACTGACAAGTAATAAAGTAAAGCGTTTGGATCATCAGCAGAAGGTACAAAGACCGGGAACGAGCGGGTACGTGGACCTGAACACTGACCTGCAGACCAGCGGAGGAAGAGCCCGCTGTGGTCCTGCTGCTGGACTCCGAGTCCTGGTTCTGGTCGCGGTCCAACCCCTGATCCAGGTTCTGATCCTGTTTCTGGTCCATCTCTAGATCCTGGCTCTGCTTTGTACTCCTTTTGTTTGCTCCTGCAGCTCTTCGATCTAAAAGCGTTTCTCTAAAAACCTCCGTAGTAAGAACGCAGCGCGGAAACACGTGACCTCCACTCGAGTGTTGCCTGATGGGAAATGTAGGATTATCGTTCACTCGACAAAAAACAAGTCTATTGAACTGTTGTAGTCCCTCTAGTGTTTACCGGTGTCCAGCAGGGAATATCGGCTTTGTTGCTTCAGTACCGAATGGATTCACGGAACCAACTCCACTTCTTTGTTTTAAATTTCCTTCACTCGACTTCCGGACACAACCGAAGTGTCTCGCGCACCGGGGACAACGGACCCTTCAGCCAATCATGATCGTTGTTTTGAGGCAAATGCATGACGTCACTCGTAGCTCAGCGCGATTGGATGAAAACTGTCACATGGAAACAGACCCCTTTATTTGAGTTTCATTGAGGACTATATCCAAAACTACCCGCTAGGGGGCGACAAAGGCACACAGTCCTCCGCAAATACATTTACCTGCGAAGGAAATAAAAATTGAGCAACGTCTTTACAAGGAGCAAACATTAAAACAATAACATTTTATAAATTCGGCGGCTGTGATCTTTGCTATTTTCCACTCTTTCAATGTAGTCAGGGAGCTGTAATACAATTTTAAAGGCATTAAGAAAACAGGGAAAGAAGGCATGTTTCTGTTTCATTTGCAACAAGGAATATGATGTTTGCCCAATGTTGTTGCAATATTTATAATGTTAGATAAACATTAGATAGACATTTTAAATATTGCCATTATTATCTTATAAATCACTGACAAATATTATGTTTTTATCAAACCAGTCCCTTTTAAAGATTGATTTCTTACCTCCAGCTAAAATGGTTCTATTATTCCATAAAGTAGAAATGTGAGGTGAAAAGTTATGGTTGAAAATCCTTTTCCAAAGCTGAAGTATTTGTTTGTGGAATTTAGATAAACTTAGTGGTATTTTGTTGGTCTCAAAATCACAATTCAGTAGGAATTCTTTTCCTCCCAAATGTTAACATAAAGATTTTGGGATGTGGAACCACATGGAGTTTTCATGCATCAGAGATTTTAACCATTTTCATTTTAAAGTGCCAACCATGGCTTCAAAACATACAGCACTGATTCTTTCCTTATCATATGTTTTTTTACAATTGTGATCTCTTGATATAACAACATTTATGTTTCCATAGGAATTGGAAGGTTATAGAATTAGCCTTCCTAATATTTTGTGATGAAATAAATATGTAATGACAAGGGTAAATGACTTTAGAAATGCTGTGTGCTTTAATTAACAAGTTTCTTCCAACGACAGTCAAATCTTTAGTTAACCAGTGGCTAAGACCTTTCTTCATGTCCATTAACCGGTCAGGAATATTAACATCCTCCCAAAGAGTTTATTTAGCTGGAAAACCATGTCACTGTCCACCAGCCTCTCTGGAGAAAACAGCAGGACGTCCAAGAACCGGCAGCATGTCTTTTCACGGTCGCTGCAAAAAAGAAAAAAAGTCCAGACTGCAGGTCAGGATGTCAGCAGGTCTCCAACAGAGACATCTATACAGACAGGTGAAACTGGTCCAGGTCTGATTTGCAAAAGAACCACGGAACTAATTTCTTATCAATTGTGCTCCCCAAACTGTATTTTAAAAATACAATATTTCATAAATTTCAAAGACCTTTGTACCACCTCCATATAAAAAAATCTACAAAATAAAAATACGTAAAAATGACTGTCCTTTTCATAATAATACAAAACAACAATTAGGGTTTGAATGTTATTGGACTGTAGACTGTATAAGAAGAACTGGACAACCCCCCTGTGATGTCACTCATAGGTTTTCTGAAAAGTGCTTTTGAAGCATGTTTTTTCTCTTGTACTCTGCAGTACCATGTTGGAAATCAGTGAACAAGTACCTGGACACTAGCTGGATTACAACCACCTTAGTTCAGTTATCACAAGTTACCTAGTGTAACATTGCTTAGCTAGTGCTAATTTATGATGATAGCTAACATATCTTGCATTCATTCTGATCAAACCTGTCAGCCCACTGGGGGGGCGGAGGATTGAAAAAAGCAGCAATCTTTGCATCTTACTACATTTTCAGTTTTCAGATTGGCTCATGCACACTGGAGTTCATTCAAAGAAAACTCAAATGTACATTGTACTAGATTACTGCTACACCTCTATACATCCATGTGCACGCACGCACAGTTATGTAGGAAGTGTGTTTTCACAAAGAGTCACCACATTTTGTTTCTTATACTTAACCATTATGTTTGCAGTCTCATATTTAAAAATGGAAAACTGCCAGTTAATTTTGTGACGTTGTTTCCAGGTGCTTCTTTGGTTTTAATCCTGTGGTGAGCTCCAAATCAAAGAAGATGCAGTCTGGAGACATCAGTCCTCTTATGAAAACACTTTTACTTTAAATGGATGAAAATGTAGATAAACTGGTTAAAATCCCAGTATGAGACTCACATAGTCCCACAGTCAACAGAAAGTGTTCTTCATCTCTGGGATCTTGTGTGAGTTGCTGGTAGTTGTTTTGGTTTATTGTTGTTTAAAGAATTGTTCATTTCACCTCTATATTTTATCTTTGAAAAGAAAGAAAAGAATATTGGTAAGTTGATCACCAGTTCAATCTAAGTAAATCCTTCTAAGTCCCACCTGGACCACCTTTATATTTTCTCTGGGTTCTGCGGAGAACACGACGTATCAGAACATCTGGTACTTAGAACCAGCAACTAACGGACTCTTTTTGTGATCGATGTTTTAGTTGTTTAGGCCATTTGAGCATATTGTGTAACATATGTTATCCTCTGCCTTACTAATTTTTCATCTGTAGATGATGCATCATATTAAAAACTGCTAACAAAATTTAACTTGACCCAGTTCACATATTTATTTCACATGTTGTTGTGTGAAATGTTCTCAGGTTCGTCGGAGGTAGGCACACAGAAAGCAAACACAGACTCTGATGAACAATATATATATATTTATTTTACGCAAAGCATAGCATAAGCAATCTATTTGGTTATATAGGCAAAACACACACAAAGAATATATCTTGGATTATATGAATGAAGCATGCATATAGAATATTATACAGGTATTTCACACACTTTTACACACAAAAGAACACTGACTAACCAAAGTGTCTCTCACTTTGGTTAACTACATTTCACGCACACACAAAATCACACTCACTGTGATTCTAGCAGAAACAATCACTTTGGTTTTCATATATACATAAACCACATCTACTGTGATGCTAGGACCAGCCTGTGTCCCCCGCAGAGCACAGCTAAAGTCAGTCACTTCAGTTTATCATAAATGCATTACTCACACAAACTTAAGTTTATCATAAATGCATTACTCACACAAACTTCAGTTTATCATAAATGCATTACTCACACAAACTTCAGTTTATCATGAATGCATTATTCTCATTTACTATGATGCTAGGATGAAAGTGTCATTCACCCCCTGCAGAGCATAGCTCCAAACAATCACCGGAGAAGCGTTCCATCCTTACCGTTGACACACGGACTGGAGAGCCAAACAGTCCCGGTAAAAGCAGCTTCCAACCTTGCTGGGCGTCCGTACGCGACCCGCAGCTGACTGACCCGGACAGAGACTTTCCGTCGCTATATTCTCTCGTACAAGGGCCGTGTGTGAGATGGGGGGGCCGACCCCACCCCACAGACAGACCCTGCTCTTGGGAACAGATCCTGACGTACAAAACATGTTTTGTAAACCAGGAACCGTTCTCAGAACATGCTATCAAAACAACAGACTTTTCCCAGCTCTACTCACAAAATAACAAAAACTTCTCTCAGGCACACAAAACTCTCAGGCACACAAAACTCTCAGGCACACAAGAGAAATAACAAGACTTTTCTCAGGAAATAAAAAAATAACAAGACTTTTCTCAGATATAAGTGAACAATTAGAAAAACATCTTACATAACCAATGTTTGGTCTGACCAGGACAACTAACAATAATTCTCCTTACACATGTAGTCGCATTACATTTTGAACTTTTACTATTACAAACCTGAACTAGTTCATAAAAAGTTCAAAGCATGTTGTCTTTTCGTCGTTTTATTGTCCACGTCCCGCGCAGGATGGTCCAGGTGGAAGAAAGTTACTCAAAGAATCACATTTACAACAATTTGTTGACAACTGAGTAACATTTGTATTTACAATAAAACTGTACAGTTATTGGCAATTATTCCACTGTTTTTCATTTAAAAAAAAAGTATTGTCAAAAAAGTAACTTGTCATCAGAATATGAGGTTGGGTAAGTCTGGTACAACTACAACAATAAACTAGAGGACAAACAGTGGTCCTCAGTGCAACAAGAAGTAGCCCATGTCTGGACTGTTACACATATTTTGGAGATTGCAGCAAAACACTGCAACATGCAGACATGTGTTTAAAATGCACAACAGAGTGGATGAAGAACCAAGTTCAAGCTGTAAAGCTGAATCTGCATTTCCACCGACCGATGTGGGTCATCCAGCTCTGTTTCCACCACTGGAATCATTTTGGTTGTGAGCATCACCTCCATATTATTTACACATTTCTGTCTCAGTCCTGTTTAATATTCACAACAACTCTTACAAAAACTTTTGTTAATGTTAAGTGTAGCCACAGAATTGTTGTTATTGCTTTTAAAGGGGGGCACCAACATGATCCACTGAGTGGTGCCTTTCACCTTCTCTGTTTCTCTTTGCCTTCTCTGTCTCTTCTTCACCTCAACCCTCATTTATTAACAATATCCCATAAACTTAATTGTGGTCCATTGTTCTTGTAGCTTTTTGTGCTTGTCTGGCCCTTCTTTGCATGTCTTGTGGACCAGAACCTCAGGAGCTGCTTGCTGACCTGCAGTTCCACCTCTGACCATCCCAGTGTCTGCCTTCACCTGTCTGTGTGGTTGGATACTTGCTGACATCCCGACCTGCAGTCCCCATCCCCTTGTATCACCATCTATCCATATATCACCCATATACACAGAAGTCTAATTGGACTACCAAGGACAGTTACTAATGTATCCTATCTTGTACCTTTGACGTTGTCTCTATGTCTCTATTCTTTCTTATTTCTTGTTCTACCCGGCTGGCCTTCGGCAGGAGGGTCCCCCCTCATGAGCCAGGACCTGCTCAAGGTTTCTTCCCTCTTAAAGGGGAGTTTTTCCTGCCACTGTTTGGCTTAAGGTTTTTCTTCCACTAGGGGAGTTTTTACCTGCCGCTGTTTATGTAATAATTGCTCGGGGGTCATGTTCTGGGTCTCTGGAAAGCGCCTAGAGACAACTTGTGTTGTAATAGACGCTATATAAATAAAATTGAATTGAATTGAATTGAATTAAAGACAAGTTACACAACATTTAACCATAGACATTCATGTTTCAGTCAGCTGGGGAAGAGGAGTGGTGGCCTAGTGGTTACAGTGGTGGGCTTGGGCATGGAGGACCAAGCCCAGTTAAATCACACACAATGGCAAACCAACCAGACATCGTGGTGGTAGACAAAGGGCAGAGGAAAGCCGTGGTGGTGGATGTGGCAAAACCAAGTGATGGTAACATCAGGTGAAAGGAACACGAGAAGCTTGAGAATTACCAAGGGCTTAGAGAGGAGCTGGGGGAGGCCTGGAAGGTGAAGGTGACAGTAGTGCCCGTGGTGATCGGAGCACTCGGGGCAGTAACCCCCAAACTGGAAGAGTGGCTGCAGCAGATCCCCGGTACAACCTCAGACATCTCAGTCCATAAAAGTGCAGTGTTAGGAACAGCAAAGATACTGCGCAAAACCCTCAAGCTCCCTGGCCTCTGGTAGAGGATCCGAGCTTAGAAGGGACCACCCACGGAGGGTGAGGAACGAGTTTTTTTTGTGGGTGTATATATATATATATATATATATATATATTATCTCTTACTTAACATTTTCTATTGGATCTATTAGAATCTTTTAACCTAACCTGATGAAAACGCAATAGTTATTGTCATATGTACAAGGTTCTTCACATAGGTAAAGGTTTTCCGTCATAAATGTGCTATATTTTTCTAAAAATTCTTCCCTTGAGTACTCTCTATGCAGAAGTATTCACACTGGGACAGGCAACCACTGTGTTCGCTGCTTAACATGTTTTTACGAGGAAATGATTATTACTATTTTGGATTTTTATTTCATAATCAAATAATGACATATGTAATATGGTGTGTAATTGTTTATTTTAGAAAGTATTTACTTACTTTTAACACCTGGTTTGGGGTATGTATATTTTTGTTCATGGAAATTTTTGCAAAAGCTTCGAACAGAAAGACGGAGCAGCTTCTTTTTAGCTACAGGAGGACTGGGGTTGTGTGGTGGAAGCATTGTAGGACCACTACATGAAAAGGTCTGCAGTTTTATCAGTGAACACAATGTCTGCTCAAAATCCCCTCATCTATTAATAACTTCATGCAAGCAGACAAATAAGCAGCATCTTTGAAAGTAGCCAGCTCCAAGTGTGACTTCTGTTTTGAGAGCTGTGGTGAAGCTGGTGAGAACTACAGTGAGCAGGTTTCTGCTGGTGGGAACTTCAGTTGTCCCTTGGATACAGGAACTGGCCTGTGACTTCCATAGTCGGAGATTCTGAAAAAAGTACCTCACTCTCTTTACTGAATCCAATGAAACATGTTTCTAATTTTACCCATCATGCATTTTCTTCACCTTATTACCCTGCAGTTGTTTCAGGGCAGCCTTGTCTTCAGCACACAGTATGTGTTTATATCCAAGACAACAGTTCACAGTTTAAAACTCACAGCTTATCACACATCACCGAGTTTGCAACTTCCTGCAAGGTGGTTTGGTGCAGTAATGAGAGGGGCATCTGTTTAATTCTATCTTCATGCAATCATTCGACTACTTACACCTGGATTTTTTCTCTCTTGAAATAAATGAAGTAACAGAGGAATTTCAGGTTGGATCATAAAAAAGAGAAACAGTAAAATGTTCTGTATCTATATGTGTTGACAGCTCACAGTAAGGCTGGAGAACGTTCAAGGGAGCATCATGGTCTCCTCTCATCTTCCAAGCCTGCAGAAAAACACTGATAGACACCAACAATGAAAGAATCTATGTTGGGTTGTTTAATCTGATCTTTTTTCTGGCATGGCATGAAAATTTAAATATATACAAATGTAAAGCCGTGCAGTATAGTTTGTATTCTTTTACATGTGAATCAGCAAGTCCATAGAGAAACATAATGTTTCTAACTTTCTAATAAAATAAAACGTCAATATTTTTCATGTCTGTCTTTCAGTACAGAGGTGGTTTCAAGCCAGATTCAACTGATGTTTCACAACAATTCATAACAATGTGTGTGTGTCTGTGTGTTTGTGTGTCTGTGTGTGTGTCTGTGTGTGTGTGTGTCTGTGTGTGTCTGTGTGTTTGTGTGTGTGTGTGTGTGTGTGTGTGCGTGTGTGTGTGTGTGTGTGTGTGTGTTAGTGCGTGTGTGTGTGTCTGTGTGTTCGTGTGTGTGTGTGTGTGTGTGCGTGTGGGTGTGTGTGTGTCTTTCTGTGTGTGTGTTTGTGTGTCTGTGTGTGTGTCTGTGTGTGTGTGTGTCTGTGTGTTCGTGTGTGTGTGTGTGTGTGCGTGTGTGTGTGTGTGTGTGTTAGTGCGTGTGTGTGTGTGTGTGTTAGTGCGTGTGTGTGTGTGCGTGCGTTGTGTGTGTGTGTGTGTGTGTGTGCGTGTGTGTGTGTGTGTGTGTGCAGTGTTGTGTGTGTGTGTGTGTGTGTGTGTGTTGTGTGTGTGTGTTGCGTGTGTGTGTGCGTGTGGGTGTGTGTGTGTCTGTCTGTGTGTGTGTGTGGTGTGTGTGTGTGTGCTGTGGTGTGTGTGTCGTGTGTGTGTGTGTGTGGGTGTGTTGCGTGTGTCGTGTGTGCGTGTGTGTGTGGGTGTGTGTGTGTGTGTGTGTGTGCGTGTGCGTGTGTGTGTGGTGTGTGTGTTGTGTGTGTAGTGTGTGTTGTGTGTGTGTGTGCGTGCATGTGTGTGTGTGTTGTGGTGTGGTGTGTGTGTGTTGGTGTGTGGTTGTGTATTGGTATGTGTTGGTGTGTGTGTGTGTGGTGTGTGTTGGTGCGTGTGTGTTAGTGTGTGTGCGGGTGTGTGTGTGTGTGTGTGTGTGTGTGTGTGTGTGTGTGTGTGTGTGTGTGTGTGTGTGTGTGTGTGTGTGTGTGTGTGTGTGTGTGTGTGCGTATGTCCATGTGTGTGTCTGTATGTATGTGTGTGTGTCTGTGTGTCTGTGTGTCTGTGTGTCTTTGTGTCTGTGTGTGTGTGTGTGTGTGTGCGTGTGTGTGTGTGTGTGTGTGTGTGTGTGTGTGTGTGGTGCGTCTGGGTGTGTGTGTGTCTGTGTGTCTTTCTGTGTGTGTGTGTGTGTGTGTGTGTGTGTGTGTGTGTGTGTGTGTGTGCGTGTGTGTGTGTGTCTGTGTCTGTGTGTTCGTGTGTGTGTGTGTGTGTGTGTGGGTGTAAGGAGAATTATTGTTAGTTGTCCTGGTCAGACCAAACATTGGTTATGTAAGATGTTTTTCTAATTGTTCGCTTATATCTGAGAAAAGTCTTGTTATTTCTTTTGTGTGCCTGAGAGTAGTTTTTGTTATTTTGTGAGTAGAGCTGGGAAAAGTCTGTTGTTTTGATAGCATGTTCTGAGAACGGTTCCTGGTTTACAAAACATGTTTTGTACGTCAGGATCTGTTCCCAAGAGCAGGGTCTGTCTGTGGGAGGGTCTGGCCCCCCCATCTCACACACGGCCCTTGTACGAGAGAATATAGCGACGGAAAGTCTCTGTCCGGGTCAGAGTCAGCTGCGGGTCACGTACGGATGCCCAGCAAGGTTGGAAGCTGCTTTTACCGGGACTGTTTGGCTCTCCAGTCCGTGTGTCAACGGTAAGGATGGAACGCTTCTCCGGTGATTGTTTGGAGCTATGCTCTGCAGGGGGTGAACGACACATTTCATCCTAGCATCATAGTAAATGAGAATAATGCCTGTTTGATAAACTGAAGTTTGTGTGAGTAATGCATTTTTGATAAACTGAAGTGACTGACTTTGGCTGTGCGCTGCGGGGGACACAGGTTGGTCCTAGCATCACAGTAGATGTGGTTTATGTATATATGAAAACCAAAGTGATTGTTTCTGCTAGAATCACAGTGAGTGTGATTTTGTGTGTGCGTGAAATGTAGTTAACCAAAGTGAGAGACACTTTGGTTAGTCAGTGTTCTTTTGTGTGTGAAAGTGTGTGAAATACCTGTATAATATTCTATATGCATGCTTCATTCATATAATCCAAGTTATATTCTTTGTGTGTTTTGCCTATATAACCAAATAGATTGCTTATGCTATGCTTTGCGTAAAATAAATATATATATATTGTTCATCAGAGTCTGTGTGTGCTTTCTGTGTGCCTACCTCCGACGAACCTTAAGAAAATTTCACACAACATTCTGCTACAGGGTCTTAAAGGACTTGAATGAAGAGCGAGAGCAGCATCTGCTCAATTTTCTCAACAATGGAGACATTTCAACATGTTTTTAATATGAAACTTAAAACACTGTAACATTAAAGCAGCACAAAGAAACGTTTCTATAAAAAAGTTATCTTAGAGGGTTCCCTTGTCAGACAATGGAGGTTGAGATACTTTCAAGACACTATCCAAAGTTCACCTTGTTCCGTCTCTTGCTAAGTCGCTTCCTCATTTCCTCTGGAAATACTCCTTCCTGGAGTCGTCGTAGAGCTCTGGCCAGGAATCACTCATTGAACCCTGGTTCGTGCTGTTGGTGGTTCAAGCACCTGATAAAAATCAGTCATATTCATTTGGTCTCCATCTTTGAGTAACTTCAGAGACTAAGAAACAAGTCTTTGTTTGACATCATTATGATTTACACAGAATGTACATTTGTATCCTACAAGACTGAAGATGTTGACTTTATAACCAGCTCAGAGGAAGAAGTGGGGATAGAAGAAAAAACATATTTCAAAGATGTTTACAGTCCTTCAGTGATGTCTGGTTCAGATGTAGACATCAACATTTAGGGTTCTTATTGTAAAGCTGAACGTTTGGAGTTAATTATTAAAGCAAAGGTTTGATTCCAGGTGTTTACATTTGAAATATGTCTGAATTAAGTTATAATATCATGATGGAAAACACATCTTCAACAATAATACTACAGATTAGAAAAAATAAATGAAGCTTCAAGCACAAAGTGACACAAAATAATGTCACTGTCTTATTTCTGTTTCCCTGATTGAAGTTTGATGTGAAACTACTTACTTGCGAGGTGTACGAGAAGATTGGTGAAATTATGGACAACGATGTATAGTTTTTGATTTGATGGTCCCTTCAGTCCCAACAGTACAACTACAGTTTGTTTTTCTTCCCCATCCCTTCCAGCTGGGCCATCAAGTTTTACAGTTATTGAACACTAGAGGGAGACAAAGACGCACTTACAGAACATTGTGATTCATCTATTTGAAGCTGATCAGCGACAAGAGCATCGTGACGACTCATGCAGCTTTGTCATAATATATTCAAATCATATTTCTCTGTTTGTCACTGAAAAAACAAGTAAACCCCACAGAGTGTACTGTATATGCTGTTAATGAGGTAACTGTCTACCATCAGCATTCACATTTGATCACTTTATCTTCCACACAAAGTCCACAAAGTGAGTGATCATACATTTTTCTCAGTAGCTGCTCTCAAAAGTGGCATCTACAACAGTGCAGCTCAGAAGTGCTCACATGTCACAAACATTTCCATCTAAAAGTGCCTTTGATGAACTATCAATGCAAACAGAAACAGCTGCAGCTGCAGCATCATCAGCTCTCTAAAGCTGCAACCAAGACTGACGACAAAATCACTCTAATATTCTCTGTATCGTTCAAATCTTAGTTTACACTCAGCAGCTGCTTTAAATATCCAGTGTACCTAAAAAAGTGGCCAGTGTGTGATATTACACTCACTCACTCACTCACTCACTCACTCACTCACTCACTCACTCACTCACTCACTCACTCACTCACTCACTCACTCACTCACTCACTCACTCACTCACTCACTCACTCACTCACTCACTCACTCACTCACTCACTCACTCACTCACTCACTCACTCAGTAAACGTCATGCTTGCTGTCATGTTTCGTCTCCATTGGATGTTTCGTGTACGTTTCATGTGTGTGCAGAGGTTCATCTCAGCAGGACAGCAGTCGTAGGTCTACCTGTGCTCTCCACACTTGGAGTGGGTTTTCATTCGGGGGTGGAGGACTCCTCTCGCTGTACCTCCTGACTCCCTCTCAGACCTTCTCCTTGAAGATGCTGCTGCTGCTCTGACTTTGAACAGTTCTCTGAAGAGCTGCTCTACAGCTGCACCTTGTTTAGTTTTTACAAAACAATCAGTGTAAATGACTGATACATAGATAGATAGATAGATAGATAGATAGATAGATAGATAGATAGATAGATAGATAGATAGATAGATAGATAGATAGATAGATAGATAGATAGATAGATAGATAGATAGATAGATAGATAGATAGATAGATAGATAGATAGATAGATAGATAGATAGATAGATAGATAGATAGATAGATAGATAGATAGATAGATAGATAGATAGATAGATAGATAGATAGATAGATAGATAGATAGATAGATAGATAGATAGATAGATAGATAGATAGATAGATAGATAGATCCATCAAGGAGCAGGAAGATGTAAAACAGGAGCTCCCAGTAAAGTCCAGCTCCAACCTGGAACTGCCCTCGAGACTAAAAACTCCAGGTCAGACGACTGGAAATGTTGACTGTAAAGTAGCAGAAGTCGTGGTGCAAATGAAGTGCAGCTCACCAAATGTGAACGAAGTACCACCACAACATGACGACATCCCAGAATGTCCTGCAGGAAACTCGTCTGTCCCAGATGAGTTGGCAGCAGAACCGGATGCCCCTCACCTGCAAGACACACCAGACACACCTTCTCTGGGGAGGCGTTTCAAGAAACCAATGACGCCAGAGCAGCTCCGCCAGCATAAACACACCAGACACCTTGAAGGAAAACGCTGATCATCTTCCACCAGAGGACATGATGGTCACAGAACCGTTGTCCAAACACCTGATCAACTGCAATGAACTGCATGTTTTCTGTCTGTTTGTGTTTTCCCCCGGCGCAATTTCCTCCCAACCAAAGCTGAGTGTACATGTATGTGTATGTCAAATGCATAAAATAAAATGTCACATAAAATGTCACATAAAATAAACTGTCACAGAAAAGTTCAACTGCAAACTTATTGTGCAGCAGTGTGTCCAGGATGTAGCAGCTTCTAATTATTCATGTGTTTTAACTTTTGTTTTGTATTTTATGTTTTGTCTTTCTGTGTCTCTTAAAGAACAACAAAACAATCATATACATAATTTCCTGTGACGCTACAAACAGTAGATATAAAAGTATTACTGTAGTAAGATGTAAGTGACACGTGACGAACAAGTCAGGCTTCATGTCTGCTGCCTTTAAATTACCTTCCCTATTCAAAAGTGTTTCTTTTCTGTGATATTATTGTCTCAAATTTATGACTTAACCTCAAGGGTGGCTGGGTGGTTTGCACCGTTGCCTCATGGGAACAAGGTTCCTTGTTCAAATTCCAGCAGGAGTCTTTCCGTGTGAAGTTTACATGCTCGTCCGGTGAGTATTCTCCAGGTAGTCCAGAACACTGTTGTATTGCATTTAAATGTGTTGTGGGATGTGTCATTATGGTCCATGTCTCCACAACAGTACAGAATTGTATTGTAAGTACATAATTATCTTTGCA
Source organism: Xenentodon cancila (assembly GCA_014839995.1). Lineage (NCBI taxonomy): Eukaryota > Metazoa > Chordata > Actinopteri > Beloniformes > Belonidae > Xenentodon > Xenentodon cancila. The sequence continues at coordinate 8,020,780 of CM026212.1, forward strand.
TGCTCTGGCGGGCCAAGTAAAATGAGGTGGTGGGCGGAGTTTGACATGTTTGCTGTGCATCAATATGTAAAGGAGGAAAACAAGAAGATAAATGAGTCCAAAGTGGGCGTGTACCAGCACCATGAGGAAACCCGACAGCATTGTAGCAGAAACTCATCAGACCAACTGTCCAGCACAGCAGTGGAGGCCAACGGGGTCTGATTTATAAGGTATTTGCTTTAGATTGAAACCTACTGCAGTCAGTTGATTTTTCACACATACAAGGACACAAACACAAAAACACAGGATTTCAAGAAGATATACCAACTTTTACACATGACTGCACATTGTTTTTCTGCATGTTTCATTTATTTTTGAAGTCAGAAAACAACTGCCAAAGCTGAGCTCAATAGAGACAGTTACTGAATTACTGTGAATTAATTATATTCACAAAATGGTCAAGAAACAGCAGAAACACGTCCTTTTTCACAGCAGAAATCTTCAGCCTGCAGACGTCAGTAGCATTTCTGTCACTGAATATCAAGAAAAATAGAGGCAGTCTGATTTCCAAAATCCATAAAGTAGAAGATTAAACATTTCTTTTACATTTTATGCAAAGCCCTAGATTAAAATAAAATAAAAACAACGGAGTAGAATCAGCAGTTACTGTGTGATTAGGTGTTATAGTCAGTGACCTGCCACATTATCTGGGAAAACCAAGACCAGTGTTTGGAGTCCTGCCAAAAAGATGAGTTTTTTGTAATTGTTTGACCATCGTGTGGCACTCTCCTGAGGTTTGTCCAAAGGTTTCTGCTGATGCCTGAGTCCAGGAACTGGGAGGACTTTGACAAAGCCTGCAGCTTACACCTCTTAAGGTGGTTTCCATGGATGGTTTTTGGGATGTGTTACGGAGAATTGTCCTGCAGAAGAAGTCAAGCTCCTTTCATCTGCTGCTAATCAGTTGAATCCCTTCCTGCCTCGACCAGTGAAATGATCCCCGACTGACTTGTGCGTCTCAGCTGCAGTAGCCTTGTTTTCTAGAAATTCTCCACGGATTTATTCTTTGTAGCAACAAAGTGGGTTTAGTATCTATCGGTCCATACAGCATATTCCCATGGTGGATCCGGCTGATCAAGATGCTGGATCATGATAATAAATAACACAGGGACGTTAGTGAAACTTGTTGGACAGCTCATGTCTCTGAAATCCCTTCAACCCTGAAATGATCCCTTTTACTGTCTACAACTGCCACCGTTTTCAGCAGGAGTGACCCCACCATGGATTATTCTGGAGGCTCCTTCTCCCTTCCTCATTGGTTGGGATCATTAGATTTTTAGATTGCATCCATGAGATATATAAAACGTTGACTTTAACTTTAACATTCATTAAGAACAAAAGTATCATGAGTTTCAGGTCCGGTTCGTTCATGGAGGTTGATGTGAAAACACAGACGTGCGGGAAGCCAGGAAAGAGACACTGGTGTGAAAACGGGCTGAAAGGAGATCAAATGTGGATCTGAACACAGTCACTCACAGCTTTTTAGTTTCTTAGCCTGAATCAATTTTCTATCAGAACATAGCTCCTTCAAAATTATTGTCGCTGAATGTGTTGTTCATGAAACAGACTATAATATTTATGAGCTCCTCCTGTTGTGTCAAGAGTATATCTAGTTGTTTTATTCACCTTTAGCTCAGCTTTTCCTTCTGTCATCCTGTCTGTTCATACAAAGAAGTAAGCAGCGGTGTGTTTTTCATTCACCCTCCTCGGGCCTCACAAGTCTGCAGCTACAATAACTCCATATTGTTCCATGACGACTACAGCAGCTTGTTCTGTCTCACGTTTTCAACGTCTTTACTCAATAGTGCTTTGTCCTGCTATAAGATATAACTTTGTTTTGAAGAGATGACGTGAAAGCACACACACACACACCTGAAGTCCAGAACCAGAGACCCAAAACTAAGGTAACCAAATGTTTCTCTGCATAATTACTGGTGTCTGAATGCAGTGGTGATCTCGTCCAGGTAGTTATATTCCCAGCATCCTCCAAGAATCTACAGTGGAGAAAAAAAAAACGTGCAAAAAAAACAAACAAAAAAAAAAACAAAAAAACACACAAGTGAAAAACCACCTTGTGAAAGTGTAAAAAAGTGTTTTTCCAATAAGAGGAGTTTCCATTACAGGTTTTCCTTTGTGATATTTGGGATTTGCACTGGATCTCTCTTTTTGGTAAATATATATTGTTATATTTTATATTTTTGTATATTGTATATATTTTTTTTTTGGAAACACATTTAGTTGAGGATGTACTTTGTTTTTGTTGTTTAGTCATTGAAGTTGACATACGACAACTTTTACTGGCTACAGAGTCACCAGTTAACAGTTTTGTTGATTAAATCAGGGGGTTTGTCTCACCTGTAAGTGTGTCCATGTTTCACCTGGAAGAGACAGAGACCCTTTTAAAGTGCTACCAGAATCCTCAGTGAAGAAGAAGGAAACAGTCGGTCCTGGAGTCTGGCACCGTCGACCTCTCGGACATCATGACGCTGCTTCTGTCACTTCAATGACATAAGATGACAATCGAGGCTTTGGAGCGTCCTCATTAGTGTAGTTGACAGTATCTCTGTCTGTCACGCATTAGCCCTGGGTTTGATTACTATGTTTTAAATATGTTTTCACCATTACAACATTTTCAGCAGTATTATCATATTCTAGTCCACTTCCAAAATAAAACTATCAACATGTAAATGAGTCTGATTTGAGGACTTTAAAAAAACTGAGTCTATTTCTCTCTTGTACTTCAAAGTCTGTCAAAAGTTGTTTTTTCCCATCTATGCATTTTGTTTATCTGTGCGTAGGTGTGTGCAAGTGTGTTCCCTTCACCAGCCCTCATAACTATTTTTTATTTTTTTATTTATTTATTTATTTTTTTTCCCCTTGTTTGCACATATATTATTGGTTGATACCAAATTGGTAAGACCCAAAGAAATATATATAAATATGCATTTTAATCTGTAATCAATGTTGGTTTTTTTTTTTTGTTCTTTTTTTTGTGTGTGTGCAGTGTGTGTGCAAGTGTGTACCCTTCACCTTCACCAACTAAATTCTGCCAGAGAGGGCCAAACTCACCGGGTGTGGTGTGTGATCAAATCAGAAAAGGAAATAGAAAGAGAGAAAGAGAGAGACGAGACAGTGGTGGTGCAGTGTGGTGCCTATGTTGTACTGTGTGTAAAAAAAAAAAAAAAAAGGAAATTAAAAAAAAAAAGAATTAAGGGTAGTGATGTGGTGTTTAAAGTGGACACAAGACAATAGGGTGTTAATTAAAAAGAAGACAGAGGAAAGGGGGAGGAGCATTCTATTCTCTATTACATACCTGAGTTTTTGAGGGTGTGGGGGCAGTATTTAAAAAGTTATCTATGTAATAATATGCATTGAAGTATTTAAGTACTCTTGCATGTTCATATATGTATATATACACACCTATACACATACACACACATATACATATATATATATATATATATATATATATATATATATATATATATATATATATACATACATATACATACATACATATACACATACCCATATAAATATATCCATCCATCCATCCATCTTCTTCCGCTTATCCGGGGCCGGGTCGCGGGGGCAGAAGTCTAAGCAGGGATGCCCAGACCTCCCTCACCCCAGACACTTCCTCCAGCTCTTCCGGGGGAATCCCGAGGCGTTCCCAAGCCAGCCGAGAGACATAGTCCCTCCAGCGTGTCCTGGGTCTTCCCCGGGGTCTCCTCCCGGTGGGACATGCCTGGAACACATCTCTAAGGAGGCGTCCAGGAGGCATCCTATACAGATGCCCAAGCCACCTCAGCTGACTCCTCTCAATGTGAAGGAGCAGCAGCTCGACCTCGAGCTCCTCCCGAATGACTGATCTTCTCCCCCTATCTCTAAGGGAGTGCCCAGCCACCCTGCGGAGGAAACTCATGTCGGCCGCTTGTATCCGTGATCGTGTCCTTTTGGTCAATACCCAAAGTTCATGGCCATAGGTGAGGGTGGGAGCGTTAGATTGACCGGTAAATTGAGAGCTATGCCTTACGACTCAGCTCCTTCTTCACCACGACAGTTCGTTACAACGACTGCATAACTGCAGACGCTGCACCAATCCGCCTGTCAATCTCACGCTCCATCTTTCCCTCACTCGTGAACAAGATCCCGAGATACTTAAACTCCTCCACTTGAGGCAGGACATCTCCACCTACCCGGAGAGGGCAAGCCACCTTTTTCTGGTCGAGAACCATGGCCTCGGATTTAGAGGTGCTGATTCTCATCCCAGCCGCTTCGCACTTGGTTGCAAACTGTCCCAGCGCATGCTGTAGGTCCTGGCTCGATGAAGCCAACAACACAACATCATCCGCAAAAAGCAGAGATGAAATCTTGTGGTTCCCAAACTGGACCCCCTCCGGTCCCTGGCTACGCCTAGAAATCCTGTCCATAAAAATTATGAACAGGATCAGTGACAGAGGGCAGCCCTGCCGGAACCAACATGCACCGGAAACAGGTCTGACTTATTGCCGGCAATGCGAACCAAACTCCTGCTCCGGTCGTACAGAGACCAAACAGCCCATAGCAAAGGGCCCCGGACCCCATACTCACGGAGCACCTCCCATACTCCGGATACCCCCTATAGTTGGAACACAGTCTCCGGTCCCCCTTTTTAAACAGAGGGACCACCACCCCAGTTTGCCACTCCAGTGGTACTGTCCTCGTCCTCCATGCAATGTTGTAGATGCGTGTCAACCAAGACAGCCCCACAACATCCAGACACTTGAGGTACTCAGGGCGAATCTAATCCACCCCCGATGCCTTGCCACCAAGGAGTTTACGGCTACCTCAGTAACTTCAGCTTGGGTGATGGAAGAGTCCACCGTACAGTCCCCAGCCTCTGCTTCCTCAGCGGAAGGCATGTCGGTGGGATTGAGGAGATCCTCAAAGTATTCCTTCCACCGTCCGACAATATCCCCAGTTAAGGTCAGCAGCCCTCCACCCACACCATAAATGGTGTTGGCAGGGTACTGCTTCCCCCTTCTGAAGCGCCGGACGGTTTGCCAGAATCTCTTCGGTGCCGACCGATAGTTCCACCCGGACCACCCGAGCTGCGCCCTGTCGGTACCTGTCGGCTGTGTCACGAGTCCGACGGGCCAACAAGGCCCAATAGGACTAATTCTTCAACCTGACGGCTTCCTTTACTTCCGGTGTCCACCACCGGGTTCGGGGATTACCGCCACAACAGGCACCTGAGACCCTCCGACCACAACTTTGAGCTGCCGCGGTAACAATGGAGGCAGAGAACATGGTCCACTCTGACTCAATGTCCCCAGCCTCCCTCGGAATCCTGGAAAAGCTGTAGATCCTTGGAGGATGCTGGGGACTATAACTGCCCCCCCGCCCCAAATCAGAAGCATTATACTACAACCATGGGATGCCCATGAAAAAAAGTTAAGTTAATAAATGAAAGTACTTCAGTTACGCGGGAGTGTAAGGAGGATTTGTAGTGTCACCTAACCCTGAGTCTTATTAATCTTAATCCTACACTCAGTCCCAGACCAATCTCAAACTTATCTGACAGTGTAGCTCATAATCCCAGAGCTCCCTCTCTGTTTTATTCACACATACATTTATCCGCACCAGTATAGCATTATTTCACGCTACCAGGGCAGCTCCCACTATCATCTTATAAAAACAAGGAACCACCCAGCAACACAAACATGAGAAACTCACCAAATCCTGAGGTATTGTGGATGTAGAGCAGGAGCAAAGTGGAGAGAGAGACAGTTTAAACCTCAGTGTTCACCTGGACAACAGACCGGACTGGAAATGCAACACTGATGCTGTTTATAAGAGGACAGACCAGACCAGAGTCCCAACAACATCCCATCAACTAGATAAACACATTATTAACATTTAATATAAAACTAGAGAAAACAAGTTGTTAACGTTCATTGAGTACAGAAGGATCATGAATTTCAGGTCCGGTTCGTTCATGGAGATTAATGTGAAAACACAGACGTGGGGGAAACGAGGAAAACGACACTGGTGTGACAGCGGGCTGAAAGGTGATCAAATGTGTAGCTGAACACAGTCACTCAGAGCTTTTTAGTTTGTTGGCCTGAATCAATTTTCTATCTAAACATATTCACAGACTCTGTGGCGCAATGGTAGCGCGTCTGACTCCAGATCAGAAGGTTACGTGTTCAACTCACGTCAGGGTCATGATGTATTTGCATTTTAGGTTCCTGTAACCTCAGGAGGTCACAAAAGATTGTAGCATCGCTCTTAAAACCTCCACCAATCACAAGACCCATGAACCTATAATGGATCTGTAGAGGCAGGACGTGTCTCTCACTCGTCCTTCAGGAGTGTTTGTGTTGCTGTTTGGTGCAGAGACACATTGTGTCGGCCTCACACTGCCTCACACATCATGCGTCCTGCAGGAGTGCAGTACCAGGAGTCAACACCAGAGGGTCCAGACTTCTTCTCACAGCAGCATTACAGGTGGTAGTTGACATCTGAGACCAGATGTTTTGTACAATGGTTCCTGGATGACTCACAGCTGTAAACTATGTCCTTCAAGATTAAAATGATTCTTCTGGGCACCATCAGCAGTTGCTGAAGAAGCTTCTCAATGCTGCAGCTGGACCAGAGTAAAGACTGGTTCAGGAAGGATGATGTGACATAATTGATACACACAGAAACATCATTGATCAAGTTCTTCTAAGATGAAACTGTGCTGTGGATTATCTGTTCTGTTCACCTGTAAACTGGTCAGTCCTGATCCAGAGTTCCAGCTTGGTCCACTCAGACCAGGAACCTTTTACATGTGAGACAAACATAAGAACCACAACACTACAGAACTGTGCAGAAGGTTCTTGATCATGATTCAATTCATTCATTCACTTATTTTCTATAGTTAGATATATGCTTATATAAGAGATATACACGTGTAGTCGTGAGCAGAGCTGCCTTCCAAGTAGTCCACGTTCAATTACTGGATATTGCAAGAATGAGATCTTCTGTTTTTCCTGCCAGTTTAAAGAAAAACTGCTGCTTATATCTGTAATTTATTTCAACACAAGTTGGAGATCAGATGTTTTAGTCAAACATCCGCTGATGTCTTGTACCAATAAATCATCACTAGGATCCCAGTCTGCTAGTGAACACTTCAGCTGTAGAGGGACAAACATCATGTTTGTATAAATATCATCCTGGACTGAAAAAAATCACTTTTCTTTGTTTTCATGTTTTTATAATAGTTTTACAAGCTTTTAAGTCATTTAAGATCAAGAAAATCACTGGTCTCCAGGACTCTGGTATATAATGAAAATGTAAATGAAGTAAACTTCAAACTCCTTCATTCATTCCTTTTGTCAAAGTAACACGAAAACATGATGAGGAAAAACTTTAAACCAATATCAGGAATGTCGGGTCAAAGTCAAGATCTGGATTTTATTTCAGTTATAGAAACTTTGTAACTTTAAACCAAAGTGTGTATTTCACAACAGGAAAACTATCCTTTGATCTGGTGAAACAACGTTTAAAATTGTCTTCAGAAACCACGATTGTCATCTTATGTCATTAACAACTTTGTGAAGTGACAGGAGCAGCGTCAGGATGGCCGAGTGGTCGAAGGCCCCAGACTCAAGGACGGACTGTTTCCTTCAGCTTCACTGAGGATTCTGGTCTCCCGATGGAGGCGTGGGTTCAAATCCCACTTCTGACAATGATTTTAACACACATGCAGCCAAATGATGTGTAGAGTTGTTTCTGGTCTCTGTGGATGTGGGAGCATCTCTTTAAAAACAGTCTCTCACTCTTCCAGGTGCAGCATCAACACACTTACAGCTTTGACAAACCCACTGATTTAAAAAACAGAAACTGATGACTGCTGACTCTGCAGCCAGTGAAAGTTGCTGCACGTCAACCTGAACTACTAAACAACAATTACAAAGTTCATCCTCAACAAAAAGTGTTTTCATCTTCAGTTTTTCACAATTTCATATTTTTAAAGACATTTAGGAACAATAGTTTGTGAATAGAATCCTCCTGGACTGTGAACACCATCTCACTGGACCAGGAATTTGTCCCATGATGTGATCTGGACTTCACGTCAGTCTGGAGCTACTGGAGAAGATGAACACATGTGTAACCTGTTTTGTCATCAGGTTTCCTCTGGCAGCCGTGTCCAGGGAGGCTGGCTGCAGTCCTGTGGACCCTAAACTTCTGAATGAAATGTCCCGCTGTAGTCACAGGAAGATGAAGCTGCTTGGAGACGCTCTTGCAGCCTTGACCTTTGACATGCTTATGTTTGTTTCCTCTTCTCTCTCTTGGAGCGCCTCAGATAACGCTATCCCTTGTGACTCTGGTCCATGTTCAGTGTGGTGGACCTCATGACACCAAACAGCAGCGTGGCGACTTTTCACCCTTTAAATAGTTGAAGTGGTGGCGGATGTCTGTTCAGAAGACAGAGTTACAGTGACAGAGTTCAGAAACTTCTTGGAGGTTCTCTAAGAGCTCAGCCAGAGAACAAGCAGAATTTTTTTTAAGTTGTTTTTCTTTTGGCCAATAAGTTTCTTTTTCTTTCTTTTTTTTTCCAGTATTTTTTTTTTTTTTTTGAGACAGTAAGTTTATCATTTTTTCTTTTGGCCAGTACAACAGTTGATTCTTTTTTGTTTGGCATGTATTTTCTGAGTTTGTGTTTTTCAGCTAGTACTCTTTTTAATTCTTTTTAATTAATTTTTAATTTTAATTCTTGAATCCAGTTTAGTTTATGTTAAACAAATGATGAAGTTTGTTATTGTTCAAAATCAGATTTCCAGAAAGACTCCAAATATACAAAACATCCACATCAACAAACTGTCTCTGAAGCTGCTGGAATAAATGAGGCACAACTAGACGACTTGTCACATGTCCTGTTCTTTGAATTTGATCTATTAGTGGAAAAAAACAAGCAAAAATACAGATGAGTCAGACAAAAAGACAGATAAAGATTCTCCTGCAACACTGATCAATAAAAGCATCTGTAGGTGACGGAGCTCTAGGACATGTGGCGGGGCACTTCTACACCCTGATAACACCTATTTCAGTTAAAACCAAACCTCGGTTCAGCTCTGGAGGAGGGTGGCTGCTGCTGATTGTTGTTTCAGGATCATCCTGATTATTATTGTTGGATTTGACATTATTCTGCTAGTTTGAATGTGTGGATTCTTACTTATGCTTGTTGTTTTTCTTTTGTCTTTTCTGATCTTTCTGTTTATTATGCAGCAGCATTGGTAATGATAAATAATATCGGAACTACAACAGACTCACGGATTTGGGAGAAATACTCCTTCCTGGAGTCGTCGTAGAGCTCTGGCCAGGAATCGCTCATTGAACCCTGGTTCGTGCTGGTAGGTGGTTCAAGCACCTGATAAAAATCAAAGTCATATTCATTTGGTCTCCATCTTTGAGTAACTTCAGAGACTAAGAAACAAGTCTTTGTTTGACATCATTATGATTTACACAGAATGTACATTTGTATCCTACAAGACTGAAGATGTTGACTTTATAACCAGCTCAGAGAAAGAAGTGGGGATGGAAGAAAAAACATATTTCAAAGATATTTACAGTCCTTCAGTGATGTCTGGTTCAGATGTAGACATCAACATTTAGGGTTCTTATTGTAAAGCTGAACGTTTGGAGTTAATTATTAAATCAAAGGTTTGATTCCAGGTGTTTACATTTGAATTATGGCTGAATTAAGTTATAATATCATGATGGAAAACACATCTTCAACAATAATACTACAAATAAGAAAATATAAATGAAGCTTCAAGCACAAAGTGACACAAAATAATGTCACTGTCTTATTTCTGTTTCCCTGATTGAACTTTGATGTGAAACTCACTGATCCACAGCACGAAAGAAACGTTGAAGGCAGCAACAAAACACTATTTCTGTGTTTCAAACAGAGGCTGTGCCACAAATATATGCATAATATGTAATAGAAAAAGTTGTCTTCGTATTCTGTCTTTGATGATCAAACCACCTTGTATGTCCACTGAAGCAAATGGAAATAAAGAGCTTGAAGTGAAACAGATTTTACAGTTGGACTTATATATTTACAGATTGGGACTAAGGATATGGGTGAGCTTTGTGGTCAAACTGACAGGGTTTAGTCAAAAGAAAAACAGAAATAAAAAGTAGAAAATACTGCATGTCAGTATGTTTTTACAGCTCTGTCCACTGCAGTCTGTTTGAGTGGCTTCAGCAGATCTACTCAGCTCCGTCTCCATCCTCCACATTTGTGCCTCTTTTGAAACTGCTGTTACATCTTTTTAGCTACGTACTTGCGAGGTGTACGAGAAGATTGGTGAAATTATGGACAATGATGTATAGTATTTGATTCGGTGGTCCATTCAGTCCCAACAGTACAACTACAGTTTGTTTTTTCTTCCCCATCCAGCTGGGACAATCCACCTATACAGTTATTGAACACTAGAGGGAGACAAAGACAAAACACAGGATTTCAAGAAGATATACCAACTTTTACACATGAATGCACATTGTTTTTCTGCATGTTTCATTTATTTTTGAAGTCAGAAAACAACTGCCAAAGCTGAGCTCAATAGAGACAGTTACTGAATTACTGTGAATTAATTATATTCACAAAATGGTCAAGAAACAGCAGAAACACGTCATTTTTCACAGCAGAAATCTTCAGCCTGTAGATGTCAGTAGCATTTCTGTCACTGAATATCAAAAAAAATAGAGGCCGTCTGATTTCCAAAATGCATAAAGTAGAAGATTAAACATTTCTTTAACATTTTATGCAAAGTTCTAGAATAAAATAAAATAAAAACAACGGAGTAGAATCAGAAGTTACTGTGTGATTAGGTGTCATAGTCAGTGACCTGCCACATTATCTGGGAAAACCAAGGCCAGTGTTTGGAGTCCTGCCAAAAAGATGAGTTTTTTGTAATTGTTTGACCATCGTGTGGCACTCTCCTGAGGTTTATCCAAAGGTTTCTGCTGATGCCTGAGTCCAGGAACTGGGCCTCTTATGGTGGTCTCTGGCTGGTTTTTGGGATGTGTTACGGAGGATTGTCCTGCAGAAGAAGTCAAGCTCCTTTTCATCTGCTGCTAATCAGTTGAATCCCTTTTTGCCTCGACCAGTGAAATGATCCCCGACTGACTTGTGCCTCTCAGCTGCAGTAGCCTTGTTTTCTAGAAATTCTCCACGGATTTATTCTTTGTAGCAACAAAGTGGGTTTAGTATCTATCAATCCATACAGCATATTCCCCTGGTGGATCCGGCTGATCAAGATGCTGGATCATGATAATAAATAACACAGGGACGTTAGTGAAACTTGTTGGACATCTCATGTCTCTGAAATCCCTTCAACCCTGAAATGATCCCTTTTACTGTCTACAACTGCCACCGTTTTCAGTGGGAGTGACCCCACCATGGATTATTCTGGAGGCTCCTTCTCCCTTCCTCATTGGTTGGGATAATTAGATTTTTAGATTGCATCCATGAGATATATAAAACTTTGACTTTGACTTTAACATTCATTAAGAACAAAAGTATCATGAGTTTCAGGTCCGGTTCGTTCATGGAGGTTGATGTGAATACACACACGTGCGGGAAGCCAGGAAAGAGACACTGATGTGAAAACGGGCTGAAAGGTGATCAAATGTGGATCTGAACAGTCACTTACAGCTTTTTAGTTTCTTAACCTGAATCAATTTTCTATCGGAACATAGCTCCTTCCAAATTATTGCTGCTGACTGTGTTGTTCATGAAACAGACTATAATATTTATGAACTCCTCCTGTTGTGTCAAGAGTATATCTAGTTGTTTTATTCACCTTTAGTCCAGCTTTTCCTTCTGTCGTCCTGTCTGTTCATACAAAGAAGTAAGCAGCGGTGTGTTTTTCTTTCACCCTCCTCGGCCTCACAAGTCTGCAGCTACAATAACTCCATATTGTTCCATGACGACTACAGCAGCTTGTTCTGTCTCACGTTTTCAACGTCTTTACTCAACAGTGCTTTGTCCTGCTATGAGATATAACTTTGTTTTGAAGAGATGACGTGAAAGCACACACAAACACCTGAAGTCCAGAACCAGGGACCCAAAACTAAGGTAAGCAGAAGTTTTTCTGCATAATTACTGGTGTCTGAATGCAGTGGTGATCTCGTCCAGGTAGTTATGTTCCCAGCATCCTCCAAGAATCTACAGTGGAGAAAAAAACATGTGCAAAAAAAAAACAAAAACAAAAAAAACACACAAGTGAAAAACCACCTTGTGAAAGTGTAAAAAAGTGTTTTTCCAATAAGAGGAGTTTCCATTACAGGTTTTCCTTTGTGATATTTGGGATTTGCACAAATCTCTGGACAATGGAAACACAAGTAATGAAGAGGATCTCCATCCAACACCTGGATCTCTCTTTTTGGTAAATGGGAGGTGTTAAACTTGCGCCAGCACAGCAGAAATGTGATTTTACCGTGACATCATGGAGAGAAACTGTTACCGTCATCAATGACTGGCACCTGAGCATGTGAACTGAGTGCAAACAGAAAAGCTGAAACATCAGTCGTCACATTAGGACTCATCAGGAGCCCAGGCGGCCTCTGCTGGGCTGCTGGAGATCCAACATCAACAGGAACTTTGCTGTCATTTGACTTTGTTAGATGAGACTTGGAAGTAGTACGACTATCGTATCCTCCTTGGACACCAGGTACAAATGAGTCAACCTCTGCATCATTAGCAGCACAAACCCCTCTGGTCATGTAGGATCCAGACCATCCAGACTTTTACATCTGCTGTCTTTCACACTGCTTCCTGAGACCCTGAGGACCTCCCTCCACCTGAGGGACAAGAGAGAGACACGTCCCTGCCTCTACAGATCCATTATGGGTTCATGGGTCTCGTGATTGCTGGAAGCTTTAGGAGTAATAATTTGAACTTTTGTGACCTCCTGAGGTTACAGGAACTTAAAATGAAAATTCAATATGACCCTGACGTGAGTTGAACACGCAATCTTCTGATTTTGACAGCGTTATTCCACAACAATCCAAAAGCAGAGAAAAATCTGATATAATTTGTGATGTCATCAATGAATTCCAAAGATGTGAAGTGTTTTTTTATTTTATTTTTTTTTTAAAAGAACTTTAGCTGTTCAGCAGCTCGTTGGTCTAGTAGTATGATTCTCGCTTAGGATGCGAGAGGTCCCAGGTTCAATTTCCCGGACAAGCCCCAGTGCTGAATGTTCTTTTGAACATTTCTTCAACAGTTGGTTTTGTGGATGATGGACATGCAGAGCTTCAGAAAAACTCAACTTTCCCACCAAGTCATCTGCAGCTGGGGCAGGAACATGAAGCAGATGTTCCAGTTTCAACAATGTCACAGCTAGTTTCTATTCAGGTGGCTCAGGCTCATTTTCAGCAGAATCATCACTTCCTGACAGCAAATTTGTTTCAGCTTCAGCATTTAAGAAACCAGAAGAGCTGCTGACAGCTGCTTGGTTCCCGTCAGCTGCTGTTGGACTGAGGTCCACACTTTCGCTGAGTCTTTGATCCAAACATAGTAGTGACGTGTCCTGAATGAAGCAGCTCTTAGAACCAGGTCTTTCAATCCAACGATCGGAGCCGAATCCCAGGAGACGCTTTTGTTTCTGTTTTGGTTTTACAGTCAAGCACACATGTGATTGGTCACCTCTATGATGTGTGGCGCCTGCCCAACCCATCACACCAAGGCGCCAAGAACAAAAGCCCGAACATCCATGCCAGCGCGGCGGCCCACGGAAACCCAACAAAGTCCACAAGGACCCTCAGAACCCCGCCTCCAAGGGGCACCAAATGTGGACCACTGAGGGAACCCAAATCCAAACAACCCCAGAGCCAGACCACATCACAGAAGGACCAGGAAAAGTGAGGGAGATCCAACGGTAGGTTTTCATGAAAATGAGCTCAAACATACAACAACACTCTGAAAACACAAGGAACAACAACAAGGAACCGTTTGTATACAGGTCTGGGTTTGTGCTCAAACTCAACATAAACATGATAACTGGTCTTTTAATGGACCAGTTCACATGTAAATGAAGGAATGTATCACCATGACGATGAAGAAAGATGTAGGAACTGGTAGAAGAAGTGTTGCAGAGGAGCAGGATGAGTGATCACCATCTTATATTTCACCTGGTAAAAGGTACATGAAGTTATGTAAACCAACACTTGTGATTCCATGTTTGTCCACCAGTGAGGTCACGCAGGTCAGACCTCTGTTTCTAGTCAACCAATAAAGTGTCTTCAAACAAATATACATTAGTTCAGCACTGGCGTATAATAATATACAAGGTGAGTTTTTGTTCATCTTGGTTCAATCTGGAGGGATGTTGCAGTGTGGAGGCAGAATCTCCTGTAACATGTCCTGCTGTCAAATATGAGTGTGGGAGGGTCCAGCATTTCAGCACTGGACAGCAACCATTAATAAGAGCTTATCAGCAGCACTACTAACCCTCTTCATCTTCCTCCATCTTACAAAAACATTGTGCTAAAAAAGGAACATATTTGACATATCAAAAGAACAAGGAAATATAACAGGTCTGTTCCCTCTTACTGAAACAGAGAAGAAGTTGCAGAAGTTGTAGGTGTCTGAGCACTGCCTGCACAGAAGAGAAATCCTCATCATGGCTTGATGTGGGTGAAGACTTGACTGTTGGAAGATAAATAACATCCCTCTAACAATTGTAGCTGTAACACAAAAACAGCCTTGTTGTGGCTGAGCGGTTAAGGCGATGGGGCTTGAACTCTATTGGTGATTCCCCACGCTCGTTCAAATCCTGTCAACAATTGTTAGATGTCCTTCCCAAGAAGAGGGATGACATGCTGGAGATTGGATCTTTCTAACATAAGCAGCATCATTTAATACTCAATCTGTTTGCATCACTTGTAATATTTTGTGCATTTTTACTCCAACATGCATTAATATAAGTAACATCAGTTTACATTCAGTTCATTTCGTGAAGCTTTTTCAGCTTAGATTAATAACCAAAATTTTCACAGTCTCACCTTCAAGTACTAATCAGACTCTATCCAGTTTAACTTCTCAAATCAGATGAGATCAGACGTGCTCAGGCTGGTCTGGCTATAAACGTATGTTTGAACCAGCATTTATATACATGCACCTTCTGCACATTTTTGTAGTGTTGTGGTTCTTATGTTTGTCTCACATGTAAACGGGTCCTGGTCAGAGTGGACCAAGCTGGAACTCTGGATCAGGACTGATCAGTTTACAGGTGAACAGAACAGATAATCCAGTGGAAGATTCACAGCACAGTTTCATCTTAGAAGAACTTGATCAACGATGCTTCTGTGTGTACCAATTATGTCATAGCATCCTTCCTCAAACAGTCTTTACTCTGGTCCAGTTGCAGCATTGATAAGCTTCTTCATCAGGAAAAACAGCAACTGCTGATGGTGTCTGGAAAAATCATTTTTAAACTTAAATGACATTGCGAGTCATCCATTAACCACTGTACAAAACATCCGATCGCCGTGTTATTGAATCCAACCACTGTCTTCTGCATGACAGGGAGAGATACTGTCCACTATACTACAAATTATATTTCTATTAGATCATCCTACAGCTCATACAAAAATACATCAGTATGATGTGTCCTCCAAACTCAGAGACTGTGTTGTTGAGTCACATCAAAGTCAGGCAGCAGAGTGGCACAGCACAAGCGTCCTGGTCCCAAAACCAAGTGGTCAGTGGATGGAAACCATCCTGTGCTAGTTAGAAATACGACTTATTGTGGCTGGAGCTTTTGGTTTTGTGAGGCTGAGCAGCCTCAAATGGTAACACGGAGAAGGTGTGGTCTCAAGTAAAACAAGTCTCTTACACATGCACGTACACATGTACACTACACTATTTCCATTTGTTTTCTATGTTTTCAAATCTGTTTGAAAAGTTTCTCACTTTGCATGTGAGAGGTACAGGGATCGGTACCCTCATTCACCAAGTTCAGACATTTATGGTTCATCTGTGAAAACTGGAACTAGAACAAGCAGCAGCTGCTTCCAGGTTTGAAACACTCATCAACACTCACCTTCACTCAGTCACCACAGACTACCTGTATCAACTTATCACAGCTCATGGAAACATCCCATAATAACTCATGTTACCTGACACTCACTTTGGGTGAAACTGCTCTCGTTTCACAAGTTGCTGCAGAAATAACAGGAACTAAGAACTGCAGCAGTTGAAACAGAAACTTTAGGTGAGAGCTGGATTGAAAATCCCCTGGATGAGAACAAGGAGACGTACAGACGGAGGTGGAGGAGCTCCACCATGAGAGCATGAGTAGTGAGATAGGAACTAAAATAAAATATGTCATAAATAGTCAGACTGCTGCAACCTTGTGCTTCATGTTCTGACTCTACAGGACATTTGTAAAAAAGACAAAACTAAATCAAATTATCAGGGTTTCCAGTCAACTACAGAAGGGAGATCTCAGAATTACAGGTTAGTTGGTTCAGACTGGTGCATAATACATAGTTTGCTGCTTTAAGCTTTACAGATTTTACACAGATTCTTCAAATGTCTAAACAGAATTTCACTTTTTTTTTAATATGTTTCAGCAGAGGTGAGACGTTTACTTCAAATGTTTCTATAGAGTTGGAGCTAAATCATTAAAAAACAGCAGCTGGTTTGGCAGTGGGCAGCATGTCCATCACCATCATCTTTCTTCAGTCATATGCAAAGGGAACTTTGGGGGTTCCGAGTTCCCAGGGGGCCAAGGACCTGGGATCAAAAACACTACAGATCCCACCATGGAGGTGAGGACCGTGATGAGACCCAGACTAAAACAGCCAGAGGTTTTGGGGTCAAACTTCACAACTGACTGGAGACCACCAGAGAGTCACCCCCACTAGACCCCAACTGGGTCACTGGGATCAGTTCAGTTCAGGGTTCACGGTAAAAGTTTTTTAAAATGTACTTTTATACATTTAAAACTGCAACAGTTTCCATAGTGTTGTGGTTTTCAGGTTCCTCTAACACATGAAAGGACCCTTGTCCAAGTCGCAGCGGAAACATGTTCTTCTGTCTTATTGTTGGGTCAAGAGTAGACGGGGACGACATTGATACAGTCATGTACGTTTGAAGGCAGCTTCATCTGGCAGCTGAGCCACAAGTCTGGATCAGGACTGACCAGTCCAGGTGGGAACATACAAGCTGATTCACTGGTGGGTGGAGTCTGGTCCATCTCATCTGAATCACAACAGAACCAGAGGGGTGGAGGGTTTGTGCCATATTCAGGGACAACATGCTCACCCGCCAACTGTCATTTGGGTTTTTTCTTCATTTGAGTCCGTGTAATTCAAAATAAAGATACAACAATCTTTCACAATTGATATCACCATTTACAAACCACCACGGGTTGTTTTATTGATGATTGGACTCATTTACTTTCAGTTGTGTGCACTGATTTTGACTGTTTGACTTGAACATGCATGTAGATGTCACCCATGTCAAGCAGGCTGAAGACCTCACTGCTGTCCTTGAAATGTTTGGTCCAACTCAGCATGTGACTAAGTCACCCACAGCAGGGCCACAGTCCAGATTTGCTGAGTTCAAAGGGTGTTATTTCAAACGTGGATGTGCTCCATGTTGCTTTATCTGATTATTTCTGTGTTTTCTTTGACCTGGATGTTACTCCCAAACCAGCATTTGAGTCTGCAGTTGTCCAAGGAACACTCATGAATGACAGCACAGGGACACAGTTCATGGAAATGATCAGGTTTGAAATTACTCCGTGTTCTCATGTTGAAGATCTGTTGAACTCGTACACATCAGGTGTTTTATAGGTTTTGGAGAACATCGCTCCTGTCAGGGTCAGAATGGTGAAAAGTAGACAAAAGGTGCCGTGGAGAAAAGAAGACTCAGTCAGGACACAGAAACAGGAGTAGTAGTAGATTCATTGTGTCACTGCATAAACAGATCAGTGTGTGGATGCAAAACATTTTTCTCCAGTGAAACTCAGACAAAACTGAAATCATCGTCTGTGGTCCACACAAACACAGAGAAGTGATGTCAGTAACCTGGAGACTGTCTCTGTTGAACCTCACAATCTGTTTATTAATCTAGGGGTAATATTGGACTCAGACCTGAAGTTTAACAGCCACAATAAATCAATAACATCAGCAGCTTTTCACCGTCTGAGAAACGTTGCCAGAATCAAAGAAACAGTGTCTGAACCAGATTTAGAAAGACTGATCCATGTGTTTGTCTCCAGCAGGTCAGACTACTGTAATGGCCTGCTGACTGGGTCTAAACAGCTGCGGGACATCCAGGATGGTCCTGCTCCAGTCCTGACTAGAACCAGGAAAGACCACCATATTAGTCTAGACCTCCAGTATTAGTCCAGACCTCTAGTATTAGTCCAGTCCTCCAGTACTAGTCCAGTTCTCCAGTACAAGTCCAGTCCTCCAGCATTAGTCCAATCCTCCAGTACTAGTCAAGAACTCGAGTATTAGCCCAGACCTCTAGAATTAGTCCAGTCCTCCAGTATTAGTCCAGACCTCCAGTATTAGTCCAGACCTCCAATATTAGTCCAGACCTCCAGTATTAGTCCAATACTCCAGTATTAGTCCAGTACTCCAGTACTAGTCCACTCCTCCAGTATTAGTCCAGACCTCCAGTATTAGTCCAGTACTCCAGTACTAGTCCACTCCTCCAGTATTAGTCCAGTTCTCCAGTATTAGTCCAGACCGCCAGTATTACCGCAGTCCTCCAGTACTAGTCCAGTCCTCCAGTGTTAGTCCAGTCCTCCAGTACTAGTCCAGACCTCCAGTACTAGTCCAGACCTCCAATATTAGTCCAGACCTCCAGTATTAGTCCAGTACTCCAGTACTAGTCCACTCCTCCAGTATTAGTCCAGTTCTCCAGTATTAGTCCAGACCGCCAGTATTACTGCAGTCCTCCAGTACTAGTTCAGTCCTCCAGTACTAGTTCAGTCCTCCAGTATTAGTCCAGTCCTCCAGTATTAGTCCAGACCTCCAGTACTAGTCCAGACATCCAGTATTAGTCCAGACCTCCAGTATTAGTCCAGTCCTCCAGTATTAGTCCAGTACTCCAGTACTAGTCCAGACCTCCAGTACTAGTCCAGACATCCAGTATTAGTCCAGACCTCCAGTATTAGTCCAGTCCTCCAGTACTAGTCCAGTCCTCCAGTATTAGTGCAGTCCTCCATATTAGTCTAGTCCTCCAGTATTAGTCCAGTCCTCCAGTATTAGTGCAGTCCTCCATATTACTCTAGTCCTCCAGTACTAGTCCAGTCCTCCAGTATTAGTGCAGTCCTCCATATTAGTCTAGTCCTCCAGTATTAGTCCAGACCTCCAGTACTAGTCCAGACCTCCAGTACTAGTCCAGTCCTCCATATTAGTCTAGTCCTCCAGTACTAGTCCAGACCTCCAGTATTAGTCCAGTCCTCCAGTATTAGTCCAGTCCTCCATATTAGTCTAGTCCTCCAGTACTAGTCCAGTCCTCCAGTATTAGTGCAGTCCTCCATATTAGTCTAGTCCTCCAGTACTAGTCCAGACCTCCAGTATTAGTCCAGACCTCCAGTATTAGTCCAGTCCTCCAGTATTAGTGCAGTCCTCCATATTAGTCCAGACATCCAGTATTAGTCCAGACCTCCAGTATTAGTCCAGTCCTCCAGTATTAGTCCAGTCCTCCAGTATTAGTGCAGTCCTCCATATTAGTCCAGTCCTCCAGTATTAGTGCAGTCCTCCATATTAGTCTAGTCCTCCAGTACTAGTCCAGACCTCCAGTATTAGTCCAGACCTCCAGTATTAGTGCAGTCCTCCATATTAGTCCAGTCCTCCAGTATTAGTCCAGTCCTCCAGTATTAGTCCAGACCTCCAGTATTAGTCCAGTCCTCCAGTATTAGTCTAGTCCTCCAGTACTAGTCCAGACATCCAGTATTAGTCCAGTCCTCCAGTATTAGTCCAGTCCTCCAGTATTAGTCCAGTCCTCCAGTACTAGTCCAGACCTCCAGTACTAGTCCAGACATCCAGTATTAGTCCAGACCTCCAGTATTAGTCCAGTCCTCCAGTACTAGTCCAGTCCTCCAGTATTAGTGCAGTCCTCCATATTAGTCTAGTCCTCCAGTATTAGTGCAGTCCTCCAGTATTAGTGCAGTCCTCCATATTAGTCTAGTCCTCCAGTACTAGTCCAGTCCTCCAGTATTAGTCCAGTCCTCCAGTATTAGTCCAGTCCTCCATATTAGTCTAGTCCTCCAGTACTAGTCTAGTCCTCCAGTACTAGTCCAGTCCTCCAGTATTAGTGCAGTCCTCCATATTAGTCTAGTCCTCCAGTATTAGTGCAGTCCTCCATATTAGTCTAGTCCTCCAGTACTAGTCCAGACCTCCAGTATTAGTCCAGACCTCCAGTATTAGTCCAGTCCTGCAGTATTAGTGCAGTCCTCCATATTAGTCCAGTCCTCCAGTATTAGTGCAGACCTCCAGTATTAGTCCAGACCTCCATATTAGTCTAGTCCTCCAGTATTAGTCCAGACCTCCAGTACTAGTCCAGACCTCCAGTATTAGTCCAGACCTCCAGTACTAGTCCAGACCTCCAGTATTAGTCCAGACCTCCAGTATTAGTCCAGTACTCCAGTATTAGTCCAGTCCTCCATATTAGTCTAGTCCTCCAGTATTAGTCCAGACCTCCAGTACTAGTCCAGACCTCCAGTATTAGTCCAGACCTCCAGTATTAGTCCAGTACTCCAGTATTAGTCCAGTCCTCCATATTAGTCTAGTCCTCCAGTATTAGTCCAGACCTCCAGTACTAGTCCAGACCTCCAGTATTAGTCCAGACCTCCAGTACTAGTCCAGACCTCCAGTACTAGTCCAGACCTCCAGTATTAGTCCAGACCTCCAGTATTAGTCCAGTACTCCAGTATTAGTCCAGTCCTCCATATTAGTCTAGTCCTCCAGTACTAGTCCAGATCTCCAGTACTAATCCCTCCTCCACGTTTGAAATAGGATTGTGGTCCTGCTGTGGTGACTCAGTCGCATGCTGAGTTGGACCAAACATTTCAAGGACAGCAGTGAGGTCTTCAGCCTGCTTGTCATGGGTGACATCTACATGCAGGTTGAAGCCACACAGTCAAAATCAGTGCACACAACTGAAAGTAAATGAGTCCAATCATCAATAAAACAACCTGTGGTTGTTTGTAAATAGTGATATAAAGTGTAAAAGATTGTTTTATCTTTATTTTGAATGACACTGACCCAAATGAAGAAAAAACCCAAATGACAGTTGGTGGGTGAGTATGTTGTCCCTGAATATGACACAAACCCTCCACCCCTCTGGTTCTGCTGTGATTCAGATGAGGTGGACTAGACTGAACCCACCACTGAATCAGCTCGTATGTCTTATCTATGTCGTATCTTCTCCCCATTTTTACTGGGTCTCATCTTGTAATAGTGGTGTTAGATTTATACTTAGAATGGTTTTTAAATATTTCATCCCTTTCATGCACAGGTAGGCCACTTTCTCAAATACATTTTGCAGGTCCTATTTCTCAGTTTAGATGTTGGACATGGATCAGATTTTTTATTGTTTAAATGTTATTTTTTATCAGACTCCACTGTGAAAATTCAGTGGTTGTTAAGTTACTCACGTTCAAATGATAATAAGATCCCACATTGTACACTTTGAATGTAAAAGTTGTATGTAAGTGGTCTAGGTCTGATTTGCAAAAGAACAACAAAAATAATTTCATGTCAATTGTGTTTTCCAAACTGTATTTTAAAAATACAATATTTCATAAATATCTAAGACCTTTGTACCACCTCCATCGTTTTCATAATAATACAAAACAACAATTAGGGTTTGAATGTTATTGGACTGTAGACTGTATAAGAAGAACTGGACAACCCCCCTGTGATGTCACTCATAGGTTTTCTGAAAAGTGCTTTTGAAGCCTGTTTTTTCTCTTGTACTCTGCAGTACCATGTTGGAAATCAGTGAACAAGTACCTGGACACTAGCTGGATTACAACCACCTTAGTTCAGTTATCACAAGTTACCTAGTGTAACATTGCTTAGCTAGTGCTAATTTATGATGATAGCTAACATATCTTGCATTCATTCTGATCAAACCTGTCAGCCCACTGGGGGGGCGGAGGATTGAAAAAAGCAGCAATCTTTGCATCTTACTACATTTTCAGTTTTCAGATTGGCTCATGCACACTGGAGTTCATTCAAAGAAAACTCAAATGTACATTGTACTAGATTACTGCTACACCTCTATACATCCATGTGCACGCACGCACAGTTATGTAGGAAGTGTGTTTTCACAAAGAGTCACCACATTTTGTTTCTTATACTTAACTATTATGTTTGCAGTCTCATACACAAAAATGGAAAACTGCCAGTTAATTTCTCGACGTTGTTTCCAGGTGCTTCTTTGGTTTTAATCCTGTGGTGAGCTCCAAATCAAAGAAGATGCAGTCTGGAGACATCAGTCCTCTTATGAAAACACTTTTACTTTAAATGGATGAAAATGTAGATAAACTGGTTAAAATCCCAGTATGAGACTCACATAGTCCCACAGTCAACAGAAAGTGTTCTTCATCTCTGGGATCTTGTGTGAGTTGCTGGTAGTTGTTTTGGTTTATTGTTGTTTAAAGAATTGTTCATTTCACCTATATATTTTATCTTTGAAAAGAAAGAAAAGAATATTAGTAAGTTGATCACCACTTCAATTTAAGTAAATCCTTCTAAGTTCCACCTGGACCACCTTTATATTTTCTCTTGGTTCTGCGGAGAACACGACGTATCAGAACATCTGGTACTTAGAACCAGCAACTAACAGACTTTTTTTGTGATCGATGTTTTAGTTGTTTAGGGCATTTGAGCAGTTTGTGTAACATATGTTATCCTCTGTCTTACTAATGTTTCATCTGTAGATGATGCATCATATTAAAAACTGCAAAAACATTTTACTTGACACAGTTCATATATTTATTTCACATGTAGTCGCACTACATTTTGAACTTTCACTATTACTGTTGTGGAAATTATTTCTGTTAAATAATTACGGTACAGGAGAGCTCTGTTTTGAGAAGTTTATTAAGCTGTACAGCTGAGAATCACACAGTTGAACACAGTCGGCAGAGTGAGTCCGCCTCGATGAATTACACACAGATCTTATACACTTGCATGTCCTTGAGCACAAACGGGGATTGTTCTCTCCCTGCCAGAATAGTTCCCTCCTTACTCCTTATCTCCAGCAACTGTCGGAGATTTATGATTACCTTCTGTTAGGACCATCCTCCACCAGTATGCAAGTGAGAAACCAGACAGAGTGAAAAGTACTGAATGAACAATGAACAATGAACAAGCAACAGATAATAGTAAAATACACTATAATAACTAACTTAAGAAATATATATATATATATATATATATATATATTTCTCAATTTCCCTTACAATTACAAACCGGAACTAGTCCATAAAAAGTTCAAAGCATGGTGTCTTTTTGTCGTTTTATTGACCACATCCTGTGCAGGATGGTTTATTATGTACAATTATGGGTAGTTATTTCACTGTTTTTTTTTTTTTTTTCTTTTTTTGTTTTTTTTTTAATAAAAAAAGTATTGTAAAAAAAGTAACTTGGCATCAGAATATGAGGTTGGGTAAGTCTGTTACAACTACAACAATAAACTACCACTTTTTTAGGTACACTGGATATTTAAAGCAGCTGATGAGTGTAAACTAAGATTTGAACGATACAGAGAATATTAGAGTGATTTTGTCGTCAGTCTTGGTTGCAGCTTTAGAGAGCTGATGATGCTGCAGCTGCAGCTGTTTCTGTTTGCATTGATAGTTCATCAAAGGCACTTTTAGATGGAAATGTTTGTGACACGTGAGAACTTCTGAGCTGCACTGCTGTAGATGCCACTTTTGAGAGCAGCTACTGAGAAAAATGTATGATCACTCACTTTGTGGACTTTGTGTGGAAGATAAAGTGATCAAATGTGAATGCTGATGGTAGACAGTTACCTCATTAACAGCATATACAGGACACTCTGTGGGGTTCACTTGTTGTTTTCAGTGACAAACAGTGAAATATGATTTGAACATATTATGACAAAGCTGCATGAGTTGTCATGATGCTCTTGTCGCTGATCAGCCTCAAATAGATGAATCACAATGTTCTGTAAGTGCGTCTTTGTCTCCCTCTAGTGTTCAATAACTGTAAAGCTGGATGGTCCCAGCTGGAAGGGAAGGGGAAGAAAAAACAAACTGTAGTTGTACTGTTGGGACTGAAGGGACCACCGAATCAAAAACTATACATCGTTGTTCATAATTTCACCAATCTTCTCGTACACCTCGCAAGTACGTAGCTCAAAAGATGTAACAGCAGTTTCAAAAGAGGCACAAATGTGGAGGATGGAGACGGAGCTGAGTAGATCTGCTGAAGCCACTCAAACAGACTGCAGTGGACAGAGCTGTAAAAACATACTGACATGCAGTATTTTCTGTTTTTTATTTCTGTTTTTCTTTTGACTAAACCCTGTCATTTTGACCACAAAGCTCACCCATATCCTTAGTCACAATCTGTAAAGATATAAGTCC
The DNA here is from genome assembly GCA_014839995.1 of Xenentodon cancila. Lineage (NCBI taxonomy): Eukaryota > Metazoa > Chordata > Actinopteri > Beloniformes > Belonidae > Xenentodon > Xenentodon cancila. The sequence continues at coordinate 8,045,448 of CM026212.1, forward strand.
AACTGTAAAATCTGTTTCACTTCAAGCTCTTTATGTCCATTTGCTTCAGTGGACATACAAGGTGAGAGAGAATAGGAATACCCTTTTTGTCAAACTCATTTTGACAGGTGCCCTTTGACCCCACCTCATCAATCAAACCATGTTGACAGGTCCCCATGACCCCTCCCTGACCCAAATGCCTTTGAGCTGACTCATCAATTCTGCATAAACTTTATATAGATTTAATATAAACTTTATATAAACTTTCAACCCCTCTCTGAGGAAGATTCAGATTCCAAACCGACCAGACCGTCTCTCTGAGGAAATTTGAGCCAGCACGCACACACGCGTGCTACCCTAAGGCGCATTGCTGCTATGTCACACTCACGCACACACACACACACACACACACACACACACACACACACACACACACACACACACACACACACACACACACACACAAATTGCATGCCACTATTATTTTCGCTCTTCGATTAAAACAACCGCAAATGGTACCACAACAGCGGTGATAACTTATTTCGACTATTTAAATAAGATTTATATGCGGTAGGTATTCAAAAATAAAATACTTGATGATGCTGTCTGAAGCAGACATAAGAATCCTCGTCTTTATCAGGCCCGCGTCCTACCCACTCCTAAGGCGCTGCTACTGTGCAAAAAGTCAGAGGATGCAAGTTTTCAGCGAGCTCTTGATCCCACTTGTTTTTCATCTAAAATGCTTAATGTGTATTAAAGCTGCCAGACGAGACAGTGTGCAGCTGTATAACACGTTTCTTCATGGATCTGGAGGGACAACAATAATCGATTGGTGATTATTTGTTTCTAGAGTCCCGATAATGTGGCGTCAGCAACACACTCCTGCCGCAGCCCGACGTCCCGGCGGAGCTGCTCTCTGGACACACTTCTCCGGCCGAGGACTTCACTGTAATAAAGCCAAACACTTGTTCCACATACAACAAAGGTTAATAATGTTCTAATGAAATTAAATGTAGAAAATGTCGCTTAGCTGCTACATAAAGTCAGACATTCACGCGCACACTGCTTCCTGGTCCTGGGTAACTAAAGCAGACAACGGGCCCCAAAATCAATTAAAATAGTTTTAAAATGTCAAATCCCTGATATTACACACATTTAGATTATATGTATCAAACAAAACTACCTTTGCCTTTATCCTGTAAACTTTGCATCACATTTAAACAGAAGTAGGTCAACCCGTTACAGGGAAAGTGACCATATTTTAAAACTTCGATAAAGTCAAAGTCACGTTTATTGTCAGTTCTGCCTCATGTGAGGTTCATACAGAGAATCCAAATTATGTTGCTCTCAAACCCTCCGTGCTGCACAATCAATACATTCTAGACACAAAGTGCAAGTAGAACTACACAAAATTACTACAAACTATAACCAACAACCCTCTAGAGTTAAATATTAAACAAAACATTTTATTGATTATCCAATAAAGCACAAATGTCTCACAATTAAATATTATGCAAATGGAAACCTAAATAAGATCAGATGAAAAGGTACACCTGCTCCTAAACAGAAAATGATTTGTTTCTTTAGAAAAACGTTCAAAATAAATTATACTTATGCCAAATATCAGGCAACATAGAACTGAAGACATGCATGCATACTAATTACATCTAATATTTTGTTTTTCTTTAGGCCAATATATCAATACAACAATAGTCCAATGATATTTTATTTTTGGTGCATTTTTACACTCAAGGAGGTGAGATGGGCAGAGGACACAGGCAAATGTAAATGATGGATGCATTTCTAAATATCCATCCATCCATTATCTGTACCCGCTTTATCCGTTTCCGGGTCACGGGGGTCTGTCGGAGCCTACCCCGACGCATATCAGGCGAAAGGCAGGGGTACACCCTGGACAGGTCGCCAGTCTATCCAGGGCCACATACAAACAACCAATCACACTCACATTCACACCTAGGGAGAATTTAGGAAGATCAATTAACCTACTCTGCATGTTTTTGGACTGTGGGAGGAAGCCGGAGTACCCGGAGGAAACCCACGCAAGCACGGGGAGAACATGCAAACTCCACACAGAAAGACCCACCGGGCCGGGAATTGAACCGGGAACCTTCTTGCTGAGAGGCAACAGTGCTAACCACTAAGCCACCGTGCTGCCCCGCATTTCTAAATATCTGTAAGGTAATTGTGTGGTTTGAGAGCCAGAGCTGTTGTTGTGTAGCAGCGATGTGCTGGACATTTGTGATGAACTGACTTGTCATCTGAGATTGCATAACCAGGAGCACTAAGTGGCTTAAATGTGCACAGACTGATGCTGAAACTCTTCTCAAGCAGTCCTATTAATGCCTGAATCTGGGTCCTAAAGTATTTAGACACACGGGGACATGCAGATGTGCTGTCCCAGAGTCAGGTCCTGCCTGCTGTCAGAGGTTAATTAAGAAGACAAAACGCAGTATTTAGTTCCTGTGGTGACTGAAACAGATTTTTATATATATAGACACGTCCTGCTCGGTCCTGATGTGGTTTAAATAAACATACATTTCTTACTCTCAGGAGTGTGAAACAAATTACATTTAAGAATAAAAACTATCATAAATTGCTGGCTTCATCCTCATGTTTATCTTTTTTATACATTATTTTTTAACAAGTGTTACTGATTCAGGCTGGAAAGGTGAAGGCCTGAATGGGTTAAAGCTACACTGGAGATGGAGATCTTCTCAACAACACCAAGACATCGCACACGACTGTAAGAATGATCAGCTCATAAAACCGACCCTCCGTGTCAATATATTCATGAAGCATTGTTGTGAGACCATGAAGGAATGGTGCAGTGTTTCACGTTGCTTTGGACTATTGAGGACTGATTTTGGACACTTTCAGTTTGGACATTTGAAGGCTTGTGATTTGTGGGGTTAGTATCTGTTTTTCTTCTTTTTTTACAAATGCTGAAGGGATTTAGGTTGTGATGACGATAATAACTTATCCATAGTGGTCCAAACTACAATTGTGTCTTTCTTTTTTTCACTTGAATGTTTCCCATCCATGCATACAGAACCCTTTGATATGTCACAATCTCTGAAATGGGTATTTATTTTTTAACTCAACTCAACTTTATTTACACAGCACTTTAAAAAACAACACCAAAGAGAACAAAGTGCTGAACACAAACATGGGTTCAGAGAAAGATATTTAGGATAAAAAATAATAATAATAATTTAAATGTAAAACAAAAGTAAACATAAAGCATAAAACAAAAATGAAACAATATCATCAAACCGTTCTTTCTAAAGCTAATCTCAAACTGATTTAAAAACCAAAGTAAAAAAGTATGTTTTAAGAGAGGATTTTTTTAAAGAGAACTTAAAAACGGGATGTGAGTCCGTCTGCCTGATATGTAAAGATAGCTCCTACCATAGTTTAGAGCCGGCGACTGAGAAAGCGCGGTCGCATCGAAGCTTCCTCTTAGTCTTAGAGACGACTAACAAAAGCTGATCTGCTGACCTGAGGGAGCGCGAAGGAGTGAACGGCTGAAACAGGCCAGACAGGTACTTTGGAGCGAGACCATGGAGACATTTAAAAACAAATAACAGAATTTTAAAATCAATGCGTAAACGAACCGGGAGCCAATAAGATGATGCTAAAATTGGAGTCATTTGCTCTCGTTTCCTTTTACCAGTTACAAGTCAAGCAAGTGATTTCTGGCTGACTCCAATGTAAAGTGCATCACAATAATCTAAACCTGTTGTGACAGAAGCAGGGTTTAAAATATCAAAGTTATGTTGGGAAAGAAAGGGCTTCACCTTGGCCAGTTTTCCGTAGGTGAAAAAAGCTGAAGTTGACCACAAAACTAATATGAGTATTAAACGTACAGCTGATGTCCAGTTTTACAGCCAGGCTTGTTGCTGTAGATTTCACATGTTTGCGTTAAAAGCCCAAGTTGACATGCACCTTAGAGGAGTCACTCCATCTTATCTTGATTAAAGTGTAAGAAATTAAGTGACATCCATGCCTTCATTTCATCAATACACTCTTGTAATTGTTAGCAGATTAAGCATTTTTATGCTTCAGAGGAATACATTTGGCTGTCAACAGCATAAACGTGGAATGAAATTCCACATTTTCGAATAACTGATCCAAGCGGAAGCAAATATAGTGAAAAAAGAAGCGGGCCAAGAATAAAACCCTGAGGACCTCCACATGTAAGAGGGGCTCTGGAAGAGTCTACAGCTCCAAGACGGACACAAAAACTGTTAAGTAGGACCTGAATCAGTTTAATGCAACCCCCCGACTACCCACCAAGCTCTACGGACAAGACAGGAGGATCTGATGGTCGGCTGTATCAAGGGCTGCTGTTAAATCTAATAAAACCAAAACAGCACAGTGACCAGCATCTGTGGCTAAAAGAATGTAATTAAAAACACTCAACAGAGCCGATTCAGTACTGTGGCGGGTTTTAACTCCAGACTGGAAAACCCTCAAGACTGTTGTACTCTTCTAAAAAAGTTATTAACTGGTAGTAAACAATTTTCTTAAGTACCTTGGACAGCAAAGGGAGCTTAGAGATGGGCCTTAAATTTGGAAGTGTGGAGGAATCTAAGCCAGGATTCTTAATCAGTGGTGTTACTATCGCATGCTTAAAACTTGAGGGGGCAAGCCCATTAACTAGACTGCCATTAATCATGTTTAAAAAGATGAGGTGGAATTGGATCATTAGGAGACCCAGAAGGTTCATATAACTAAGTTGCTCCTCTAGCGAAGACAGAGACAGAGAAGTTAAAGTGTAACAAAGTCAGTTTGAAAAATACTGTCAAACAGAAAAAAAAAACATATTCTTTGCAAAAAGCATTTACAAGCACATTGTGAATAGGATGACACCTGTTGGAGGACGCACATAAACATCTGCACTGTACAACCATAGAAAATCTACAGAGAAACTACAGATATTATATTGTGTTTAAAAGGAGCAATGCCATCCGTCCATCATCTATTCCCACTTAAATTGTCTCCGGGTCACGGGGGTCTGTCGGAGTCTATCCCAACACATAGTAGGTGGAAGGCAGGGGTCCACCTGGACAGGTCACCAGTCCATCGCAGGGCCACATACAAGACAGACAATCATGCACACTCACATTCACACCTACGGACAATTTTGAATGATCAATTGACGTACCCTGCAAGTTTTTGGACTGTGGGAAGAAGTTGCAGTACCTGGAAGGAACCCATGCAAGCACGGGGAGAACATGCAAACTCCACACAGAAATATCCACCGGGCTGGGAACTGAACCAGGAACCTTCTTGCTGTGAGGTAACAGTGCTGACCACTAAGCCACCGTCCTGCCCCAATGTGTAATGTGAATCCCAAAATGTAATTTCATGCTTTACCCTCCAATCAATAGCTGTGCAAAGGGAGTTGGTGTACCATTGTGTAAGAAACAAGAAAATGCACACCTGTAATGAGCTGAGATAGGCTTCAGCAGACCCCCGTGACTCCGTAAAGGATTAAGTGGGTATAAAATATGGATGGATGTAACAAGAAATCAAAATCGAGTCGTCTATCTTAGTTCAGTTTTTCTTTCTGCAGTCACAATTCTGAAACAAGCCAAGCAATGTGACAGAAATATGCTTTCAGGGTAGTTTTTTATAAAACATCAAAATCATCAGATGAGTTTCAGTTTCACATGAGTAAAGTTGACAGTAGAATACACCACACCTTCCTCCTCCTTGTCAACCCGTTTTTTCTTGGGTCTATTGATGATGCAGTACAGAGGATCTTCTTGGTTCTTATGGAAATGTACACTGGCGTACTGAACATCATCCTGATCTTCTTCTTGTTTTTTGAACACTGCAGTAGACAGGTTTTCATATTCTGGGGCCTCATTTGGCTGTAAAAGTAGGTAAAACATTGAGAATATTACTTTATTAAAAGATAATTCTTATTGTCCTGTAACGGCTACAAGGTGACCACAAAAAACAGAGCTGAGACCAGGAGACAGAGTTGTGGACGTAAACATTTCTGCCGCCGTCCTCCCTGAACTCCCCACTGACTGTGTCTGCTCCCTGACCATGCTAATTAAACAAATAAACATGGAAATGATTGAAAACTGATTGGACATCGTAATATTGATTCATTCCAGCTTACAGAAACTTGGCCGCAGCATAACGATCATGTTAGTATCTATGAGTCACGGCCTCGTTTGAATTTTTGTATTCCTCTAACCACCGGCTGAGGAGGAAGAGTAGCAGAATCTATCACTCAAATTTATCAATCAGTCTTTATCAATCTCAACCTAGACTTTTCTAGATTGACCGACAATGTCACTTCCGGTACTGCCGGTGTTAACATGTACATATTGTGTGTTCTGAGTTGTAATATAAATTTCATATTCTGTTATAAATGATGCGTGATGCGGGATGACGTGATCCAATGGGGGGCGCTGTAGTGAATAAGTGACCTGTATTGTAGAAGAAAAAAAGGGACGCAGTCGAAAAATAAAGTTGGGTGTGAAAAGTTCGAGTTCAACTGCCGGAGATGGAGTTTGTTTATTTCCTCCGAGTTTAATGTGGATACTGGGTGCACACGCCAGAACCACGGCGTGAATAGCAACTCTGCTAACAATATACGACTGATACATGGTTAGTTGGTGATCTACAGAGACGACTGTATAAACAGGTGTAGACAGCAGAGGTGGTCAGAGGTGGGACTGGAGGTCAGGATGTCAGCAGGTCTCCAACAGAGATGTCTACACAGACAGGTGGAGGTGAACACTGGGGTGGTCAGAGGGTGGGACTGCAGGTCAGGATGTCAGCAGGTCTCCAACAGAGACGTCTACACAGACAGGTGGAGGTGAACACTGGGATGGTCAGAGGTGGGACTGCAGGTCAGGATGCAGCTCCTGAGGCTCTGGTCTGCAAACATGTACAGAAGAGAAAAAGAGGAGACAGACCAGCACAACAAACTACAAGAACAATGGACCAAAATTATGCTTAAAGGACCTCGGATCCACTCAACATTTGACTAATATCAGATAAAATACAACACTTTGAAACACAGATCCGTTGTATTTAATGCATTTACAATCACAATGAATTACACAGTTTTCAAAATATGTGGGCTGATAGTCTGCATACACAGATGTTGCCTAGCAACAGGTTTGAGGTCACAGGTACAGATTCCGTTCCGGAACAGAATCGGGAACTGTGACCTAACAAAGACGTAGAATCTCTGACATCAGGACACAGTTTTCCACTCCAGAGTACTTAGCAGTACACATCTGAACAGAGCACTGAGACACTTGTCGGCATCTTTGAGAGATAATTATTTAAAAAAATTAGTAGGATTAAACACTAATACATTCACATGATGAGAAGAATCTGCTGGAATTTCAACGTAACACCAGATGAAAGTCATCTGTCCGAGTTACAAAGCAACACTCAAACATTTTACAGTCGCAACAAGAAGAACTTCACCGAAATGCAGGAAGAGCAACAAAGTCACAGATACCAGCTGCTTGCCCACAAGCGTGGACTCTCGGATTCCTTGGATAATGAATTCTATGAGGATGCAGCCTCGAAACAAGTCAACAAGTCTTCTCAAGAAGAGGACTGACATGCTGGAGGCTGGGTCTTCTTTAACATAAGCAGCATCATCTAATACTCAGTCTGTTAACATCACTTGTGACATTATGAGCATTTTTACATTAATATAAGTAACATCAGTCTACATTCAATTCACCACAGTTTCACATCTGTTATTAAGTTCAATATTAGTTAGTATAGTCAACAAAATCTCTGCCTATCAGCCAGAAGACTGCGGTTCAATTCCTTGACAGGGACACCTGATATTTTGTACAATGGTTTCTGAATGAGTCAAACCTGTGAACAATGTCCTTTGAGATTAAAATGATTCTTCCATCAGCAGTTGCTGAAGAAGCTTCTCAGTGCTGCAGCTGGACCAGAGTAAAGACTGGTTCAGGAAGGATGATGTGACATAATTGATACACACAGAAACATCATTGATCAAGTTCTTCTAAGATGAAACTGTGCTGTTGATTATCTGTTCTGTTCACCTGTAAACTGGTCAGTCCTGATCCAGAGTTCCATCTTGGTCCACTCAGACCAGGAACCTTTTACATGTGAGACAAACATAATCTACAGGTTTGTCACTCCATTTTATATTTTCAGAAGTTTTGAATGTATTAATGTAAAATACAGGCAAGTCGTGAGCACGTATTCCTCCACCCAGCAGAGAAAACACAAAAACGTCCGCTGACACCCGCTGATAAAGATCTGGTGTATCTGAGGGGGAAGTAAAATCAATATGTATGAAGGATAGATTCTTGTCTGGTTTACTAATGGAGGAATTCCCCGTCACGTCCATCATTCTGGTAGGTGAGTGGGGACACAAGCCAGTATTTGACATCACATTTGAGTGATCAGTCCATTCAGATGAGTTTGTGAGTGGAGGAACTTTGTGGTTTAAATGTGTCTCCATTCAGTTTTTGCTTGTTGAGACTGGACTTTACAGAGGTCCTGGTTCCTGGATGATAGTTGTGGCTCTTGTTGTTGCTTTATAGTAACTTTCTCTGTAACAAGTCTGTGATGTCATCAAAGGCAGGTGATGATGTCACAATGGATGCTGTCTTTGGAGGTCATGAATATCAGTCATCACTGTGAAGATTTCTTGATGCTGTTAATAACAGCGTTAGTAAAAGTTGTAACTAGACTGGTGTTAATTAAACAATGTCAGCAGATGTCCTCACAGACTCTGTGGTGCAATGGCAGCGCGTCTGACTCCAGATCAGAAGGTTACGTGTTCAACTCACGTCAGGGTCATAATGAATTTTCATTTTAGGTTTCTGTAACCCCAGATGGTCACATCTGGGTTTTTTTTTTCTTTTTTGGTTGATTTTCCTTGCACATTTTTTGATATTTCTTTTCACATGCATGCTTGTGGTCTTGTCTTGTCTCTAGGTGTTGGAGCTCATATAAACCCAGCTGATGGGATGTTGCTCCAATCTTTCTCAACACCTCATTCCTACAATGTTTAAGTTTCCCAGTAATGCAAGGAGTTATAATTAGTCTTATTTCTGAGACACTGGTGGGTAACTCGGGGACTTTTAACAGTTCATAAAAGGAAACTAAACTGAAGAAGGAATTAAATGTAAAAGAAATTATTAGATGAGAGTCTAAGGATGGATTTTTTCTTATTCGGCTTTAGTCTGTTGCTGGTAGTATTTTAATCATGATTTAACCATATTTTGATTTCTCAAATCTACATTTTTGTGATTAATATTTATTTAAAATTGTTCTAATAGCTAATTTCATTTTTTCCCTTTTTATCCTGTTTTCATATATTTGGCCTTCAGTTTTCTGGTGGTCAGTTGCCCTCTCGTTTGTGCTTTCCTTACTGCTTTGACTTTTCATCCATCTACCTTGAAAAAGAAGTGTGTCTGATACACTTTTATTTTTAAATCTTTTAACAGCTTTCCTAACTTTTACAATTCTGTTGTATTTACTTTGTCAGATCAAATCAGTTGCTGCTGTGAGGAAAAAGAGGAAGAACTTAACCAAGAAGTGGCATTCATGGTGTGAGTGACAGTGTTCCTGTTGTGGAGTCGTCCTGCCTGTGGTGTTCAGGACAACAAAGGCTTCACTGTCGGGGTTAAAAACCACTGAAATAAAAATAAAGTCATTACAGGAACTGCTGCAAATTGCAGCGGGTCCTGAAGGGGCTTATTTATTTCTGCAACATTTAAGTTTTTCTAAAACACAAAGAGCAAAAAGAAAAAAGAAAACTCACCTCACGTCATCAGAAGCAGGTGATGTCATCAATGATGTCACAAAGGATGATGGTCCTTGAGGTCATAAATAACACTAATTAAAATAATCATTAATAACAATGGTCTTAATAAATAAATGAATGAAATCAAACCACATGAAAAAAAAAAAGATTTTTTTCACAGCAGATTGAAAATATGGAAACTTCTCCAAGTAAAAACTGGCGTAGTGAAGTAAAACACATGAACACCTGTTTTGATGTTCTTGTTTTTTTTTATCATATTTTTCAGGCTTGAACTGGGAAACTGAACTTAACTTGTCCCAGTTGAATGAAAACATCCAGATATTGTGGTTGATGTCAGGATGATCCCAGCATGTGAATGTTGAACTGGACTGAGATCGGACACAGATGTAGCAGAAGAAACCGATAATGGTGTTGTAATACTGTAATTTCACCAGTAGGTGTCTGGAAAAGGAAAGAGGCGGGTTTCAGGTGAAGACCACAAACACCCACAACAAACTAATGCCACCGTTGTTACGTCAGGAATGAGATTCACGTCTTCCAAAAAAAAGTTGTTTCCAGCGAGTTTCTGAACCTCTGAGCTGAAAAAGAGAAGAAGCTGCAGAAGTTGTAGGTGGCTGAGCACTGCCTGCACAGAAGAGAGGTCCTCATCATGGCTCGATGTGGGTGAAGACCTGACTGAAGACAAATAACATCCCTCTAACAAGTGTAGCTGGAACAGAAAGCCATACATGCAGTCTATACCTGAGTCCAAACTGCTGGACTCAGGTATAGAAAATAAGTGAATGAATGAAGTGAATCATGATCAATAACCTTCTGCACAGTTCTGTAGTATTGTGGTTCTTATGTTTGTCTCACATGTAAAAAGGTCCTGGTCTGAGTGGACCAAGCTGGAACTCTGGATCAGGACTGACCAGTTTACAGGTGAACAGAACAGATAATCCACAGCACAGTTTCATCTTAGAAGAACTTGATCAATGATGATTCTGTGTGTATCAATTATGTCACATCATCCTGAACCAGTCTTTACTCTGGTCCAGCTGCAGCACTGAGAAGCTTCTTCAGCAACTTCTGATGGACGAATCTTGAAGGACATAGTTTACAGCTGTGAGTCTTCCAGGAACCATTGTACAAAACATCTGGTCTCAGATGTCAACTACCACCTGTAATGCTGCTGTGAGAAGAAGTCTGGACCCTCTGGTGTTGACTCCTGGTACTGCACTCCTGCAGGACACTTGATGTGTGAGGCAGTGTGAGGCCGACACAATGTGTCTCTGCACCAAACAGCAACACAAACACACCTGAAGGACGAGTGAGAGACACGTCCTGCCTCTACAGATCCATTATAGGTTCATGGGTCTTGTGATTGGTGGAGGTTTTAAGAGTGATGCTTTAATCTTTTGTGACCTTCTGAGGTTACAGGAACCTAAAATGCAAATTCCTGACACAAGTTGAACGCATAACCTTCTGATAAATCTTTATATTTCAACACTCTGTCATGTCAGAAATTAAGGGAAACATTAGACACCTGCAGTAAATTAACTGCTGAGTTTTGAATGTTGGTTCTTAAGGGTTCAAAAGCTCCGATCTCCAGCGTTTACTTACCAAACCACATCCAGTTGCAACACACCCAAACCCTGATTTCAGTGTTTTAAAAACCTTTTAAGATGTTGTGTGATGCTAAATGTCATGTAAAGTTTATACTGAATAAACCTTGATGACACGGCTTCTTGACTCTTTAACATTTACAATGAGTAACAGGTTCAGTAACAACGTTTATATTTGTGCTTCCACAGCAACGTTGTCTGTGTGATGTAGCTGTGTGACGGTGGACATGTGAGTAAACCGGTTGATGTCAGTGGTGTCAACGTTTGACATAAAAGGTTTGTGACCCACTGAGATCAGGGTTTGGGTGTGAGGCAGCAGGACCTGCCTCGACATTACCCTCTAAAACCCTCTATGTTTTCTTTTTCACTGCATTTGCCCGTCTACGTCTGCATCTAGGTGTCACTGTTGTCTGCATCTGAACAGAAAACTTTAGCTTTTAACTTTTGTCATCAACATTATCACATCAAACCATCTTTCTAGGTGATTTACCATTGTGGGCAGCCCTGGGCTTGAACCTGGGTCCTCCACGCCCAAGCCCACCACTGTAACCACTAGTGGTGAGCATAGCTGCCTTCCAAGCAGTTGGTCCATGTTCAATTTCTGGCTGTTGCATGTCTGTGCTTATCTGTTTTCCTGCCAGTTTAAAGGAAAACTGTTTATATCTGCAACTTATTTCTTAAACTTATAAGTTAGAGATCAAATGTTTTGGTCAAACATCCGCTGATGTCTTGTTCCAATAATTCATCACCAGGATCCTTGTCTGCTAGTGAACACTTCAGCTGTAGAGAGACAAATATCATGTTTGTGTAAATATCATCCTGGACAGAAAAAAAATCACTTTTCTTTGTTTTCATGTTTTTGTAATAGTTTTACAAGCTTTTAAGTCATTTAAGATCAAGAAAGTCACTGGTCTCCAGGACTCTGGTATATAATGAAAATGTAAATGAAGTAAACTTCAAACTCATTCATTTATCCGTCCTTTTGTCAAAGTAACACGAAAACATGATGAGGAAAAACTTTAAACCAATATCAGGAATGTCGGGTCAAAGTCAAGATCTGGATTTTATTTCAGTTATAGAAACTTTGTAACTTTAAACCAAAGTGTCTATTTCACAACAGGAAAACTATCCTTTGATCTGGTGAAACAACGTTTAAAATTGTCTTCAGAAACCACGATTGTCATCTTATGTCATTAACAACTTTGTGAAGTGACAGGAGCAGCGTCAGGATGGCCGAGTGGTCGAAGGCGCCAGACTCAAGGACGGACTGTTTCCTTCAGCTTCACTGAGGATTCTGGTCTCCCGATGGAGGCGTGGGTTCAAATCCCACTTCTGACACCGATTTTAACACACATGCAGACAAATGATGTGTAGAGTTGTTTCTGGTCTCTGTGGATGCGGGAGCATCTCTTTAAAAACAGTCTCTCACTCTTCCAGGTGCAGCATCAACACACTTACAGCTTTGACAAACCCACTGATTTAATAACAGAAACTGATGACTGCTGACTCTGCAGCCAGTGAAAGTTGCTGCACGTCAACCTGAACTACTAAACAACAAATACAAAGTTCATCCTCAACAAAATGTGTTTTGATCTTCAGTTTTTCACAATTTCATATTTTTAAAGGCATTTAGGAACAATAGTTGGTGAATTGTAGAGGTTCCCACATTTGACTCACACGTGAACGTCTCTGGTCTGAGTCCAGCTGGAAACATGTTCATCTTTGCTGCTTTCAGTATTTTCTTGAATCCTCCTGGACTGTGGACACCATCTCACTGGACCAGGAATTTGTCCCATGATGTGATCTGGACTTCACGTCAGTCTGGAGCTACTGGAAAAGATGAACACATGTGTAACCTGTTTTGTCATCAGGTTTCCTCTGGCAGCCGTGTCCAGGGAGGCTGGCTGCAGTCCTGTGGACCCTAAACTTCTGAATGAAATGTCCCGCTGTAGTCACAGGAACATGAAGCTGCTTGGAGACGCTCTTGCAGCCTTGACCTTTGACATGCTTATGTTTGTTTCCTCTCTCTCTGTCGGAGCGCCTCAGATAACGCTCTCCCTTGTGACTCTGGTCCATGTTCAGTGTGGTGGACGTCATGACACCAAACAGCAACGTGGCGACTTTTCACCCTTTAAATAGTTGAAGTGGTGGCGGATGTCTGTTCAGAAGACAGAGTTACAGTGACAGAGTTCAGGGACTTCTTGGAAGTTCTCTAAGAGCTCAGCCAGAGAACAAGCAGAATTTTTTTTAAAGTTGTTTTTCATTTGGCCAGTAAGTTTCTTTTTCTTTCTTTTTCTTTTCCAGTATTTTTTTTTTTTTTTTGAAACAGTAAGTTTATAATTTTTTCTTTTGGCCAGTACAACAGTTGATTCTTTTTTGTTTATCAAGTATTTTCTGAGTTTGTGTTTTTCAGCTAGTACTCTTTTTAATTCTTTTTAATTAATTTTTAATTTTAATTCTTGAATCCAGCTCAGTTTATGTTAAACAAATGATGAAGTTTGTTATTGTTCAAAATCAGATTTCCAGAAAGACTCCAAATATACAAAACATCCACATCAACAAACTGTCTCTGAAGCTGCTGGAATAAATGAGGCACAACTAGATGACTTGTCACATGTCCTGTTCTTTGAATTTGATCTATTACCGGCAAAAAACAACCAAAAATACAGATGAGTCAGACAAAAAGACAGATAAAGATTCTCCTGCAACACTGGTCAATAAAAGCATCTGTAGGTGACGGAGCTCTAGGACATGTGGCGGGGCACTTCTACACCCTGATAACACCTATTTCAATGAAAACCAAACCTCGGTTCAGCTCTGGAGGAGGGCGGCTGCTGCTGATTGTTGTTTCAGGATCATCCTGATTATTATTGTTGGATTTGACATTATTCTGCTAGTTTTAATGTGTGGATTCTTACTTATGCTTGTTGTTTTTCTTTTGTCTTTTCTGATCTTTCTGTTTATTATGCAGCAGCATTGGTAATGATAAATAACATCGGAACTACAACAGACTCCCAGATTTGGGAGAAATACTCCTTCCTGGAGCCGTCGTAGAGCTCTGGCCAGGAATCGCTCATTGAACCCTGGTTCGTGCTGGTAGGTGGTTCAAGCACCTGATAAAAATCAGTCATATTCATTTGGTCTCCATCTTTGAGTAACTTCAGAGACTGAAACTCACTGATCCACAGCATGAAAGAAACGTTGAAGGCAGCAAGAAAACACTATTTCTGTTTCAAACAGAGGCTGTGCCACAAATATATATATAATATTTAATAGAAAAAGCTGTCTTTGTATTCTGTCTTTGATGATCAAACCACCTTGTATGTCCACTGAAGCAAATGGACATAAAGAGGTTGAAGTGAAACAGATTTTACAGTTGGACTTATATCTTTACAGATTGTGACTAAGGATATGCGTGAGCTTTGCGGTCAAACTGACAGGGTTTAGTCAAAAGAAAAACAGAAATAAAAAGTAGAAAATACTGCATGTCAGTATGTTTTTACAGCTCTGTCCACTGCAGTCTGTTTGAGTGGCTTCAGCAGATCTACTCAGCTCCGTCTCCATCCTCCACATTTGTGCCTCTTTTGAAACTGCTGTTACATCTTTTGAGCTACGTACTTGCGAGGTGTATAAGAAGATTGGTGAAATTATGGACAACGATGTATAGTTTTTGATTTGCTGGTCCATTCAGTCCCAACAGTACAACTACAGTTTGTTTTTTCCTCCCCATCCCTTCCAGCTGGGACCATCCAGCTTTACAGTTAGTGAACACTAGAGGGAGACAAAGACGCACTTACAGAACATTGTGATTCACCTATTTGAAGCTGATCAGCGACAAGAGCATCATGACGACTCATGCAGCTTTGTCATAACATGTTCAAATCATATTTCACTGTTTGTCACTGAAAAAACAAGTGAACCCCACAGAGTGTCCTGTATATGCTGTTAATGAGGTAACTGTCTACCATCAGCATTCACATTTGATCACTTTATCTTCCACACAAAGTCCACAAAGTGAGTGATCATACATTTTTTCCAGTAGCTGCTCTCAAAAGTGGCATCTACAACAGTGCAGCTCACATGTCACAAACATTTCCATCTAAAAGTGCCTTTGGTGAACTATCAATGAAACAGAAACAGCTGCAGCTGCAGCATCATCAGCTCTCTAAAGCTGCAACCAAGACAGACGACAAAATCACTTTAATATTTTCTGTATTGTTCAAATCTTAGTTTACACTCAGCAGCTGCTTTAAATATCCAGTGTACCTAAAAAAGTGGTAGTTTATTGTTGTAGTTGTAACAGACTTACCCAACCTCATATTCTGATGCCAAGTTACTTTTTTGACAATACTTTTTTTATTAAAAAAAAAAAAAAAAACAAAAAAACAGTGAAATAACTAACCATAATTGTACATAATAAACCATCCTGCACAGGATGTGGTCAATAAAACGACAAAAAGACACCATGCTTTGAACTTTTTATGGACTAGTTCAGGTTTGTAATTGTAAGGGAAATTGAGAAATATAGTTTCTTAAGTTAGTTATTATAGTGTCTTTTGCTATTATCTGTTGCTTGTTCATTGTTCATTGTTCATTCAGTACTTTTCACTCTTTCTGGTTTCTCACTTGCAAACTGGTGGAGGATGGTTCTAACAGAAGGTAATCATAAATCTCCGACAGTTGCTGGAGATAAGGAGTAAGGAGGGAACTATTCTGGCAGGGAGAGAACAATCCCCGTTTGTGCTCAAGGACATGCAAGTGTATAAGATCTGTGTGTAATTAATCAATGCAGACTCACACTGCCGACTGTGTTCAACTGTGTGATTCTCAGCTGTACAGCTTAATAAACTTCTCAAAACGGAGCTCTCCTGTACCGTAATTATTTAACAGAAATAATTTCCACAACAGTAATAGTGAAAGTTCAAAATGTAGTGCGACTACATGTGAAATAAATATATAAAGTGTGTCAAGTAAAATGTTTTTGCAGTTTTTAATATGATGCATCATCTACAGATGAAACATTAGTAAGACAGAAGATAACATATGTTAGACAAACTGCTCAAATGCCCTAAACAACTAAAACATCAATTACAAAAAAAATTTGTTAGTTGCTGCTTCTAAGTACCAGATGTTCTGATACGTCGTGTTCTCCGCAGAACCCAGAGAAAATATAAAGGTGGTCCAGGTGGAACTTTGAAGGATTTACTTAGATTGAACTGGTGATCAACTTACTAATATTCTTTTCTTTCTTTTCAAAGATAAAATATATAGGTGAAATGAACAATTCTTTAAACAACAATAAACCAAAACAACTACCAGCAACTCACACAAGATCCCAGAGATGAAGAACACTTTCTGTTGACTGTGGGACTATGTGAGTCTCATACTGGGATTTTAACCAGTTTATCTACATTTTCATCCATTTAAAGTAAAAGTGTTTTCATAAGAGGACTGATGTCTCCAGACTGCATCTTCTTTGATTTGGAGCTCACCAAAGGATTAAAACCAAAGAAGCACCTGGAAACAACGTCGAGAAATTAACTGGCAGTTTTCCATTTTTGTGTATGAGACTGCAAACATAATAGTTAAGTATAAGAAACAAAATGTGGTGACTCTTTGTGAAAACACACTTCCTACATAACTGTGTGTGCGTGCACATGGATGTATAGAGGTGTAGCAGTAATCTAGTACAATGTACATTTGAGTTTTCTTTGAATGAACTCCAGTGCGCATGAGCCAATCTGAAAACTGAAAATGTAGTAAGATGCAAAGATTGCTGCTTTTTTCAATCCTCCGCCCCCCCCAGTGGGCTGACAGGTTTGATCAGAATGAATGCAAGATATGTTAGCTATCATCATAAATTAGCACTAGCTAAGCAATGTTACACTAGGTAACTTGTAATAACTGAACTAAGGTGGTTGTAATCCACCTAGTGTCCAGGTACTTGTTCACTGATTTCCAACATGGTAATGCAGAGTACAAGAGAAAAAACATTCTTCAAAAGCACTTTTCAGAAAACCTATGAGTGACATCACAGGGGGGTTGTCCAGTTCTTCTTATACAGTCTACAGTCCAATAACATTCAAACCCTAATTGTTGTTCTGTATTATTATGAAAAGGATGGAGGTGGTACAAAGGTCTTAGATATTTATGAAATATTGTATTTTTAAAATACAGTTTGGAAAGCACAATTGACATGAAATTATTTTTGTTGTTCTTTTGCAAATCAGACCTAGACTACTTACATACAACTTTTACATTCAAAGTGTACAATGTGGGATCTTATTATCATTTGAACGTGAGTAACTTAACAACCACTGATTGTTCACAGTGGAGTCTGATAAAAAATAACATTTAAACAATAAAAAATCTGATCCATGTCCAACATCTAAACTGAGAAATAGGACCTGCAAAATGTATTTGAGAGAGTGGCCTACCTGTGCATGAAAAGGATGAAATATTTAAAAACCATTCTAAGTATAAATCTAACACCACTATTGAAAGATGAGACCTAGTAAAAATGGGGAGAAGATACGACATAGATAAGACATACGAGCTGATTCAGTGGTGGGTTCAGTCTAGTCCACCTCATCTGAATCACAGCAGAACCAGAGGGGTGGAGGGTTTGTGCCATATTCAGGGACAACATGCTCACCCACCAACTGTCATTTGGATTTTTTCTTCATTTGGGTCAGTGTCATTCAAAATAAAGATAAAACAATCTTTTACACTTTATATCACTATTTACAAACCACCACAGGTTGTTTTATTGATGATTGGACTCATTTACTTTCAGTTGTGTGCACTGATTTTGACTGTGTGACTTCAACCTGCATGTAGATGACACCCATGTCAAGCAGGCTGAAGACCTCACTGCTGTCCTTGAAATGTTTGCTCCAACTCAGCATGCGACTGAGTCACCACAGCAGGGCCACAATCCTATTTCAAACGTGGAGGAGGGATTAGTACTGGAGAACTGGACTGGTACTGGAGGTCTGGACTAATACTGGAGGTCTGGACTAATACTGGAGGACTGGACTAATACTGGAGGACTGGATTAATACTGGAGGACTAGACTAATATGGCGGACTGCACTAATACTGGAGGACTGGACTAGTACTGGAGGTCTGGACTAATACTGGAGTATTGGACTAATACTGGAGGTCTGGACTAATATTGGAGGTCTGGACTAATACTGGAGGTCTGGACTAATACTGGAGGACTGGACTAATTCTAGAGGTCTGGGCTAATACTCGAGTTCTTGACTAGTACTGGAGGATTGGACTAATGCTGGAGGACTGGACTTGTACTGGAGGTCTGGACTAGTACTGGAGGACTGGACTAATACTGGAGGTCTGGACTAATACTGGAGGTCTGGACGAATATAGCGGTTTTTCCTGGTTCTAGTCAGGACTGGAGCAGGACCATCCTGGATGTCCTGCAGCTGTTTAGACCCAGTCAGCAGGCCGTTACAGTAGTCTGACCTGCTGGAGACAAACACATGGATCAGTCTTTCTAAATCTGGTTCAGACACTGTTTCTTTGATTCTGGCAACGTTTCTCAGACGGTGAAAATCTGCTGATGTTATTGATTTATTGTGGCTGTTAAACTTCAGTCCTGAGTCCAATATCTCCAAATCTCCATGGCACCTTTTGTCTACTTTTCACATTTCTGACCCTGACGATGATCTCTAAAACCTTTAAAACACCTGATGTGTACGAGTTCAACAGATCTTCAACATTAGAACACGGAGTAATTTCAAACCTGATCATTTCCATGAACTGTGTCCCTGTGCTGTCATTCATCAGTGTTCCTTGGAGAACTGCAGACTCAAATGCTGGTTTGGGAGTAACATCCAGGTCAAAGGAGGTCACCACAGCAGGACCACAATCCTATTTCAAACGTGGAGGAGGGATTAGTACTGGAGAACTGCACTAATACTGGAGGACTGGACGACCACTGGAGGTCTGGACTAATACTGGATGTCTGGACTAAAACTGGAGGTCTGGACTAATACTGGAGGACTGGACTAGTACTGGAGGACTGGACTAATACTGGAGGACTGGACTAGTACTGGAGGACTGGACTAATACTGGAGAACTGGACTAGTACTGGAGGACTGGACTAATACTGGAGGACTGGACTAGTACTGGAGGACTGGACTAATACTGGAGAACTGGACTAGTACTGGAGGACTGCACTAATACTGGAGGACTGGACTAGTACTGGAGGACTGGACTAATACTGGAGGTCTGGACTAATACTGGAGGTCTGGACTAATACTGGATGTCTGGACTAAAACTGGAGGTCTGGACTAATACTGGAGGACTGGACTAGTACTGGAGGACTGGACTAATACTGGAGGACTGGACTAGTACTGGAGGACTGGACTAGTACTGGATGACTGGACTAGTACTGGAGGACTGGACTAATACTGGAGGACTGGACTAGTACTGGAGGTCTGGACTAATACTGGAGAACTGGACTAGTACTGGATGACTGGACTAGTACTGGAGGACTGAACTAATACTGGAGGTCTGGACTAATACTGGAGAACTGGACTAGTACTGGATGACTGGACTAGTACTGGAGGACTGAACTAATACTGGAGGACTGGACTAGTACTGGAGGTCTGGACTAATACTGGAGAACTGGACTAGTACTGGATGACTGGACTAGTACTGGAGGACTGAACTAATACTGGAGGACTGGACTAGTACTGGAGGTCTGGACTAATACTGGAGTACTGGACTAATACTGGAGGTCTGGACTAATACTGGAGGTCTGGACTAATACTGGATGTCTGGACTAAAACTGGAGGTCTGGACTAATACTGGAGGACTGGACTAACACTGGAGTACTGGACTAATACTGGAGTACTGGACTAATACTGGAGGACTGGACTAATACTAGAGGTCTGGACTAATACTGGAGGACTGGACTAATATGGCGGTATTTCCTGGTTCTAGTCAGGACTGGAGCAGGACCATCCTGGATGTCCTGCAGCTGTTTAGACCCAGTCAGCAGGCCGTTACAGTAGTCTGACCTGCTGGAGACAAACACATGGATCAGTCTTTCTAAATCTGGTTCAGACACTGTTTCTTTGATTCTGGCAACGTTTCTCAGACGGTGAAAATCTGCTGATGTTATTGATTTAATGTGGCTGTTAAACTTCAGGTCTGAGTCCAATATCTCCAAATCTCCATGGCACCTTTTGTCTACTTTTCACCATTCTGACCCTGACGATGATCTCTAAAACCTATAAAACACCTGATGTGTACGAGTTCAACAGATCTTCAACATTAGAACACGGAGTAATTTCAAACCTGATCATTTCCATGAACTGTGTCCCTGTGCTGTCATTCATGAGTGTTCCTTGGACAACTGCAGACTCAAATGCTGGTTTGGGAGTAACATCCAGGTCAAAGAAAACACAGAAAGAATCAGATAAAGCAACATGGATCACATCCACGTTTGAAATAACACCCTTTGAACTCAGCACATCTGGATTGTGGTCCTGCTGTGGTGACTCAGTCACATGCTGAGTTGGACCAAACATTTCAAGGACAGCAGTGAGGTCTTCAGTCTGCTTGTCATCTACGTGCATGTTCAAGTCAAACAGTCAAAGTCAGTGCACACAACTGAAAGTAAATGAGTAAAATCATTAATAAAACAATCCGTGGTGGTTTGTAAATGGTGATATAAAGTGTGAAAGATTGTTTTATCTTTATTTTGAATTACACTGACTCAAATGAAGAAAAAACCCAAATGACAGTTGGTGGGTGAGTATGTTGTCCCTGAATATGGCACAAACCCTCCACCCCTCTGGTTCTGTTGTGATTCAGATGAGATGGACCAGACTCCACCCACCAGTGAATCAGCTTGTATGTTCCCACCTGGACTGGTCAGTCCTGATCCAGACTTGTGGCTCAGCTGCCAGATGAAGCTGCCTTCAAACGTACATGACTGTATCAATGTCGTCCCCGTCTACTCTTGACCCAACAATAACACAGAAGAACATGTTTCCGCCACGACTTGGACCAGGGTCCTTTCCTGTGTTTGAGGAACCTGAAAACCACAACACTACAGAAACTGTTGCAGTTTTAAATGTATAAAAGTCAATTAAAAAAAAAACTTTTACCGTGAACCCTGAACTGAACTGATCCCAGTGATCCAGTTGGGGTCTAGTGGGGGTGACTCTCTGGTGGTCTCCAGTCAGTTGTGAAGTTTGACCCCAAAACCTCTGGCTGTTTTAGTCTGGGTCTCATCACGGTCCTCACCTCCATGGTGGGATCTGTAGTGTTTTTGACCCCAGGTCCTTGGCCCCTGGGAACTCGGAACCCCCAAAGTTCCCTTTGCATGTGACTGAATAAAGATATTGGTGATGGACATGCTGCCCACTGCCAAACCAGCTGCTGTTTTTTGATGATTTGGCTCCAACTCTTTAGAAACATTTGAAGTAAACGTCTCACCTCTGCTAAAACCTTTAAAAAAACAGTTAAATTCTGTTTAGACATTTGAAGAATCTGTGTAAAATATGTAAAGCTTAAAGCAGCAAACTATGTTAAATATTCTACACCAGTCTGAACCAACTAATCTGTAATTCTGAGATCTCCCTTCTTTGGTCGACTAGAAACCCTGATAATTTGATTTAGTTTTGTCTTTTTTACAAATGTCCTGTAGAGTCAGAACATGAACCAAAAGGTTGCAGCAGTCTGACTATTTATGACATATTTTACAGTTCCTATGTCACTACTCATGCAGAGCTCCTGCACCTCCGTCTGTACGTCTCCTTGTTCTCATCCAGGGGATTTTCCATCCAGCTCTCACCTAAAGTTTCTGTTTCAATTGCTGCAGTTCTTAGTTCCTGTTATTTCTGCAGCAACTTGTTAAACGAGAGCAGTTTCACCCAAAGTGAGTGTCAGGTAACATGAGTTATTATGGGATGTTTCCATGAGCTGTGATAAGTTGATACAGGTAGTCTGTGGGGACTGAGTGAAGGTGAGTGTTGATGAGTGTTTCAATCCTGGAAGCAGCTGCTGCTTGTTCCAGTTCCAGTTTTCACAGATGAACCATAAATATCTGAACTTGGTGAATGAGGGTATCGATCCCTGTACCTCTCACATGCAAAGTGAGAAACTTACAGATTTGAAAACATACAAAACAAATGGAACTAGTTAGTGTACATGTGTACATGCATGTGTAAGGGACTAGTTTCACTTGAGACCACACCTTCATCCGTGTTACCATTTGAGGCTGCTCAGCCTCACAAAACCAAAGACTCTGACTGTTAGGGTCGTCGTAACCTCTCAATTACAGGAATGAACCACCCAGAGAAAGCAGTCTTGATCAAACCTTTGCAAAGGGGAGAAAGCCCAAAACCAAGGTGTATCACCCATGGTGATTCCTGGCCATTCCCGTCTTCCCCCTTTGCTGCGGTTTCTTTTATTCACAGGGGAACAAAGCAGTTACATGACATGTTGTATGCAAATGAAATCAGGTGTAGAAACAGACACGCTATAGGCCCATGTGGCTCTGACATCCTGTCCGTCTGAATCCTGGCACCACAATCTTGTAAATACAGACAGCAGAGAATTACGACTTAAAGACAATCATGTAATAATACATTCATAATATGTTCATAAGTCTGACACTGACCACAATAATTCTGTTCAAATCAGACTTAGTAACTGGCTATTAAGTAGCAAAGGATGGTTTTGGTCCATCAACCTCTGGGTTATGGGCCCAGCACGCTTCCGCTGCCCCACTCTGCTATCTCACCTGGATGTGACTCAACAACACAGTCTCTGACTTTGGAGGACGCCGTCTTGCCCCTTTGACCACTGGGACCAGATCTTCTACCAACATGAAGTCCAAGAGGATTTGAGTTATGGATGGTAATTGAATATATACATTCATACTGATGTATTTTTGAATGTGCTGTAACAGAGCACTGAGATCATATAGCTTCAATCCTTAAACTTTAATGGTGTGGTGGAAATTTACTGGAATTTAAATGAGAGAGTAAACAGTTTCAAGTTTAACACAAAGGTTTATTTACAAGATACACGTTGATCAGACGTGCAGAGAAGTCTACCTAGGAGAGTTCTGCCGTGATGAAGAAGAGACCAGTTTTTTATATGATCTAAACCACAAAACATCACATGAGTTACAGCTGAATAGCTGCCCAAATGGCAGAGCTTGTCTCACATGAAATACTTCTGCAAGACCCCCTTACTGCTTATCATACTTAAGAGGAGGAAAGTAGGTACTTTGTCAAGGTGCAAATTTTAAGAGCGTGAGAAACAGAAAGTCTGTTATCTTTGACATAAATTTAACACAGGCTACACAGTCAAAATATAAAGAACAGGGTTGTACTTAAAGCATGTTCACTTAGGGTTGAATTAAGTTCAGACAATGTTTAAACTGATCAGTAGGATACGTGATTCAAACTAGTACTACGTGAATATAATATTTCTCTCACAATGGCTCCACTAAAACTTTATGAAGGACCAAGGCCATAAAAACTATTAGTACAAATGTTTGAACCTGCATTTATATACATGTGCACATACCCCGTCCAGAGGTTTTTGTAAAAGAGTACGTAGGCAGAAAAAATAAGTGAGTGAATGAATTGAATCATGATCAAGAACTTTCTGCACAGTTCTGTAGTGTTGTGGTTCTTATGTTTGTCTCACATGTAAAAGGTTCCTGGTCTGAGTGGACCAAGCTGGAACTCTGGATCAGGACTGACCAGTTTACAGGTGAACAGAACAGATAATCCACAGCACAGTTTCCTCTTAGAAGAACTTGATCAACGATGTTTCTGTGTGTATCAATTATGTCACATCATCCTTCCTGAACCAGTCTTTACTCTGGTCCAGCTGCAGCATTGAGAAGCTTCTTCAGCAACTGCTGATGGTGCCCAGAAGAATCATTTTAATCTTGAAGGACATAGTTTACAGCTGTGAGTCATCCAGGAACCATTGTACAAAACATCTGGTCTCAGATGTCAACTACCACCTGTAATGCTGCTGTGAGAAGAAGTCTGGACCCTCTGGTGTTGACTCCTGGTACTGCACTCCTGCGGCACACATGTATGAGGCAGTGTGAGGCCGACACAATGTGTCTCTGCACCAAACAGCAACACAAACACTCCTGAAGGACGAGTGAGACACACGTCCTGCCTCTACAGATCCAAAATAGGTTCATGGGTCTTGTGATTGGTGGAAGTTTTAAGAGCGATGCTTCAATCTTTTGTGACCTCCTGAGGTTACAGAAACCTAAAATGAAAACTCATTATGACCCTGACGTGAGTTGAACACGTAACCTTCTAATCTGGAGTCAGACGCGCTACCATTGCGCCACAGAGTCAGTGAGCATCTGTTGCTGACATTGTTTAATTAACACCAGTCTAATGACAACTCTTACAATATCAAGAAATTTTCACATTGATGACTGATGTTCATGACCTCCAAAGACAGCATCCATTGTGACATCCACACATGGCTTTGATGACATCACAGACTTGTTACAGAGAAAGTTACTATAAAGCAACAACAAGTGCCACAACTATCATCTAGGAACCAGGACCTCTGTAAAGTCCAGTCTCAACAAGCAAAAACTGAATGGAGACACATTTAAACCACAAAGTTCCTCCACTCACAAACTCATCTGAATGAACTGATCACTCAAATGTGATGTCAAATACTGGCTTGTGTCCCCACTCACCTACCAGAATGATGGACGTGACGGGGAATTCCTCCATTAATAAACCAGACAAGAATCTATCCTTCATACATATTGATTTAACTTCACCCTCAGATACACCAGATCTTTATCAGCGGGTGTCAGCGGACGTTTTTGTGTTTTCTCTGCTGGGTGGGGGAATACGTGCTCACGACTTGCCTGTATTTTACATTAATACGTTCAAAACTTCTGTGTGTACACACGCACAATCACACACACACACACACACACACACGTGTTCACGCACACAAACACACACACCCACACACGTGTACACACACACACGTGCACACACACACACACACACACACACACACACACACACACACGCGTGTACACACACAAACACACACACGTGTACATACACACCAACCACATAGAAACCGACGTATATATGGAAATACCTACATACTCATACTTATTTGTGCACATAAATACATACATATACAAAAATATGATAACAATAATAACAACGACAACAACAAATCATTTACATACCTCCTTCCTTTGAATAGTTATTCTTAATTATACTAAAGTAGTTATTCTTACAAATCCCTTGTTGGTTCCCATCGTCACCGGTCATCGCCCCCATGTTCTCCCGCTCGTAGGCCAACCCATGCCCCGCTCGGAGGCGGCAGCAGCCAACCCAACCAGCAGAGCGGGGCAGAGGAGCAGGCGGCTACCGGCCCCATCTCCCCTTCCATGCCAAACCACCTCCACAAGGAGCCTGACAAGCCCAGGAAGACATGGGCGCGGAGCGCCCCTGGATCCCCAGGCAACCCAACGTAGCGCGTCCCTGCCAAGCAAGAATGGTGCCGTCATGGTCCGCCAGTGTCGGCGCACGGCCACACGTCCGGGTGACAGCGGTGACACCAGACTCCCAAGGCCGAACAGCACAAGGCCGGGGGAGGGGGCGGGGCTAGGCGGTGAGTCGGGAGAGAAGCCGGATAGAGGAAACACCCGCAGTCGCCAACATACAGAGCCAAGGCGGAGGAACAGGGAACAGGGGGGAGAACACAGCCGACGCCCAGAGGCCGCGCCAGGCCAGGGAAAAGGAGCCCGCCAACACATCCCGGCACACCCGGACGGCGATCTGCCACCACACTACTTCCAACCAGGGTGCTCCCCCCAGCAGCCTGCCCCGGTACCCAGGCGTCGCAGCCAAGGAGTAGCCCCAGCCCCCCCGAGACCCAGGATGTGCATATGTGGGTATGTATGTGTGTTTGTATGTATGCGTTGTATATAGATAGTATATATATATTTATGCACTAGGTGTTTATATGTGTATATGTAGATGCATTTCTATATGTGTATGTATTGATGTATGGGTATATATATATATAGTAGATATATATATAATATATATATCTATATATATATATATCTATATATATATATCTATATATATATATATATATATATATATATATATATATATATATATATATATATATAGTATATATATTATGGGACAGATCCAGGATATATGTATATGCACATGAAACTAAAAAAGCACAGGTGCACCTGATGGTATCAGAGTATATTTATATGTATGAATAAATACCTCCTGGTGCACATGTATCTTACATACATGATGCTTAGAAGTTTACACACTGATCTTTGTTATGTGTGTGTGTGTGTGTGTGTGTGTGTGTGTATGTGTGTGTGTGTGTGTGTGCGTGTGCATTGATGTACAAATTAAATATTGTGTTTCTCCGCTTACAATGTATATGAATTTGTACTAGATAACTGCATACATGTCTTCTTATCCCTATATGTATGTATATATGTGTATATGTTCGTATGTATGTGTATATATATATATGTATATATGTATGTATGTATGTATTATATATATATATATATATATATATATATATATATATATATATATATATATATAGTTATGTGTATGTGTATATGTGTGTATGTATATGTGTATATATATATGAACATGCAAAAGTACTTAAACACTTTAATGCATATTATTACATAGATAAATAGGTTCAAAGCTTCTTGTCATACGTAAGCGAATTCAAAAATTTGACCACCATTTCACACCAATACAAATAAATGTAGATGAATATTGTTTCCATATTCAGCGTCATGTAGGTGCAGTCCTGGGATGAAAAACGGGAGGTGGAGGGATGGGGGTGCTGTTTGAATTGGGCCATTTGTCTCACGGTTCTGTGTGGTTCACTTTCTAATGTACTGGGATGGAGTATGTTCAGTATCCACGTTGTTATTAATAAAACAGACATCTGCAATCAGTAACAGCTTATAAAATGAACAACCCAAAGTATTTTGTGTGAAGTATGAACATGAAGGATATTTGTCATGCACGGTAGATGAGATAAGTCTTAAGGCTCTTTACAAATCAAATCATCTGGTTGACTGATTTGACTGCATTCATGTTGATTCAGATCCTCAATATACTTTTTTGACACGAATGCAACGTGTCATCGATCAGACGCCTGTGAAATGCACGTTATGATTAAATTAAACCTCTTTCAAGCTTCATGAAGTGGAGGAGACAGATGGTAACTCGGGGTATCTTGAAGTAAACCTGCTCTTGACCAGGTTTACATCACAGAGTTAGTTACCATGGTGACAGATTCCAAGTATGAGTTACTTCACTCTCTAAAACCGGCTCGACTGAACCTACTTGCTAAAACTTGGTTTAAAACGTAGAAACACAAATATGTGTATCAATGTGATCCTCATCTATCACTGTCACAATATTTAAATACACCCACCAAGAGAGACGGGTTTTCTTCCTGTTAATCCGGACTTGTTCCTCTGCACTGCATTGGAGTTATTTATTAGAAATGGACTGAACTGCAATGATTTGCTTTTAAATGGTTAAAAACAAAGTGGATGTATTTGGTGCTACACAATTCAATTCAATTCAATTTTATTTATATAGCGTCTATTACAACACAAGTTGTCTCTAGGCGCTTTCCAGAGACCCAGAACATGACCCCCGAGCAATTATGACATAAACAGCGGCAGGTAAAAACTCCCCTAGTGGAAGAAAAACCTTAAGCCAAACAGTGGCAAGGAAAAACTCCCCTTTAAGATGGAAGAAACCTTGAGCAGGACCTGGCTCATGAGGGGGGACCCTCCTGCCGAAGGCCAGCCGGGTAGAGCAAGAAATAAGAAAGAATAGAGAAAAGAGACACCATCAAAGGTACAAGATAGGATACATTAGTAACTGTCCTTGGTAGTCCAATTAGACTTCTGTGAATATGGGTGATATATGGATAGACGGTGATACAAGGGGATGAGGACTGCAGGTCGGGATGTCAGCAAGTATCCAACAGACATCCACACAGACAGGTGAAGGCAGACACTGGGATGGTCAGAGGCGGAACCGCAGGTCAGCAAGAAGCCCCCGAGGCTCCGGTCCGCAGGACATGCAAAGAAGAGGAAAAGAAGGGTCA
Source organism: Xenentodon cancila (assembly GCA_014839995.1). Classification (NCBI taxonomy): domain Eukaryota; kingdom Metazoa; phylum Chordata; class Actinopteri; order Beloniformes; family Belonidae; genus Xenentodon; species Xenentodon cancila. The sequence goes on from CM026212.1 coordinate 8,074,043, forward strand.
GACAAGCACAACAAACTACCAGAACAATGGACCACAATTAAGTTTATGGGATACTGTTAATAAATGAGGGTTGAGGTGAAGAAGAGACAGAGAAGGCAAAGAGAAACAGAGAAGGTGAAAGGCACCACTCAGTGGATCATGTTGGTGCCCCCCTGCAGCATAGGCCTATAACAGCATATCTACACCGAAGCTATGTTTAAAATGAGCTGCTCTAATCTGGTCCTGTAGCTGCAGCTTTGACTACTGGGCCTGACACATTAAGGTACTAAATGTACACTATCTATATGCTTTATTAAACAGAAATGTTTTAAGTTTAGTTTTAAAGGTGGAGGTGGTATCAGCCTCCTTGACCCAAACTGGAAGTTGGTTCCAGAGTGATGGTGCCTGATAACAGAAAGCCCGTCCTCCAAATCTGCATTTCGATACTCTAGGAAATATGAGTAAACCTGCACCCTGAGAACGGAGAGCTCTATTAGGAACGTACGGTACTATCAGGTCTTGCAAATATCGCGGCGCTAGGCTATTTTGGACTTTATATGCAAGTAATATAATTTTGAATTGGATTCTAAATTTTACAAGGAGCCAATGGAGGGAAGCTAAAACTGGAGAGACGTGGTCTCTCTTGTTGATTCCTGTCAGCACTCGCGCTGCTACATTTTGGATCAGCTGGAGGCTGTTAAGAGAATTACTTGGACATCCAGCCAACAACACGTTACAGTAATCTAGTCTAGAAGATACGAACGCATGAATTAGTTTTTCGGCATCACTCTGCGAGAGGATGCTCCTAATCTTTGCGATATTACGGAGGTGGAAAATGCGGTTTTACAAACCTGATTAATATGCTGTTTAAATGACAAATCCTGATCGAATATAACGCCAAGGTTTCGCACAGTTTTACTGGAGGCCATCGCAAGACCATCTAATCCCTTCCTAAGCTGTTTGGGACCACAAACAACAACTTCTGTTTTATCAGAATTTAGTAGCAAAAAATTTCTGGACATCCAGTCCTTGATGTCCTTAAGACACATCTGAAGTTTGTCTAATGGTTCTGTTTCATCTGGCTTCATAGACAGATACAGCTGCGTATCATCAGCATAACAATGAAAATTAATGCCGTGGTTCCGGATAATACTTCCCAAGGGCTGCATGTATAAACTGAACAGGATTGGCCCTAGCACTGAACCCTGCGGGACACCATAGCAGACCCTCGTCTGTACGGAAGAAACCTCATGAAGATGAACAAACTGGAATCTATCAGACAGATATGATTTAAACCAATCTAGAGCTGTCCCTTTAATCCCAACAACATACTCTAGCCTCTGCAGTAAAATGCTGTGATCTATAGTATCAAAAGGCAGCGCTGAGGTCCAGCAGAACCAGTATGGACACTAACCCAGTTATCTGAGGCCATAAGAAGGTCATTCGAGACTCAAACCAGTGCTGTTTCTGTGCTGATGAACCCTGACTGAAAAATTTTAAATAGATCATTTCTATACAAATGCTCCACACAGCTGGCTTGCAACTACCTTTCCAGAATTTTAGAGATTAAATGGAAGGTGGAAATTGGTCTATAGTTAGCTAAAATGTCTGGGTCAAGAGAGGGTTTTTTTAAGTAATGGTTTGATTACTGCAACTTTAAAAGCCTGTGGTACATATCCTAAGACTAGGGACAAGTTGATCTGTTTCCAGTATTGTCGGTCCAATAAGAGAAAAAACATTTGAGTGAGTCGAGTAGGGATTGGCCCCGTTGACCCGGAAACGATAAAGCGGGTATAGATAATGGATGGATGGATGGAGTAGGGGATTGGGTCTAACAGAAACGTGGATGATTTTAGATCCATTGACGACTGAGGTCAGCTCAGAGAGGTCAACAGGAACAAACAGTCTAGAGTCAGTCGGAGCATAAGGGAGTCCGCCGAGGTTGAAGGAAATTCCACAGCCACTGCCGGGAGGGCCTGGCCGATTTCCTCTCTAATTCTGACAATTTTATTGCTAAAGAAGCTCATAAGTCTTCACTACTGAGAGCTGCAGGGAGGTACCGGCTCAACAGAGTTGTGGCTCTTTGTCAGCCTGGCTACAGTGCTGAACAGAAAACGTGGGTTATTTTTATTATCCTCTATTAACACTGAATAATAGGCTGTTCTAGCTTTGCAAAGCGCTTTTTTATACACTATTAGACTATCTTTCCATGCATAATAAATATCTAACAGACCTACTAGAGTACACTTTCTTTCCATTTTACGCACTTTCTGTTTTACCATACGAATATGTGAGTATAAACCAGGGAGTTAAGCTCCTATGGATAGAGACCCTCTTTCTCAAAGGAGCAACTACATCTAAAGCTGTGTGCAACCCATCTGCAGTTGCTACCAACAAGGAAATCAACGTCTGCAGAGGTAGAACCGAGGTCACAGCCCTCAACTGCTTCACTATGTTCCTCTGTAAGAAGATGAAGAGCAATGGCCTCCCTAAATTTAGTGATAGCTTTATCGGATAGACACCTGCTAAAGTAATTCCTCCTATTATGCGTAACGTTAACAATGTTGAATTTCAAACATTATTAAATAGTGGTCGGATAGGAGGGAGTTTACATGTGACACTAACAGAGTATCAACGTTCTACACCGTAGACGAGGGACCAGATCAAGAGTATGATTAGACAATGCGTCGGTTTCGTTAACTTTTTGTAAAATCCCCATCGATTCTAGAAGAGAATCAAAAGCCAACTTAAGACTGTCGTTTGTCAACATCCATATGAATGTTAAAGTCGCCCACTATGATGACTTATCTGTACTGATCAATAAACTAGATAAGAAATCTGAGAACTCAGACAGAAACTCCAGAGAAGCTCCAGCAGGAGGCCGGTAAACTACCACCAACAAGACTGGCTTCTCTGATTTCCAGCTCGGCAGTTTTAAGCTAAGCGTGAGGCTTTCAAATGTATTATAATCGCATTTAGGTTTGGATTTTATTGTAAGCCTGGAGTCGTAGATCGCCGCTACTCCTCCACCTTGAACCTGTGATTCGAGGAATATGATAATTAACGTAACTGGACGGCGTCGATTCATTTAAACTAACAACTCTTCCTCTTGGAGCCACGTTTCTGTTAGGAAGAAAATGTCACTCCGGGTCTCAGTAATTAGATCGTTTACTAGAGACTTGGAGCTTAAAGATCGTATATTTAGTAATCCGCATCTAATTGTTTGGTCTTTAGTTCGCACTAAATGCGTATTTGTTTTTATTTTTACGAGGTTATTTGGTTAACGCCTCTATTACGTCGCGCTTGGTGAAGATTTGGAGAACGGGGAATCGATACTAATCTATTTTACTTGGCACCTCGTTAGAATCTCCAATTACATCATTTACTTCTACCTTTTTATTGGCAGGCGATAGTCCTCGAGAAGCAGCAGAGAAGCGTGTAAGACTGCAGCTCTGCACCCCGGCCTAAATAAATGACTCTAAACACAAAGTTAAATCTAATATCTAAAAGAAACAAGTAATAACATGACCGCTGGGTTGTAAGAACCAAGGGCAATAAAATGACAATAAAAACAATAAAATGGCAGCATGACGATAGAGATTGTTGTTAATGATGAACTGCATTGTAATAAGGACAGTGAAATGTACAACAGTTTTTAAAGGTGTGTGAATGTCCTGTCAATATCCTGTCCAGGTACTAAGGTCAAAGTGAGGTGGGGCAGCCCGACGGCCCGACGGCCCGACGGCCCGACGGCCCGACGGCCCGACGGCCCGACGGCCCGACGGCCCGACGGCCCGACGGCCCGGTGAATGAAGCTGTCCTTCACTCGGCTGGTTCTGGCCCGGAGCTGCTCTCACTACGCATTGGAGAGACTTGCTGCAGGATGTGGTGCAGCTCCGTACCACACGGTGATGCAGCTGATTAGGACGCTCTCGATGGAGGCCGGGGCTCTGGCTCTTCGCAGTTTGCGAAGGAAGTAGACAGGTGTTATTTTTAAATTGGTATTTATTTGTATTTAAAGAGGTGCTATTGTTGGTAAAAAAGTCCTCTTTGGGAAACAAACAAAAATAATGTTTCAAAAATATGTTTTTCAATAAAAGTTGGTATTATCAGATTCTTTTTTCAAGCCACTCTAATTCCAGGTCCACATCAAAGAACAAGAAATCTTGTAAACACAAAACCTGAAATACCTGAAAGTTGTCAACATTTGTTTACACACAAATGTTGTGATTTCTAAAACTTGGCGGTGAAGGTGCTCACTTGTACGTAAATTCTGATCCTGACGCCCAAACATTTAGGAGACGGTGGAAACCGGCGGTGCAGATGGTGAGGTGGTGAATGGAAGCCACGTTCATGTGAAACGTTAGATTTCACTTGATATCAGACTTGTAGATGTGTGTGATGATAACAGCCAAGCCTGCAGGATCATAGACGTTCCTGCAGTGAGCCGTTACTATTCCATCAACACTCAGTGCAGATATGTGACACTTCCATCCTGTAATTATATACCAGAGTGCTGGAGACCAGTGATTTATTGATCTTAAATGATTTAAAGCTTGTTAAAACTATTATAAAAGCATGAAACAAAAAAAGTGATGATATTTATACAAACATGATGTTTGTGTAAATATCTGTTTACGAGAGAGACACTTTGAACAACTAAGCCACGAAGCCTCCAGCTGATGATTTCAACTAGTTTTAAAACCCCGTAAACACACTGAGGTGGTTTGCAACCTCTCTGGCAGCTTTATTCCACCTTCCTTGTGTCATGTTTCGTGCACTGACCTCTTCACTTCTGTTGTGTCCTTTATGTGAAGTAACAGAGCAGAGCTCTTTTTTGACAAGCTGGTCCTGTCAACATCACAATCTCATGATACTAGTGGGGTTGTTTATGCAAATTACCAGAAGCAAAAATCACAGATTTGCAACACCAAGAATTTGAACTTGATTAGCTGCTTGGAAGGCAAGCCGTGCTCACCACTACACACACCACTTACACAACAAGGGTCTGC
>CM026212.1:8084033-8199033 GCA_014839995.1 Xenentodon cancila
GTTGTACTACTGGGTGTGAATGTTTGTGGAATAATTATTGGTGCGTTAGATCACAGGTTTTTAGTCACTCAGTGTTCAAGGATAACAGGAAATGTGTATGAATTGCTCCGGATGCTATTGAAACATGTACAAATGTTCTCTATGGTCTTGTAAGAGTGTTGGTATTATGGTATAAAGAAGGCTTGTCAAGAATATGTGAGTGTATAATAAGTGTTGTCTCTCCCATCAAAGAACTCTGTGAAGCTCAGCTTTAACCGCATAATAAAATGTTTTATCTGAATATTTCTGTCTGTCAAGAACCAGTTATAACACAACTTCCAACCTGTGGGACAATAAAACTCTCAATGTTTTACTGCAAACACCATAACAGACACTTATTGAATAAAACTGAAACAGCAGGTCAGCCGACAACAGGATCTAAGTCTTTTTCTTTGTTGTTACAGAAATGTAAAGGCAAAGAGACGCCCAGAGGTTACAGCTGTGATCAGTGTGGGGCAGCTTTTACCACGGCAGGTTTGTTTAGAATTCACCAACGTATTCACACTGGAGAGAAAGCCGTACAGATGTGATCAGTGTGGGGCAAGCTTTTACCACATCAAGTAATCTAAGAATTCACCAACGTATTCACACTGGAGAGAAGCCGTACAGATGTGATCAGTGTGGGGCAAGCTTTTACTACATCAAGTTATCTAAGAATCACCACGTATTCACACTGGAGAGAAGCCATACGATGTGATCAGTGTGGGGCAGCTTTTACTACATCAAGTAATCTAAGAATTCACCAAGCGTATTCACAACTGGAGAGAAGCCGTTACAGATGTGATCCGTGTGGGGCAGCTTTTACCACATCAAGTAATCTAAGAATTCACCAACGTATTCACATGGAGAGAAGCCGTCCAGATGTGATCCGTGTGGGGCAGCGTTTACCACATCAGGAATCTAAGAATTCACCAACGTATTCACACTGTGAGAGAAGCTGTACAGATGTGATCAGTGTGGGGCAGCTTTTTAACACATCAAGTAATCTAAGAATTCACCAACGTATTCACACTGGAGAGAAGCCGTACAGATGTGATCAGTGTGGGGCAGCTTTTACCAAATCAGGTAACCTAAGAATTCACCAACGTATTCACACTGGAGAGAGAAGCCGTACAGATGTTGATCAGTGTGGGGCAGCTTTTACCACATCAAGTTATCTAAGAATTCACCAACGTATTCACACTGGAGAGAAGCCATACAGATGTGATCAGTGTGGGGCAGCTTTTACCCCAACAAGGTCATTTAAGGAGTCACCAACGTATTCACACCAGATAAAACTGGTTATCAGTGTAATGGAGCCTTTTATTGGGAATGTTGAGTTAAAACTACCAATTTAGGCATGTTAGGAAAAATAGATAGAAATGTATTTGTAGCTATGGTAGAAATTGAATCTGTGATTCAGATCAGTCCTGTTTTATATTAGCTTTTTTTTTTTTTTAATTGTTTCCACTTCCCAGTGTCGTAGGTGAAATAATGATTTTTTTAGTAATTTTTTGTTTTCCTGAAACCCAGGATTGAATCAGGGACCTATAGAGCTACAATTTAATACTCTCCAAGTTGAGTTATTTCCACACACATGAAAATGGAAGAAAAAGGTTATCTGAAACAATAATCTCCAACAATGAAGTTTCTTTGTGGTGAAGCGAATGCAAGATTATGTTTCCTTTGTTGTACAAGACTGTTGGTCCTTCGGATGGGACATGTCTGAAACATCAACTCACGAAGACATTGTGACCACATCTAATCTTACACCCACTTGAGTAAGAAACCTGGACACTTGAACTCCTCCACTTGAGGCACTTTGGTTTTAATTCTGACAATCATCTGAGTGATGATGATTCAAAGAAGATGAAGAGTTAGGAGTGTGTTGTGTAGTAAACTGGTTGTTGTCTAATCACTGAACTTTGTATTATCAAGTGAACTTTGCATCATCAACATAATGTTCTTAAGTCTATATGTCTTTAATGCTGAGAGGAGAAAAACTATTTGGGAAAAAATGACACTGTGTAAGCCTAAGGTTAGCGGTCTAGTTAATAGTTTACTAAAGCAAATATAGCCATACTGATAGCTGATGGAATATCGAAATATGACCTTGCCAGAGTGTTATCAATCTTAGGTGGTCTGAGTGTGTAAGACAAACTCCCTTTGGTTAAAGGAGGGGGCCAATTGTATGTTTTTTAAAAAACCCAGAATGACCTAGCCCAGCCACCGGTAAGAATAATATGTGATACCTAATGGAAGAAGAAGAAGGGGAAATATGCCAACTGATAGGGAGGCGCCTAGGAGGAGTGTCTCAAGGCCCCAAAAACAGTATAAAGGTGAAGGTATTCTGTACATTTTCAGACTTAGCCCGGGCTACTTCTCATGTATGGTAAATAGAGCTACTTGTTGTGTCTGCTGCAACCAGATAACCTCAGGATGCACTCTGGAAACTGCAGCTCAAAGTAGTACCTCAGACCTCTCAGGATGTTTGTGTGTGAAGAATAAAACATGCTTTTATCTTCTTTATTCAGCCACAATTTTGTTTTGTTTGCTTCATGTAACCATTTGTTTTGTCTGTGTCCTTAGCTAAATGCCAAATGATAGGGAGGGGCCTAGGAGGAGTGTCCTCAGGCCCCAACTGTATAAAAGGTGAAGGCGTTCAGTAAGTTGTATACTTAGTCGGGCTACTTCTCTCATGTATGGCAATTTTGTAACTCTACAAATAACCATCATTGGACCTGTAACCAGCTGAATCTGTCTCATTGATTCGTTGTGACTTCTCATCTTGAGACTCACTCACATAGGCATTAGGACCTAAAGTTTAGTTTAGTAATTGGACATCAAGAAAAACCACAACAGTCTCATTTGTATCCTGACACAGTGCATGTGTGTATGAAGAGCACAGAGGTGAAGATGTTTTGTCTGATAACATGATCGGGTGCATTTCTGGCGGACAAGCATCAGTTCTTCTGCTCCGTCCTTCTGTCAGTTTCCACTGTGGTTACAACAGTTTTGACCAACCAGAACAATAAAAAGAAAATAACTTTCAGCTGTCATGTGAAAGTAAAACAAAGCTGACATGATCACAAATCTGGTGTATCAGAAATGACTATGTTGATTTAAAAAAAATATCTGACATTTTAATTAATTGTAGACTGATGTCCACCCTCCTATCCAACCTTTTATCTCCAAATCTGGAAAAAGTATCGTTAACCAGCTAGGTGACCACCTGTACAGAAATCATTTGAAGTTGTTCAGTCAGATCATGGAATATTGTCCATACTGGTTCTGCTGGACCTCAGTGCTCCTTTTGAAACCGTAGGTTAAAGCATTTAATAGCTCAGGTTAAAGCCATGTTTCCTAATCCTGGTCCTTGGGACCCACTGCTCTGCTCTGTTCTTTTATTTATTTGTAAATGTCTTCATGGTCTCGCTCCTAAGTACCTATCTGACCTGATCCAGGTGTACACTCCTCCTCGCTCCCTCAGGTCAACAAATGAGATACAGTTAGTCGTCTCCAAGACCAAGAGGAAACTGAGAGGTGACCGAGCCTTTTTAATCTTCGGACCAAAGATCTGGAATGAGTTGCCCCTGGACCTCAGACAGATGGACTCATTTTCCACTTTTAAATCTGCTCTTAAAACATATTTTTTCACTTTGGCTTTTAATTGAGTTGGAATCTGGAGACTGTATTGTATTTTAATTGTCTTATGTCTGATAATTGCCATGCTCTTTTACTAATTTTATGCTTTGTTCAGCACTTTGGTGAACCTTGTTTTGTTTAAAGTGCTTTATAAATAAAGTTGAGTTGAGTTGCATGTTTTAGATCAGTGTATCCCAACCCTGGTCCTCAGGGCACACTGTCCTGCATGTTTTAGATGTTACCCTGCTTCAACACACCTGATTCAAATTAAAGCTCGTCATCAGCTTGTCATCAACGTCTGGACAACTCTGTTGATGACACCGCTGCTTGTATCACGGTGTGCTGAAGCAGGGAAACATCTTAAACATTGGCACCAACATCCTTTCTCTGTCACACAAACAAAACCAACACCACACCACTCATACACCCATTTCCCATTTAGAGCCAGGTGCCTTTCATCCACAATCACTCAATCCCAGTGACACACTCAAACCACACCCACCTGTGCAGCAAATGGCAGAGCAAGACATTCCTGCTCCTACAATGCCGGCCCCTAATTATTATTGACATATTTATTAATTTATAATGAAATAATTTCAGTGCTGGTATATAAATATATGCATACAAATTTCATAATTCTTTGTTACATACATAACCAAACTGTCCAACAGATTTTTTTTAAAAATGTCTTCTGAATAATAACTTACTAAACACGTAAAAATGTCCAGTGTTACTACTTTCTCATCTAAAGACAAATTCAGCAACGAAGTCCTGTCATCAAGTGACCCATCAGGTGGGATCAGCTTGTTGAAGCAGACAAATCTTGGTAACAGGCCTGTCCAAACAGCTCGTCCTAGTCTTGATTCTTGACACGTCGAATGAGTCTTCCTTTATCATGAACAGCTTCAACAACTCTTCCCATGATCAGGAGTTGTTGATCTTTTTGCTGCCCTTGAGTCCTCCATCTTGCTCCTCATCTTCACTGGAGGAAGACTGCAGCTTGGAGGTTGCTTTGGGGCTCTTTCCTTTCCACTTCTTTTTATAAGACCGCTTCCAATTTGGCATCTTCCTTTCCGGTGAGCTTTTTTCTTCCTCTTTTGCATCATCTTGTTTCTTTTACACGGCTGGATCTCCTCCTTGATATAACAGCTTTCCTCTTTGTCTCCTTTTTTCTGGACGGAGTCTGATTCAGAGGAATCAGAGCTTTTCTTCTTCTTTCCCTTTCTGGCCTTTTACTTTCTGCATCTGAACCTGAGCTCTGATATTGGCCCATTGACAGTCCATCTCAACAACGTCTGAACTGCATATGGTCCTCCATTTTCACTGTGGAATCACTTTTATTGGTTCCAAAGCTTTATGTGCATTCAAACCAATCAGAAGATCAATGTCTGCATCCATTTTTTGGTAGACTGACTTCTGACAAGTATGGAAATGAGAAATGTTATGTTGTTTCACCAGCTCAACATAAATCTCATTCTGTTGCTCCAGTATGGACAGCAAACTAGTACGGTCCTCAGTGTTTGGTGCTTGGGTGCATGAATTCACTATAAACTCAGATGCTGATCCATTGGTCTTATTAGAATTCATCAAATGCCCGGGTGGCCTCTGCTGGGAAGTTTGCAATCCTATTTGAACAGGACTTTTCCTGTCACTAGGCTTTGTTAGACAAGATGGGGATGGACTGTGGTCATTCTTTTCTTGGCCACCAGGCAGAAAGGATTCAACCTTTGCCTTAAGAGTAGCACAAACCCCTCTGGCCATGTAGGGCTCCATGCCATCCAAGTCTTGTGTCTGCTGCTCTTCACACTGCTTTCTGAGGCTTGAAAGACCTCCAGCCTAGTTTGAGCTGTTGCCAACTCCACTTCAAGCTTGAAGTTTTCTTTCCATTTTTTGTAGTTCCGCCTCTTTATGATCCAGCTCATGCCTTTGTTTCATCAACTTTTTACAAATGAGAAGTGCAACTAAGGTTGCCTTTGTTTTGGTTTGAGAAGAGGATAAATATGATCTTGAGATGTGTGAAATTCCAGGGTTTGATCCATACCGTCTAGTTTCAACATTTGAGATACTATTGTTTGGATTAAAATCAAGCAGCACTTGAAGCAAGGCATTCTAACAAGTGGACTTTGATGACTCTGGATTGTATTTCTGCTGATTTAAGCAAGATGGTCAAACCACCGTTTCTACCACAACACTTTTACAAGTTAACGGTAAGACTGTGAAATCTTTCCTGTCTTTTAATTTAAAAGACAAACTAGATAAATAAGCCCTTTAAAGAAGGTATCAAAACATGTTTAGATGTAGAAGGCTGCTGTTTATAAAAACTGACTTCTGTGTTAATTCAGACACATCTGCAGGAGAAACAAACCTGCTGAGCTGGATTCTGGGAGGTGTAGTCATTGTCCTTGTTTAATAATTGTTCACTGACCAGATGAAATGCTTCGGTCAATCAGCTCCAGAAGAAAATCTTCCCCCAGAGAGAGATGGAGACAAATGAAGTGTCTGCTGCCACGACATGATGAAAGCTGCTGAGTGAAGATGATGTCTGATGGACTTTATTTACTTGTTTGCTTTTACTTACTTTTAAAGGAACCATTATGTTGACCATGAAACAATCCATCTTTTCACAATAAACTCTGTGTTGTTGTAATTTGTATGTTTGACTAAATACATGAATACAGTTCATTCATTCATCAGATCAAGACTGTGCTGCAGTTAGATATAAATACTGCTACTCTGGGTTTGTATCAGCTGACTGAGTCAGGATCCTCGTCGATGTACCGACTGTCACAACTGTTAAATAGCGTGTAGACCGAGTCAGTTTATCTTCTGTTCATCCAGTAGATGTTAATATCTGTGTCAAACTGATGTTACATGATGCATCTTTAACAACAACTTTAACAGTTCTGTGAAATGTTGCTGATGTCTCCTTTCATTCATGGCGTCTGCAGTCAGGACAGATCAGAGCTGTTCATGACCGACTGTGAAGCATCTCTGTAACCATAAAACTGCTCTGATAGACTCAATATTGAGAGAATGAAAACTTGAACATACATTATAGTAACAATAACTACAAAGAATTAAAAAACGTAACATGTACTTTTATTGTTCAGTGTTTTGTGAGGGTGAGGGCCGGTTTTTAGTGGTAATACAATGTGCTGCCAAAGAAACAGTCATTTGTCACTCTTGCACACATGTCAGGATGATCATTGAACCAAGATATGTTGTGTTACTGTCAAATGACACTTCAGATGTTTTCAGCTCATGCTGAATCACTGGAGTTTGGTAAGAGTGGGCGAGCATGGAGAAACAACTGTCCTTAAAAGGATGGTGGGGACGGAGGGTAGGACGGTGCTGGTCTTATCAACGCAGATATGAACACCTCAGGCAAAGTGAAGCCCTGGTTGGTGAATGTAATACACATGATAATTACGGGATCAGCTCAGCTTCCAACCACATTATCTGTGTGTGTTGGTGCAACCCTGAGAAAAAACACCATGAAAATTGAAGCTCTTATATCAGAAATGTGGGATCAACCATGATGCATCACTGCTGCTTTTTCATGATAAAATGATGATTGCTGGCTGGATTGTGTTTTAAAATAAATAATCTTAAGAAAAGTCCTGTTCTCTGCATCTGTCCTGCTTCTCCTCCTCCTCCTGCTCCTCCTCCTCCTCCTCCTCCTTCTCCCTCTCTCCTTTTTATCACACATATGTTGTGGAGGATTCAGTGGTAACATTACCAAATGTCCATCAGAGATAATTGTAATAAAACTGAAAGAAAAACAAGAAGTTTCCTATTAATTTGTGACTTCTGAGGTTCTGCAGGATGAAGAATCCTGATGTGAATTCCATCAGCTGTATCAGCATGTGTGATATTGTGTTGGCCAACCATAAAGCAAATGTCCACAACATCACTGAAGTTAAGAACTTGGTTGAATTGATCAGTGATGCGATAAAAGAATCTACAGAACAGTTGAGCAGCACCTCTACAGCTCATTTATCCCCACAGGATGACCCCTGGAGGACAAAACATCAATTTACCAGCAATATAATCAAATGTTAACTAGGACAACCACAGCATCACAGTAGAAAACCTCTCAGCCAGCAGGACATGCAAAGATGACTCCAAGTCTTCCAGGTCTTCAGCTTTGTGGAAATAGATGACTGTGTGAAAGATGGTCATCATTTCTCTCACGTTGTGCACTGTCCTGGAGACAGGACTTTAACTTTTTTTTTTTTTTTTTCTTCCCATTCTTGTCAGTGTGGACATCGTGCACACGCTGTATGTACGATGCACACCGAAATTAGTCTCTGCTTTTAACCCATCAACTAGTTTCACTAGTGAGCAGTGGGGCTGCTAGCAGGGCAGCGCCCCGGGGAGCAATTGGGAGTTAAGGGTCCCTTGCTCAGGGGCCCCCAGTGATTTACCATTGTGGGCAGCCCTGGGCTTGAACCTGGGTCCTCCACGCCCAAGCCCACCACTGTAACCACTAGGCCACCACTCCCCACCTGTTGAGACTGGTATGAAAAGATGTCTGCAGTGACCCTGTAGGAGGATCTGCAGGTGAGTGAATAAATGATGGAGACCAGCACCTCAGTCTCATGGCTCCATCCAGGGGACTTTTTCTGGAGAAACACACAAACATTTGTATGTATGTTTGTTTGTGTCCTAACTCTCAGAGAAACAACCTGCTCCCACTAAAGCAAACATGACGATTCCCCTCCAATTACCATCGTATAGGGTATTTATAGGGACATTTCAAGCCACAGAGAGAATAGAAACAGAAACAAAAGAGCAGAACAGTGAAATCAAGAAAAATATTTGAAGTCAAAGTTTCTCGTCAGTTCTCACAGAGTTCCCACAATGGAAGTTGCAACAGACTGGTGGAGAGCAGAGTTGATGGAGAACGATGCAAGATCTTCTGCCTAGAAAATCAGAAAAGATGTCACTAAAGCCACTCAGAGACTCCAGAGTTTACACTTCCTTTTAAGATTCATCGATTCATTTAGAAGAGGTCCGTCTACCTGAATCTGGTCTGGTGCATCATGAAGCCTACAAACATTAGACTTTGTGTTTGTTTGTGTGAGTTAATGTGTCTGAATTTTGTCATATTTTTGTCAAAGCTCCTTATGGTCTCAAATCTTATGGGTTGAGAATATTATTTAACCGTTTCTCCTTCATGTTTTATTGATAGTGTTCACGTGTCTTCAGTGGGTTTTATTCTGGTGGTTTGAGCTGTAGTGACACCGACTGGATGAACTGGTGAGCCGAGTGGTTTGATCATGTGATCGTGTGAAACTTTCATGATTATACTGAAACGCATGCTTCATGATATAGTGCCTGTTTAAAATTTCACAATTTAATATTCAATAACATTAGTAATTATTATCTTTAATTTAAATTAATTCACTGGATGGATGGACGGATGGTATTTACATTTCCACGTGGGTTGTCCAGGACTGAAAAAACACTTTTTAACCCCTTATATTGATGACACTTCCTGACTGAACGTAGTTGTTTTATTTACCTATAGTCCCATTTTTCCTAACTTCGTCCTGTCTGTTCATACAAAGAAATAAGCAGTGGTGTGTATTTCTTTTACCCTCCTCAACAGTGCTTTGTCCTACTATAAGATATAACTTTGGTTTGAACAGAGGAGGTGAAAGCAGCAGATGTGATCTGTCGACAATCGTCTGAAATAAAGTACTCTATTACCAGTACCAGAAGATGGATGTAGGAACTGAGTGACATCAGCAGTGGTTGCAGTGTAAGAAAATGTGAGTTCAGTTCATTTTGAATGATAGTCTGTTGACAGACAGGAGCATGTGACATGGTGCTACTGTGCCCAGACCAGGTGTTTTCCATGGTCCATCTGGTAGAGGAAGTGGTTGCAGAGGAGCAGGATGAGGGACGTGAAGTTATGTAAACCTGCACTTTTGATTCCACATCTGTCCACCAGTAGAGGTCACGCAGATCAGACCTCAGTTTCTAGTAAACCAATAAAGTGTTTCCAACAAATATACATTTGTTCAGCCGTGGCGTATAATAATAAAATACAAGATGAGTTTTTGTTCATCTTGGTTCAGTCTGGAGGGATGTTGCAGTGTGGAGGCAGAATCTCCTGTAACATGTCCTGCTGTCAAATATGAGTGTGGGTGGGTCCGGCATTTCAGCACTGGACAGCAGCCATTAATGAAAGCTTATCAGCAGCACTACTAACCCTCTTCATCTTCCTCCTCCTCCTCCTCTTACTTACAAAAACATTGTGCTGAAAAAATGGAAATGTTTGGCAGATCAAAAGAAAAAGGAAATAAAACAGGTCTGTTCCCTCTTACTGAAAAAGAGAAGATGTTGCAGAGGTTATGGGTGGCTGAACACTGCCTGTACAGAAGAGAGGTCCTCATCCTGGCTTGATGTGGGTGAAACCTGACTGTTGGAAAACTAATAACATCCCTCTAACAAGTGTAGCTGGAACACAAACACGTCCTTGTTGTTATTAGGGTGATGGACTAGAAATCTGCTGGGGTTTCCCCACGGAGGTTTAAATCCCGCCAACAACAGTGAGTGTTTGTTCCTTCTCAAGAAGAGGACTGTCATACCAGAGATTGGATCTTTTCAACATAAGCAGCATCATTTAATACTTAGTCTGTTACAACACTTGTGATGTTATGTCCATTTTTAAAATAATATGAGTAAAATCAGTATACATTCAGTTCATTTCCTGAAGAAACAGATATTTCAGCAGCTTTTGCTTGTGGTGATGGAAAAGTGGTGAATACAGCTGTCCTCCAAGCAGTTGACTCACATTTGAATTTATTACCACTAGATTGATAACCAGGTTTTTCACAGTCTCCACTCCAAGTACTAATCAGACTCCCTCCAGTTTAACTTCTCCAATCAGATGTGTTCAGGCTGGTCTGGGTCTCAATGACCAGCACGGTTTCACAACTGTCTTTTAAACAATTCAATTCAATTTTATTTATATAGCATCTATTACAACACAAGTTGTCTCTAGGCGCTTTCCAGAGACCCAGAACATGACCCCCGAGCAATTATTACATAAACAGCGGCAGGTAAAAACTCCCCTAGTGGAAGAAAAACCTTAAGCCAAACAGTGGCAAGGAAAAACTCCCCTTTAAGAGGGAAGAAACCTTGAGCAGGACCTGGCTCATGAGGGGGGACCCTCCTGCCGAAGGCCAGCCAGGTAGAGCAAGAAATAAGAAAGAATAGAGACATAGAGACAACGTCAAAGGTACAAGATAGGATACATTAGTAACTGTCCTTGGTAGTCCAATTAGACTTCTGTGAATATGGGTGATATATGGATAAACGGTGATACAAGGGGATGAGGACTGCATGTCGGGGTGTCAGCAAGCATCCAACAGACATCCACACAGACAGGTGAAGGCAGACACTGGGATGATCAGAGGCGGAACTGCAGGTCAGCAAGCAGCTCCTGAGGCTCTGGTCCGCAGGACATGCAAAGAAGAGGAAAAGAAGGGCCAGACAAGCACAAAAAACTACCAGAACAATGGACCACAATTACGTTTATGGGATATTGAGGGTTGAGGTGAAGAAGAGACAGAGAAGGCAAAAGAGAAACAGAGAAGGTGAAAGGCACCACTCAGTGGATCATGTTGGTGCCCCTTACTTACTACGTCTGCTGTCACCATTCTGTTTTCGTGATCATAACCAAACAGAAACATGTGTATGCTGTCATTTGATTACATGTGAACAGGCCTAGTAACAGAGCACTGAGATCATACAGCTTCAATCCTTAAACTTTAATGTCTCCATGAAAACTTCATAAAGCACAAAGAACGTGAAACCTATTTGTACAAGTGTTTGGACCAGCATTTATATACAGCTGTACATACCCCACCTGGAGGTTTTGAAGTCTCGGCCCTGTGGTGTTGCCTGCTGGTACTGCACTCCTGCAGGACACATGATGTGTGAGGCAGTGTGAGGCCGACACAATATCTCCCTGCACCAAACAGCAACACAAACTCTCCTGAAGGACGAGTGAGAGACACCTCCTGCCTCTACAGATCCATTATAGGTTCATGGGTCTTGTGATTGGTGGAAGTTTTAAGAGTGATGCTTTAATCTTTCGTGACCTCCTGAGGTTACAGGAACCTAAAATGCAAATTCCTGACACAAGTTGAACACATAACCTTCTGATAAATCTTTATATTTTAATACTCTGTCATGTCAGAAATTAAGGGAAACATCAGACACCTGCAGTAAATTAACTGCTGAGTTTTGAATGTTGGTTCTTAAGGGTTCAAAAGCTCCGATCTCCAGCGTTTACTTACCAAACCACATCCAGTTGCAACACACCCAAACCCTGATTTCAGTGTTTTTAAAACCTTTTAAGATGTTGTGTGATGCTAAAAGTCACGTAAAGTTTATACTGAATGAACTTTGATGACACGGCTTCTTTACTCCTTATCATTTACACTGAGTAACAGGTTCAGTAACGTCTGTGTGACGTAGCTGTGTGACGGTGGACATGTGAGTAAACCGGTTGATGTCAGTGGTGTCAACGTTTGACATAAAAGGTTTGTGACCCACTGAGATCAGGGTTTGAGTGTGAGGCAGCTGGACCTGCCTCGACATTACCCTCTAAAACCCTCTATGTTTTCTTTTTCACTGCATTTGCCCGTCTACGCCTGCATCTCTGCGTCATTGTTGTCTGCATCTGAACATAAAGCTTTCTTTCAACTTTTACCTGGTTAGTGCTTGGATGGGCGATGGCTTGGGAATATAGGGTAATTAAGCTTTACAAAAAGCAGCAGCCCTTCTCAGTTGTTGGAGACATTTGTGAACTTGTGAGCACCAATAGATACTGAGAGGACTGAGATTATGTTGGTTGTTGCACCTGGATAATTCTGCAGAATGTACCTGCATCTAAACTATAACAAAACTTTTATGTTTGAAGTTCAACAGCAGACAGCGCTGTTGATGCATTTGGGAAGGTGCGCATATCATTATCAGCTTTCTGCAAAAACTTTCCAAGCATCAGATGCATATCGTTGTAAATACTCACTCTTTCATGTAGCCTTGGTGTCAGACATGTGATGTTGTAACAACTGGCCCAATAACTTCCTTAAAGGACCACGTTTTTAAAAAAGGGCTCTGATAAGGCGTGATAAAGAATACTGACAAAACTGAAAGAAATTTCACACTATTTAATTCTAATATTGTACACAGATTTCTAACTATGATTCTGACAAATTACACCACAATTAATCCCTTATTGAACCCCCCTGTGTCCATATGACGTGCAACAGTTTCAATCGTCCCTAAATCCTAGTTCTTGTCCCAGTGTTTCCACTTGGTAACCAAACAAAACTGCAACGCTCTCACAGAATCCAAGGACCCTATAGTCCCCCTTTGCGCTGATCTGGCTAAAGGTATGTTTCCTTCACTCCTGCCGGTGTGCTATGTCCAGGATCCAGCTGAGGTGTGGCTCTGTGACGACGGTATCCGCAATTCCCCTCCTCGGGAATGGAAATGATACTGTGTTCAATGGGCCTCTCCACACCCCTTGTGCCACACCTTTTATTCCTGCTGTTAGTCCACACCTGTCTCCCATCTCCTTGATTGCAGGAGTATCTCCCCCATAGACACCGGTTGCATTGATTTAAAGGGATATCGTCCTTTTTATAGCCCTTTACCAGTGAAACACAAAACACAACATGGTGCCATCTACACAGATCAACAGACCAATATTAACTGGCAAAGGTACATACATGTAACATCGTTACAATGTCATCGATGACGCCACAAAGAATAGTGCATAAGGAAGTCATACAAAGAACTCATTAAAGTGAAGATCTGTTAAGCAGACTGTCAGGTTTAAACGACCTAACATTTATTAAAAACACAATAAGGAAGAAAGACAAAGTCAGTAATTTTTTCATACATCATCACGGAGGACGGACAGAGAACCAGCCACATCTTCGCTGCTATCTTCTCTGTCCGCACCCCCCCTCTGATGGCCTCTTGAGGCTTTTATTGAAAATAAGGAGGTCACAGATGACATGAAGATAAGCAACTTGTACAAGATATATTCTCTGACGTGTACAATTATCTTATAAGACGAGCAGTATACCGTGCGTAAAATAACAATGAGATAAAACAAATAGTGTGCTAAAGTTTAACCCTATCATTCCCTCCTGCTTTAACACAATCTTTGTTTATTTCACGTTATTTCACCCAAAATCAGATACATTTGTGCCACATGGTCTTCCACGGGTGAGATGGCTGTGGTGATCAATCGCTTCAGCAGTGCACGCAGACATCAGAATGCAACAACAACAACACAATGTCAGAAATGCTGAAAATACAGCGATGGATACTAGTACAGAAGATCCTAAGGTTCGGTACTCGCCACATGCATCCAGCCAGGAGTCCCACATGGAGGTGTCGAACACCGGAGTGCTCCTTCAGCACTTTTACCATTCAGGGAGCGCAGCCCTCGTATGGCCTTGGTACGACTACCATCTGCAGCGTTATCAAAAGTGCAACACTGTTTTCCAAACATGGCACACACACACAAACACCTCCCTTCTCCAGGACAATCCTGTTCTGGAAAGTCATAAGAGACGTGGCAGACAGCTGTCCAAATACAGCCTCGAACCCGTTCTGTGTCCAGCTTCCTAATTTCTGAACATTGTAGTGGATGTTGTTCATTTTTGTTTAATATGCACCAAACAGAGGACTCAAATCCTGCTGCTATCTGGTCTTACAAATTTATACTCATCTGACACCTCATGGAAATCTGATGACATCAATGTATGTGGGATCGTTGTCAGAGGTCCAAGTGGAGCTGCTGGATCTCTTGGTTCTCCGAAGGCTTCTTGATGTTACAGCAGACAGTCGTTAGTTCTTCAGCTGAGATATCAGGATTCAATGAAACAGGAAGCAACAGGGTGACTACAACAACAAAAA
The DNA here is from genome assembly GCA_014839995.1 of Xenentodon cancila. NCBI lineage: Eukaryota > Metazoa > Chordata > Actinopteri > Beloniformes > Belonidae > Xenentodon > Xenentodon cancila. The sequence goes on from CM026212.1 coordinate 8,098,653, forward strand.
CTCAGGATGAGGAATAAAGTCACTATCCAGCATCCTGCAGCATTTCTTACTCGTTTGGTGTCATTTCGATTGAATTATTGTCTCCTCTACTTGGTCAGGTGTCTTAAAAAGCTTCACTGACTTTCGGGTCTATTCAGATTCTAAATGTCTGAATCCACCCTATTATCAGACTTTGGCTCACCTTTCCTATCGGAGTTTTTAATCCAAATGACCTCTGACCCCTTCCCTCCTGTTGAGACATGATCATCATCATGGCTCACACAGCAGCCCATTTGTACAGATCTTTTTTTTTCTTCTTCTTTCTTCTTCCATCCAGAAATCTGAAACCAAAACAAGATCTTCTGTCTTTATGAACGGGGACAGAGAAAACGGTGTTCCTGATGTCCACCACTGTGGAAATGCAGATGCAGAGCATCAGGACAATTTATTTAATGATAATAATGACAACTATTTATTTTGACACTAAGATAAAAATGAACTTACTTTGCAGAGATCAATTTCACTGCATTGTTTCTAAAAACTGGTTTAATGCATTAATAAAAGAAAATGCTATGAATAGAAAAGAACCTTTGGACCTGCAGACATGTGGTACCATCGTCTAGCTGAGGGCACAGAGTCACCGGACTTCTCTCTAAATCGTGATGTGGATTCTCCAGATCCCTGGTTTGACTCCTGACATGGGGACCGCTGGACTGGTCATCAGGAAAACCATGCACTTGCCTGGTGGGCGGTTGGGGACTTCGGACCGGGCCTTTATTTTTATTTATTTTAACTAATTGTAGTGTTCATAACATATTAGTTTAGAAACCTGTTGGTCCACAAAACTGGAAGATCGGCCCATTAATCATGATCGATTCTGAACAAGCACTGTCAAAAGATAGTTTGTTGTCATTCAGAGGCGACTTCATCTTTCCATCAACACCTGGTGGGCCGGTCTCAGCAGTAAATGAAAAGTTTGTTATAAATAAAATGTACTATCATTATTATCCTGGAAACGTTCCCAGTCCATTTCAGGAGTCGATCCAAATCCCTGTCTGAAACTTCCAGTGTGAGATATTAAATCCCATTTCATCTGCATGCTCGGACTTCCACCTCGCTCTCATCAGGTAGCTACAGACCCACTTCATCAGTCTATATGATGCAGTCCTCCACCCGCAGATTCTGACAGCCACCATTTGTGTTTTCTTCCAGAAACCTGCCAGATGCAGCTTCACCAATGGACCAGAAGTCAATCTGAAACAAGATGCAGCAGGATATGTGGGCTTCTCTCTGGACCTAAATGCAGTGATAGAAACAGAAGTAGGGACGTGATTATAGATGTATAGTGGAGATCCAGGCAGGAGGGAGTGAGGGAGGTAAGGGGCTCCACCGGTGGGCTGGTGAGGAAGGCAGGTGGAGGTGGTGCTTGTGGTGCAGGGAGAAGGTGTGTGGTGGGTCTGGTACACGAGTGTCGAGGCTGGAGGAAAGACATCACAGGAGATCTGGATATAAAAATGGAGAAACGCTGGTGTCACCAGTCTGTTGAACACAGCAGATACAAACAACTATAACATTCAGATTTCCAGGAGAACCGAGGGTCCAATCTACCGAGAGTGGTGTTTTATCTGGGAGCAAACGCTCCGAGATCCCAGGTTGTTAAGCTGCTGCTGATGAGGATGAATGTTAGTAAAAGAAATTCATGTTAGTAAAATTAGTTACCCCCTTGATTATTGAGTATTTTCTGTTCTTATATTTTTGTTTCTTTCGTAATGTGGTTTTTAACTGTATTCCCATCCCCATGAGGCCCAGCAGCCAGACGAGGATCCTTTATTGAGCAGGACAGAAAAGCGGAGTCTGCTGGGCCACTTGCTGTCTGAAACACACCCAGACAGACGAGTTCACTGTGTGTTTTGTCTGTGTTCCAGAGAAGCTGCGTATTAAACTGAGCTCACTGAAGGCAAATATAACATCCACTCTCATCGGGGTCATCCTTCTGCAAGTGTGCAACATGAGGAGCAGGTGTGCAGCAGCCAGCTCCTGAACCAGCTGGTCAGCCGCGCTGCCCAGACTCTGCAAAAGACTCACAAACCCCACAAAACACAACCAGAACACCAGCAGAACACCAGCAGAACACCAGCAGAACACCAGCAGAACACCAGCAGAACACCAGCAGAACACCAGCAGAACACCAGCAGAACACCAGCAGAACACCAGCAGAACTCCAGCAGAACTCCAGCAGAACACCAGCAGAACTCCAGCAGAACATCCTCCAGCAGCACATGTGGTTAATTGAGTTTGTTCTCTCGCTGTCGGTCCCTCGTCGGTGAGTGTAAAAAAAAGGATCAAAAAGACTGTTTAAAAGCCAAATTTTAAAATGCATAAAAAGGTTTATTACAATAAAAGAAGGAATAAAAACAGAATCTGGGATCTTTTTGAGACAATTGTGAAAAAAAATCCCCAAACAAAGACAGTGACATGTTTTTAAAGAGGACGAAACCCTGCAGCAGCTGTTAACCACCAAACACCTTAACAGGTCAACCAACAGTGAAACTCATCAGTAAGAGAATCAGGTTAGAGGTCAACGTATATCTGACTTCTTCAAGAAATCCCAGGATGACACAAGTTCCCTAGAAGAAGGTGTTCACTCCAAGTTGTTCATTTGTATAACAAGAGTTCAGACGCTACACACACCACATGTAGCCCAGATGTTCACTGCTGGAACATTCACAGAAGCAGGCTGGAAAGTCCAGATCTTCTCTGAAGTTCCATGCAGAAGCTTTGTTATAAAATCCATCCAGCATCTACTAAAAACTACTGGAAAAACGACTGCAATCATTAACCAAGTGAAATGGAGGAGAAAGATTCCTTCTGGCTGTGGATCCTCTTCTAAAAACAATGAGAATGGAAGTGAGAGAGGCGAGTGTCTTCTGACCAGCTGTAGGAAGTGGTTGGGGATTAAACGGGCACATTTGAAGTCAGCTTTCCGCTGCCACCAGTCCTCATATTCTGGTACAAATCTAAGAGACTTGTCAGGAACCATAGTTACTTTCATCTGCAGAAATTTCAGGTTCAACCACAACAACGTGCAATCCAGACCTCGTCCTCCAGACATCGACTACATCTGTTTGTGGACGTGTCATCAGTCCACCACAGGACCAGATACAAACCTCCACCTGAAACTTCCACTGTGCAGATTCACCCTTCACCTACAACCTCTGAGATGCTCCACCAGATCCCTTTAGGTAGATACATGTTTGTTTGCAGTTGTCATTCATCCCGATCCCTCTGGTAGCAAACTTCTCGTCTCATCTGCATCCAGAACTGCTCCACCTAATATTTTGCCAGAGCTTTTTAAAAGGAACTTTGAACCGTTTTCTCAGTATTAAAACTAATAATAGATGTATAAGATAATTACTTCAAAGGGATCAAAGCTGTGAACCCGCATCTGTTTTTGTTTGGAATAATGAGTATCCTGATGTAGATCGGGAAAAGGAATGGTCTTTTAACGTCGAGCATCTCTGATCCTTCTGTCATCAAACAGATGAGATTATATGTCCCGACAAAATCAGGTTTGTTGTTAGTTTCTCGATTTGCAAAAACAGCAGAAACATGATAAAAGTCACATCAACAAGAGCAAACAATAAACACACAATAATCCAATAAACTAAACACACAACAAAATTCACTCACCCAGCTGCATTTTTATCCAAATACTTGACTGTTTTGTAAAAACATGAACTGCTGATCCTGATCAGTTGTAGTTAACGGATGAATGATTCTGTTGGTGGATGTTGAGCTCGGCGTTCAGCACCATCATCCCTGACATCCTCCACTGAAACTCACCCAACTCACTGAGCCCCCTCCACCTGTCAGAGGGAGTTTTGTTGACAAGAACTAATGTTGTATGTTGCAGGAACCTTCACAGACACTTTTCATGTAGTAAATAGAAGCGTTTTTAAAGTCAGAATAAAATATGTGTGTCGCAGTAAAATGTCTGTTAATCTGTACCTGTTTCTTCTAACTCAGCTGTAAAAACACGTGCACTATCACGGGTGTCGTAGTCCCCAAAAGAACATTTACTGACTCTAAATCAGGTCATTTCATCAGACTTTCTCCCCAACTTCTGGTAAACCGTTACTGAACAGATCCAGTCCAGATCCAGTCCAGATCCCTCAAACCCAAACAATCCATATCTAAAAAACTGTTGTTTGTCTAAGATTTTGGATTTCTTTATCGGACTCATTTATTTGGATTCACTTTATAATTTGGTTCTGTCAACTATCAAAATCTTGGTTACGTGGATGCTCATTGGTGGGCTTGCAACAGGTTGTGTTCTGTGTAATCTTTGGTTAAACATTTACAGAAATCTAATGGTGTAAGGCTAAAATAGGGTTTAAGTGGAAGTTGTAATGATGTGATTTCAAGGACTTGGCAAATGTAAAATGGCATATGAACTCCTGACTAATGAAATATGCTTTCAATAGGGTCAAGTTCACCTCTTGGCTCAAATGAACCTGCCAATGAGCTGCAGAGAAAAGAAATTGGTAAATGGCTCAGTGGCACAATCATTCAAGCATTGCTCCATTGGACTAATTCCAACCTTTTTTGTGTGTATTTTGGTAGGTGTCTCTTCCAATGAGAACATGCAGCATAATGTTAAAACTCTTCGGTCAGTGGTTTCCAACCTGGTGAAACTTACTGAAGGTGAGCAGGTTGCCAGCAGACTTTACATAGAACCTTTGTTGGTATTGCACCATTTAATGCGCTGGTGTGGACTGGAAACGGTGGAGTCAGAAGCTTAGTTGGGTTCTAGTTTAGGCTCAATTATTCACTTGGGTGCAAAAAGAAACCAGGCAAGGTGGAGCGTCACATGAGACCATGAAACTTAAGCAACTGGTCAATGGTGCGCATGATCTCGATCTAGAGGCATCTAATAGCCTGGTGGCCTACGCCCGCAACGAGACGGCCGAGAGGGTTGTGGTGGTAGTGGTGGTGCCTCCCGTGGCCGCCGGCGCCCGCAACAAGACGGCCGAGAGGGTTGTGGTGGTAGTGGTGGTGCCTCCCGTGGCCGCCGGCGCCCGCAACGAGATGGCCGAGAGGGTTGTGGTAGTGGTGGTGCCTCCCGTGGCCGCCGGCGCCCGCAACGAGACGGAAACCTCAGAACTTTTATGGGGACTGACTCGGAATTTTATGGCAGAGGTAAAACTGACCACAACTAACGAGCTTGATCCCCTGTATCCACGCTCTCACCGACTACATGGTCACAAACTGAGTCAACCGGCATTGGTTTTGGAAAAATGAAGAGCTGTTGCATTGCTGTTCTGACTCTGCTCCACAGCAGCAACAAACTCTGCAGGGTTTCTTTCTGACAGTCATGCTAAGCACTTTAATATGAGGTGAGACCAGAAATGTTTAGGACTGCAAACATCATGTACAACACCGGCACCTTGAGAACAGCACATTGGTCTAAGATGGTCCCCGATATTCCAGGCTTTCCTTAAACACTGTTTAGTGTGGTATCCAGGACCTTGTTTCCATTATGTGCAGTTGTCCTTCCAAAAACCACCTTGGGTCAGCAGAAGTATCTGGCTTGGTGTGGGCTGGTTTTGATTTGGGACTGATCAACTACACCTCATTGAGTAGAACTTGGCAGGAAGCATGTTGGGCTGAATGTCCTGGTGCCACAAAACTGAAGCTTTTTATATTTAATCACTGATTTGGGTTTTGGTTGTTTGAAACTGCTTTGCTGCATCTCATACAGGGTGCCTTGACTCCGTGTTACATTGCTTCTGGGTTCTTGTTTAATTCTGTCAACTTGCATTAAGTTAAGCCACAGAACTGTTTTTTTTTTTTTTTTTTTTCCTTCCCCCCACAGCAGTTACTTTTAAAGACAAACACCCGCAGTCTGTAGACATGTGCAACACAAAAGCAGTTTTATTTTTTTATTTCCAGGATGTTGAACTGCAGCTGATCCAGGCATTAAATATTTGAACTGATGTGAAAGCTCCACGCTGATTCTGTTCTGGTGCTGTTAGAATGAGCCTCAACTCTTCCCCTCAGGAGCAGTAAACATCTGCAGATCTACTTCTCCAAACGCAGCAACAACTAAACTCTTAAGAGAGTCATAACGATCTTCCGGAGATACTGGAAGATGACAGATGTTTGCATAAGAGTGCTGTTCATGCTACCTGTTGTCATTGTGAAACATCTGGTTGTTGCTGTTGTTCCGCTGCAGGGTCTTAGAGGACCTGAATGACAAGAGTGAGAGCAGCATCTGCCCCACTGATGACGGCTTTTTAAAGCTGCAGCAACTCAGTCAACTGAACCAACTCTGAACAGCTTTTTTAAGATTTAACATCATCAGCAGCTCTTAGCTGCAGCATTTTCTTTTTCTAAAGGTTTTCCCATTCTGATGTGTGCAATTATAATTTGTTTACATACAGGAAGGAGACAAGGTGGAGAACTTCAAAAGTGGCAGGTGAAGCTGTGTTCTTACCCTGGATGGTGGAGGTTTTGGTCAGAAGTTCAGTCTGAAGGCCGAGATGGTGGAGGCAGAAACTTCATTCAAGCTGAAGTGTTGCACTGAGGTGACTCCTGCCAGACGTCTTCACATAAACTCGGTACATGTTGACTGGAGGACCTGGAGGTTGCAGGCAGAGTTTGGGTGGGAAAGAGGTGACGGTGGGTGGAGCACAACAACCATCTAATGTTTCTGAACTACAGAGGACACAGAGAAGCTTGAAAGGGAGAGCACTGACCAACAACAAAGGTGACACTGAATTAGTGCTGAAGGTCAGCACATCTGGACCTTTTCATTATAAATCCAAACTTTGCTGATGAGACCAAAACAAATAAAATTAGTGAGAGACAACCATTGTTTGTGTTCAGATACCTGAAAATAAACTTATATATATGGACAAATTTGTTGGTGCCCTTCTGTTAGATACAGAAAAACAAACACAATCGTCGCTGAAATAACTTGAAACAACAGAAGCAATAATATGTTAGTTTAGTGTCCGAACTTTCCTCATCCTGCATTTTAATTGGTCTCTCAGAGCCGGACCGCTGATCAGCCGTCACTAGTTCCAGTGTAATGACAGGAAAGGATCAATAGTGAGGAAGAACAGGGGAACCACCAGTATCTCTATAACTTGTAATGCACTTTGGTGGACCACTGCTGTCTTAAAGTGTTTTATAAATTAACTTTGATTCTTGGATGGAGCTGCTGCAGAGAGGTGCAGCAAAGTCTTGGTAAAACCCATTTTCATCATTCCAGACAAATACTGAACTGGTGCATTTAAAGATCACTTAACACATACATGTTACATTTGTGCACCACTCTGGACTTGTATACTAACGTTTCCTTGTCCAGTTGTATTTGACAGCTGTCTTACCTCCGATAACCAAGGAGGCTGACACCACCTCCACCTTTAAAACCAAAATTAAAACATTTCTGTGTAATAAAGCAACATGATCCACTGAGTGGTGCCCCTCACCTCCTCTGTTTCTTTTTCCCTTCTTCAGCTCAATCCTCAGTTATTAATTAACAATATCTCATAAGCATAATTGTGCTCCATAGGTCTTGCAGTTGTTGTGCTGGTCTGCCTCCTCTTTTTCTCAGGCTTCTTCTCTCCCAACATATACCAGGATTTCCTTCGTACATGTACCATTGGACCGTTCACACCAGTGTATGTACATACCAGTGGAGACGCCTACATGGACCGTTCACACCAGTGTATGTACATACCAGTGGAGACGCCTACATGGACCGTTCACACCAGTGTATGTACATACCAGTGGAGACGCCTACATGGACCGTTCACACCAGTGAATGTACATACCAGTGGAGACGCCTACATGGACCGTTCACACCAGTGTATGTACATACCAGTGGAGACGCCTACATGGACCGTTCACACCAGTGTATGTACATACCAGTGGAGACGCCTACATGGACCGTTCACACCAGTGTATGTACATACCAGTGGAGACGCCTACATGGACCGTTCACACCAGTGTATGTACATACCAGTGGAGACGCCTACATGGACCGTTCACACCAGTGTATGTACATACCAGTGGAGACGCCTACATGGACCGTTCACACCAGTGAATGTACATACCAGTGGAGACGCCTACATGGACCGTTCACACCAGTGTATGTACATACCAGTGGAGACGCCTACATGGACCGTTCACACCAGTGTATGTACATACCAGTGGAGACACATACATGGACCGTTCACACCAGTGTATGTACATACCAGTGGAGACGCCTACATGGACCGTTCACACCAGTGTATGTACATACCAGTGGAGACGCCTACATGGACCGTTCACACCAGTGTATGTACATACCAGTGGAGATGCCTACATGGACCGTTCACACCAGTGTATGTACATACCAGTGGAGACACATACATGGACCGTTCACACCAGTGTATGTACATACCAGTGGAGACGCCTACATGGACCGTTCACACCAGTGTATGTACATACCAGTGGAGACACCTACATGGACCGTTCACAGATATTCAACAAATGACAATGTGCAGAGACTCTGAATAATCATTTGAATGATCATTTGCTGTCTTCATCCTCTGTTGACTATTTCCTCAATAAATGTAGCAACACTAACAATAATTTAAGAGATAATGTAAGATGTCCTTTATTGATCCCAGAATTGTGAAATTATTGGCCAGAAGCAGCATAACATATGTTCAGGTAGTTAAATCCTGAGGTATTGTGGATGTAGAGCAGGAGCAAAGTGGAGAGAAGACAGTTTAAACCTCAGTGTTCACCTGGACAACAGACCGGACTGGAAATGCAACACTGATGCTGTTTATAAGAGGAGAGACCAGACCAGAGTCCCAACAACATCCCATCAACTAGATAAACACATTATTAACATTTCATATAAAACTAGAGAAAACAAGTTGTTAACATTCATTGAGTACAGAAGGATCATGAATTTCAGGTCCGGTTCGTTCATGGAGATTAATGTGAAAACACAGACGTGGGGGAAACGAGGAAAACGACACTGATGTGACAGCGGGCTGAAAGGTGATCAAATGTGTAGCTGAACACAGTCACTCAGAGCTTTTTAGTTTGTTGGCCTGAATCAATTTTCTATCTAAACATCTTCACCGACTCTGTGGCGCAATGGTAGCGCGTCTGACTCCAGATCAGAAGGTTACGTGTTCAACTCACGTCAGGGTCATAATGAATTTTCATTTTAGGTTCCTGTAACCTCAGAAGGTCACAAAAGATTAAAGCATCGCTCTTAAAACCTCCACCAATCACAAGACCCATGAACCTATAATGGATCTGTAGACGCAGGGTGTCTCTCACTCGTCCTTCAGGAGTGTTTGTGTTGCTGTTTGGTGCAGAGACACATTGTGTCGGCCTCACACTGCCTCACACATCAAGTGTCCTGCAGGAGTGCAGTACCAGGAGTCAACACCAGAGGGTCCAGACTTCTTCTCACAGCAGCATTACAGGTGGTAGTTGACATCTGAGACCAGATGTTTTGTACAATAGTTCCTGGATGACTCACAGCTGTAAACTATGTCCTTCAAGATTAAAATGATTCTTCCATCAGCAGTTGCTGAAGAAGCTTCTCAGTGCTGCAGCTGGACCAGAGTAAAGACTGGTTCAGGATGATGTGACATAATTGATACACACAGAAACATCATTGATCAAGTTCTTTTAAGATGAAACTGTGCTGTGGATTATCTGTTCTGTTCACCTGTAAACTGGTCAGTCCTGATCCAGAGTTCCAGCTTGGTCCACTCAGACCAGGACCTTTTTACATGTGAGACAAACATAAGAACCACAACACTACAGAAACTGTGCAGAAGGTTTTTGATCATGATTCACTTCATTCATTCACTTATTTTCTATACCTGAGTCCAGCAGTTTGGACTCAGGTATAGAATGCATGGATGGCTTTCTGTTCCAGCTACACTTGTTAGAGGGATGTTATTTGTCTTCAGTCAGGTCTTCACCCACATCGAGCCATGATGAGGACCTCTCTTCTGTGCAGGCAGTGCTCAGCCACCTACAACTTCTGCAGCTTCTTCTCTTCTTCAGCTCAGAGGTTCAGAAACTCGCTGGAAACAACTTTTTTTTGGAAGACGTGAATCTCATTCCTGACGTAACAACGGTGGCATTAGTTTGTTGTGGGTGTTTGTGGTATTCACCTGAAACCCGCCTCTTTCCTTTTCCAGACACCTACTGGTGAAATTACAGTATTACAACACCATTATCGGTTTCTTCTGCTACATCTGTGTCCGATCTCAGTCCAGTTCAACATTCACATGCTGGGATCATCCTGACATCAACCACATTATCTGGATATTTTCATTCAGCTGGGACAAGTTCAGTTCAGTTTCCCAGTTCAAGCCTGAAAAATATGATTAAAAAAAACAAGAACATCAAAACAGGTGTTTTACTTCACTACGCCAGTTTTTACTTGGAGAAGTTTCCATATTTTCAATCTGCTGTGAAAAAAATCTTTTTTTTTTCATGTGGTTTGATTTCATTCATTTATTTATTAAGACCATTGTTATTAATGATTATTTTAATTAGTGTTACTTATGACCTCAAGGACCATCATCCTTTGTGACATCATTGATGACATCACCTGCTTCTGATGACGTGAGGTGAGTTTTCTTTTTTCTTTTTGCTCTTTGTGTTTTTGATAAACTTAAATGTTGCAGAAATAAATAAGCCCCTTCAGGACCCGCTGCAATGTGCAGCAGTTCCTGTAATGACTTTATTTTTATTTTAGTGGTTTTTAACCCCGACAGTGAAGCCTTTGTTGCCTTGAGCACCACAGGCAGGACGACTCCACAACAGGAACACTGTCACTCACACCATGAATGCCACTTCTTGGTTAAGTTCTTCCTCTTTTTCCTCACAGCAGCAACTGATTTGATCTGAATAAAGTAAATACAACAGAATTGTAAAAGTTAGGAAAGCTGTTAAAAGATTTAAAAATAAAAGTGTATCAGACACACTTCTTTTTCAAGGTAGATGGATGAAAAGTCAAAGCAGTAAGGAAAGCACAAACGAGAGGGCAACTGACCACCAGAAAACTGAAGGCCAAATATATGAAAACAGGATAAAAAGGAAAAAAATGAAATTAGCTATTAGAACAATTTTAAATAAATATTAATCACAAAAATGTAGATTTGAGAAATCAAAATATGGTTAAATCATGATTAAAATACTACCAGCAACAGACTAAAGCCGAATAAGAAAAAATCCATCCTTAGAATCTCATCTAATAATTTCTTTTACATTTAATTCCTTGTTCAGTTTAGTTTCCTTTTATGAACTGTTAAAAGTCCCCGAGTTACCCACCAGTGTCTCAGAAATAAGACTAATTATAACTCCTTGCGTTACTGGTAAACTGAAACATTGTAGGAATGAGGTGTTGAGAAAGATTGGAGCAACATCCCCTCAGCTGTGTTTATATGAGCTCCAACACCAACTTGCATTACTGGACACCTGAAACATGGTCTGATTAAGTTCATCAGTTAGTTGATTCAGTCAAACAGGATCTAGTCTGACATTTTCACTATAAACCTTTACAATCTACATAGTGTGAGAACATTTAAATAACTTTTCAAGTAGAGATGCAGCTCCAATGAAGCACCTTGGATGCTTCTCTTATCACATATAATCAAGCTCTCAATAAATATATTTAGATAAAATGTTTTGATTTTACAATTAAGAAAAATCTTGTTCACTGTTTATTTAATAAACATTGAATGAAGTACTTATAAATGTTGAAACAGAGAGGAAACAAACACAATCATCTCTGTTTTCTTTTGTGTTTGACAACTGAAAGAAAACCATGTTTTAATATAATCTAGACAATCAAGCAGTTCCAGATGTGGATCTGGACTTGTATCTGGACTTGGGACCAGGACTGTGGATGTTGGGGCAGTGAAGAGGAGGAGGAGGAGGAAGAGGAGGAGGAGGAGGAGGAGGAGGAGGAGGAGAAGACGGCAGGACAGATGCCAGAGACGAGGACTTTTCTGAGATACTGAGATCATAGTTCACGTATATGTGACATAGGCCGGACAGCAGAGTGGTGCAGCGGAAGCATGCTGGATTGTTGGAAGTTTTAAGAGCGATGCTACAATCTTTTGAATGAATGAATGAATGAATGAATGAATGAATGAATGAATGAATGAATGAATGAATGAATGAATGAATGAATGAATGAATGAATGAATGAATGAATGAATGAATGCCTTTATTGTCACTTTACACATGTACAATCTGCATTATACGTATATACAGTGAGATGAGAGCTAATCGCTGTTCAGTGCAAGCATGCATGTGAAAAGAAATATCAAAAAATGTGCAAGGAAAATCAACCAAAAAAGAAAAAAAAACCCAGATGTGACCATCTGGGGTTACAGAAACCTAAAATGAAAATTCATTTTGACCCTGACGTGAGTTGAACACGTAACCTTCTGATCTGGAGTCAGACGCGCTGCCATTGCACCACAGAGTCAGTGAAGATGTCTGCTGACATCGTTTAATTAACACCAGTCTAGTTACAACTTTTACTAACGCTGTTATTAACAGCATCAAGAAATTTTCACAGTGATGACTGATATTCATGACCTCCAAAGACAGCATCCATTGTGACATCATCACCTGCCTTTGATGACATCACAGACTTGTTACAGAGAAAGTTACTATAAAGCAACAACAAGAGCCACAACTATCATCCAGGAACCAGGACCTCTGTAAAGTTCAGTCTCAACAAGCAAAAACTGAATGGAGACACATTTAAACCACAAAGTTCGTCCACTCACAAACTCATCTGAATGGACTGATCACTCAAATGTGATGTCAAATACTGGCTTGTGTCCCCACTCACCTACCAGAATGATGGACGTGACGGGGAATTCCTCCATTAGTAAACCAGACAAGAATCTATCCTTCATACATAGTGATTTTACTTCACCTTCAGATATACCAGATCTTTATCAGCGGGTGTCAGTGGACGTTTTTGTGTTTTCTCTGCTGGGCGGAGGAATACGTGCTCACAACTTGCCTGTGTTTTACATTAATACGTTCAAAACTTCTGAAAATATAAAATGGAGGGACAAACGTGTAGATTATGTTTGTCTCAAATGTAAAAGGTTCCTGGTCTGAGTGGACCAAGCTGGAACTCTGGATCAGGACTGACCAGTTTACAGGTGAACAGAACAGATAATCCACAGCACAGTTTCATCTTAGAAGAACTTGATCAACGATGTTTCTGTGTGTATCAATTATGTCACATCATCCTTCCTGAACCAGTCTTTACTCTGGTCCAGCTGCAGCACTGAGAAGCTTCTTCAGCAACTGCTGATGGAAGAATCATTTTAATCTCAAAGGACATTGTTCACAGGTTTGACTCATCCAGAAACCATTGTACAAAATATCTGGTCTCCCCATCAGGGAATCGAACCCCAATCTTCTGCGTGGTGGGCAGAGATATTGTTGACTATACTAACTAATATTGAACTTAATAACAGTTGTGAAACCATCCTGAACTGAATGTAGGCTGATGTTACTTATATTAATGTAAAAATGCTCATAATGTCACTAGTGATGTAAACAGACTGAGTATTAGATGATGCTGCTTATGTTAAAGAAGACCCAGCCTCCAGCATGTCAGTCCTCTTCTTGAGAAGACTTGTTGACTTGTTTCGAGGCTGCATCCTCATAGAATTCATTATCCAAGGAATCCGAGAGTCCACGCTTGTGGGCAAGCAGCTGGTATCTGTGACTTTGTTGCTCTTCCTGCATTTTGGTGAAGTTCTTCTTGTTGTGACTGTAAAATGTTTGAGTGTTGGTTTGTAACTCGGACAGATGACTTTCATCTGGTGTTACGTTGAAATTCTAGCAGATTCTTCTCATCATGAATGTATTAGTGTTTAATCCTTCCAATTTTTAAATAATTATCTCTCAAAGATGCCGACAAGTGTCTCAGTGCTCTGTTCAGATGTGTACTGCTAAGTACTCTGGAGTGGAAAACTGTGTCCTGATGTCAGAGATTCTACGTCTTTGTTAGGTCACAGTTCCCGATTCTGTTCCGGAACGGAATCTGTACCTGTGACCTCAAACCTGTTGCTAGGCAACATCTGTGTATGCAGACTATCAGCCCACATATTTTGAAAACTGTGTAATTCATTGTGATTGTAAATGCATTAAATACAATGGATCTGTGTTTCAAAGTGTTGTATCTTATCTGATATTAGTCAAATGTTGAGTTGATCCGAGGTCCTTTAAGCATAATTTTGGTCCATTGTTCTTGTAGTTTGTTGTGCTGGTCTGTCTCCTCTTTTTCTCTTCTGTGCAGGCCAGAACCTCAGGAGCTGCATCCTGACCTGCAGTCCCACCCTCTGACCACCCCAGTGTTCACCTCCACCTGTCTGTGTAGACGTCTCTGTTGGAGACCTGCTGACATCCTGACCTCCAGTCCCACCTCTGACCACCTCTGCTGTCTACACCTGTTTATACAGTCGTCTCTGTAGATCACCAACTAACCATGTATCAGTCGTATATTGTTAGCAGAGTTGCTATTCACGCCGTGGTTCTGGCGTGTGCACCCAGTATCCACATTAAACTCGGAGGAAATAAACAAACTCCATCTCCGGCACTTGAACTCAAACTTTTCACACCCAACTTTATTTTTCGACTGCGTTCCTTTTTTTCTTCTACAATACAGGTCACTTATTCACTACAGCGCCCCCCATTGGATCACGTCATCCCGCATCACGCATCATTTATTTATTTATTTTTTTATTTTTTATTTTTTTTCTTTCTCCTTTCTTTTTTTTTTTTTTTTTTTTCTTCTCTGGGCTCATCAGTTTACTTTGGACAGGCATCCTTAAAGCAGTCAAGTCAAAGTCCCACATCATCTGAGCCCCACCTTTTTTTTTTTTTTTTTTATAATTATCCCCCGTGCATAAGTGAAAGTGAAGGTGATAGTGTCCCACACCAATCCTCTCAACAGCCCATTATTCAACTCCACTAATCCTGAACTCTGTCAAAGAGGACCAACAAACACAAACAGCAAAGTGCAAAGAGAAAGGAGCGGAGGGTAGTGGTGGATGTTGTGTTATTTATGATGATTCAGTGATGTGTGTGTGTGTGTGTGTGTGTGTGTAGTGTAGTGTGGGTGAGTGCATGTTGTTGTGTTGGGTGTAACACCCCAAGATGATCAGGAGCTGAGAGATTCAGAGTTAAAGAACCACAGCTGGCAGTGATGTTGACCTTCCACACCAGCTGGACAGCTGCTCATGATACAATCACATTTCAAGTTGGACCACCGCTGGTGCCGGTGTGTTGGGTCAGTGCAGTGCAGCAGCCCTCCCCAGGTGTACGAAATCCCCCCCCCTCAGTTACCATATACCGGTCCAGCCCCAGCAGGTCACAGGACGCCCGGCCGAGGGCCGCCTACGTTGTCCATGACGGCAGAGCGGGAAAGCAGCTCAGGAGCCACAGGCGGACCGGTCAGCCGGATCGATACATGCCAGCAGCCACGAGAGCGAGTAATGGGTGGAGCCGGGGACCCCCCCACCCCAATCATCCTCCCCGCCACCCCACCCCGACGGCAGGAAGCCGAGCGGAGGAGACAGACCCGCAGGACGGAGTCCAGGGCCGCCCCGCGCCGGCCCCCCAGCAGCCCGGGCCACCGCCCCTCCCGGAGGGAGAGCCCAGAGAGGCCAGGCCGGCAGAAGCCCCCCAGGCCGTCCGCCACAGCGCCCCCCCCCCCAGCCCCCCGCCCCCCAAACCAGCCCCGATGAGCCCCTAGGCCGAGCCCCAGCGGCCCTCCTCCCACCAGATCTGGGCTCTGCCCGGCGGGCGAGACAGGGGAGCGCTGGTTTACCCATGGCAGCCCCAGGTGTCTTTTCTACCCCCTCCCAGGCCAGCTAGTGCCAGATCCTTGGACCTACACCCTACCCGTGTGTGAACGTGATTTAGGTTTAGGCTGTGTTCCGGGTTCCAGATCGGACACAGTGAGTGTGTGTTACCAAACCTGTGCATGTAAACTAAGTGCAGATAAGGTGTGCTAAGGTGCATTAAAAGAAGGGGTGCATTAAAAGGAGGGCCAAGTTGGGGGAGGTATGGAGAGGCGGCAGCGCACTCCTGCCCTGCCGCCTCTCGACCGTAGGGGATGGTATGGAGAGGTGACAGTGCACTCCTGCCCCGCCACCTCTCGTCCCTTATGTGCCCCCAACCAAGCTCGGCACCTCCGGTCCGTTGTCTGGATGTAGTGAGGTGACAAGTGCCCCTGTGTGGTTGTGCTCTTGTCTAGTGATGTGTATTTAAAAAAGGATTGGCAGGAGCTTAGCCTGGGAAGGGGAGGGGGGAGTTGTTGGTACTCCTCCCCCCCGTCCCACCAGCAAGACAAGGGCAGAGCCCCATGCAGCCACAGGGGTCGCAGCCCAGGGATCCACAGGACAGCTCGAGGGGTAGCAGTCCAGGCAGGGAGCCGCGACGACCACCAGGACACCCCCGCCGGTCCCAGCTCCCCGGGGCCCCCCCCCAAAAGAGCGACAGCAACCCGAGGGGCCCGGAGGCCACCACAGCCCGGCCCCAGAGCCAACCCCGGGGCCAGGTGGCCTGCAGCGGTGCACCGCCAGTACCCCCGCACCTCCCAGCACTCCCCCAACCCCCAGTCCGGGAACGCAGGGGACCACCACTGACGGCGACCCGTACCCTCAGTAGCTGAGCAGGCACATGGCACCTTTGGGTTAGGGAGGTCATCTAAAGTGATTCCATTACCTGCGGTGATAGACCAGAGGTTTATAGTACATCAATTTCTCAATTAGAATAGATCGTAAAGCTGTTCTGTAAAATATAATATATAATGGAATGTATAATGGAATGTGCAGAGATCCAGGCCCAGTATTTCATTTTATTTTAAAATGAGCTAGAAAAGGTTTCCAAGTATCAGTAAAAGCTGCTAATTTGCTTTTATTAGTAAATGTTATTTTTTCTAGTGATATGTATTCTATTATGAGGTTTATCCAGTGACTGATGTGTAAACAGGTTTTAGATTTCCAGTTAAGGAGAATTACTTTCTTGGCAATAGTTAGAGAAATTAGAACTGGATTTCTATATTTAATTGGGAAATTGTCAAGTTCTTGAAAGTTACCCAGTAAACATAATGGCGGAGATAAAGGGACTCTGCAACTTAAAATCGTTGATAGTTTTTCTGTCACTGTTGACCAGAAGCCATAGACAGGAAGGCAGGACCATGTGGCATGATAATAATCATCTGTGTTACCCAGGGTGCACTGGGGGCAGATATCTGTGTTGACTAGACCCATTTTAAACATTGTCCGCTGTGTGATGTGAGTCCTGTGTATTACTTTATACTGAATAATTCGTAGATTTGTGTTTTTTGTCATAGAGAATATATTATTACAGATGTCTGTCCAAAGGTCGGGGTTGAGAGTGGTTGTTAGGTCGTTATTCCATTTGGTTATTGGGAGGGCTAGTTCCGTGTCGTTACTGGATATAAGTTTGTAGATTCTAGAAACCAGTTTTTGGACCTTTGTGATTTTTCTTACTTCTTCAATAAATAGTGAAGGTTCTAGTAAGTCACAGTTGTTCTCTACTTTTGATTTGATTGCAGATTTTAGTTGTTGATAATGTAGAAACTGTTGTTTTTCAATACCAAATCTCTGAGCTAACGAATCAAATGATATAAAGTGGCCGTCAGTGAAGAGATGATGGAGATGAGTGATACCTTTCTGTTGCCACGATGGGAAATAAATAGGTTTCTTGGATATCAGAAAGTCAGGATTGTGCCAGATTGGAGTTAATTGACAAGGTGTTAAGGAAGACTTTGTAATCTTTATTGTCTTCCACCAGGCTTTCAGAGTTGAGTTGATTGTGGGGTTTTCAAAAAGAGGCATCTTCTTTATCGATGTTGGAAGAAATGGTAAGTCAGAAATAGGGATATCCTTGCATTGGTTTTGCTCCAAGTTTTTCCATGAGCTGTGGTTTTCTGTTTGGATCCATTTGATTAAATACTGCATTTGAGTCGATAGGTAATAATATTGAAAATTCGGGGCTTCTAGGCCTCCTTTTGATCTCTGTTTTTGTAGTGTCGCTAAACTAATCCTGGGCTTCTGATTTTTCCAATAAAACTTTGTTACCAATGAGTTAATTGAGCTGAACCATTTATCAGTGGGGGTAACTGGGAGTACTGAGAATAAGTAATTCATTTGTGGTAATATCTTCATTTTAACTGAGGCTATTCGACCCATTAGTGAAAGTGGAAGGTTTGTCCATCGTTTTAAATCTTGTGTTATTTTATGGAGTAGAGGGATGTAATTTAGATTGAATAATTCTGATAGTCTGGAAGAAACATTAACACCCAGGTATTTAATGTTGCCAGTTCTGAATGGCAAAGAGTTATTTTGAGTTGCAGAGTCCCATACACTGTCTGAAAGTGGTAGTATAATTGATTTTTGCCAATTTATTGTATAATTTGAGATTTTTGAAAAATTATTAATGGTATTCAAAGTCTCTTGTATAGATTTATTTGGATCCTCTAGATATAGTAATACATCATCAGCATAAAGGCTTATTTTGTGTTGTGATATCGTGTCTCGAATCCCTTTAATTTGACGGTTTTGTCGTATTGCTGCTGCAAGGGGTTCAATAAAAATAGCAAAAAGTGACGGAGAGAGTGAGCATCCTTGTCTGGTTCCTCTCTGAAGTGTAAATCTTTGTGATGAGATTCCGTTTGTGATGACGGTGGCCAGAGGGGATGTGTACAGCGTTTTAATCCAGTGGATGAATGAGCTTCCAAATCCAAATTTGTGAAGAGTACTAAATAAAAAAGTCCAATTCACTTTGTCAAATGCCTTTTCTGCATCTAGGGACACAATTATTGATTTTGTTTGTCTTTTTTGAGCAATATGGATTAAATTAAAAAGCCTCCTGGTGCTATCTGATATATTTCTATTTTTAATGAAACCAGTTTGATCTGGGTGGATTAACGCTGGGGTTACTATTTCTATTCTTGTGGCTAGGGCTTTAGTAATTATTTTTAAGTCTGTATTTATTAACGAAAGGGGGCGATAACTAGATGGGAGAGTTGGGTCTTTGTCGGGTTTTAGGATGACTGTCATAGCTGCAGTATTCATTTGTGGAGGAATTACTGAGGTGGCATGGATTTCAGCAACGACTTTATAATAGAGTGGTGATAACATTTCCCAAAAATGTTTATAAAATTCTGGGGGAAATCCATCCGGTCCCGGTGATTTGTTATTAGGCATTCCCTCCAGGGCTTTATAGAGTTCCTCAGGAGTTAGTAGGTTGTCTAACATATTTGCTTGTTCCTTTGATAATTTGGGGAGCTCTAAGTTTTGGAAAAAGTCATCTATATCTGATTGTTTGGGGTGCCGGTCTTGTCTGTATAGGTGGCTGTAGAAGTCCTTAAATACATCATTTATTTCCTGTGGGTTCTGAGTTACCTCTCCTAAAAAATTGGTGATGGAAGAGATAGTTGACTTTTCTTTTTTACGCTGCAGCTGGTTTGCTAAGAATTTTCCAATTTTATTACTGTATTCATAATTTTCATATTTAAGTTGTTGTATAAGGAATTGTGTTTTATTGTATATAATGCTTTCATATTGTAGTTTTAAGTTATCAAGTTTGTTTTTAGTTTCTTTGCACGGCTTTTTGGAATAATCTTCACTTAATTGTTTGATATTTTGTTCTAGATCCGTTTCTATTCTCTGTTGTTGTTTTTTCCGATTTGTTGCATATGCTATTATTTTCCCTCTAATGTATGCTTTTCCTGTTTCCCATAACAATGATGGTGAGGTATTTGGGAGGTCATTCATCTCCAGAAAAAACAACCACTCCTTTTTTATGAAGTCGCCAAATTCTGTATCCTGCAGAAGTGATGTGTTGAAGTACCATCTTTTGCTGAGTTTAGATTGCATCTGAAGTGTGAGCATTAGGGAGATGGGGGCGTGGTCGCTGATTAAAATTGGGTGGATTGAAGTTTCAGTTACATATTGAGAGAGAGAGTTGCTGATGAGGAAGAAATCAATTCTAGAGAAAGACTGATGGACAGAGGAGTAATAAGTGTATTCTCTCGCTGAAGGATTTCTTATTCTCCAACTATCGCCAAGTCCGTAGTGTTCCATGTATTTTTTGATGGTTTCAGTTGTTTGACAATTTCTATAAGATTGTGGATTTGAGCGGTCTAGTTTTGAATTAATAATGGTGTTAAAGTCTCCTGCAATAATTAGATTTGTTGAATCTTCTATTGATGAAAATAAGTTATGAAAGAAGGAAGGCTCGTCATTATTTGGTCCATAAATATTGACCAAGGTGAAGACATTTTGGTTGATGGAGAGATTGATTATAATAAATCTTCCATCTGGATCTGTTACTGTTGATTGGTGCGTAAAAGGTATATTTTTATTGATGAGTATTGCTACTCCTCTCTGTCTGCTATTGTATGTGGAGGCAGAGACTTGTTCAAATTGTTCAAGTTTGATGTTTGAGAGTTCTTTTTCTGTAACATGTGTTTCTTGTAAGAAGCAGATATCTGCTCTGTGTTTTATTAAGTGGTTGATGATTTTAATTCTTTTTTCCTGAGTTCTGAATCCGCGCACATTCCATGAAATTATTTTACGTGGTTGCATTATACTTCTTAATTTTAATGTCATGAAGTACTATAGACGACTCCTGTCTTGGTGTTGTGTGCATATCTGTGTGTATATATTTGAGGGGTGTTAATGTGTGTGTGTGTTTAGAGTTGCGGTTAAAGAAGAAAAGAAAACATATAATGAAAAGGATAAAGAAATGAGAAAACAAGTGTGGTGCCCATGCCAAATGGTACACCAGGTGCAGTGCATACAAGTGCATATTGTGATGTAATGGTGGCACTGAGAAAGAGATTACCCTTTTTTTTTTATTTATTTATTTATTTTTTATTTTATTTATTTTTTTTTTTAAACCTCTTTCCCTAAATTTTTACCTGCCTATAATTATTCTTATATACATAACTATTTTACAGCGGTTTTGAAGTTATGATTAATCCTTGCTTTAATCATAATATTAGAATAGCAGTTCATACATAACGTACTATTATTTTACAGCGGTTTTGAATTTATGATTAATCATTGCTTTAATCAGAATATTAGAATAGCCATGGGGTGCTATTAGCATCTCGGTACAACTGCCCCTCAATGAAAAGTTTGTCCACTATTATGTAGGCTCTTTTATTGATTTTTCTCTGCTCTTTCATGATCGGATAGAGAACTTTGCGTCTTTCATTAATTTCTCGAGGAAATTGGTCATTAATTCCGTAGTTCGTACCTTTCAGCTCTCTACCACGACTTTTGATGGTCAGTTTATCTTTATATCTCTCTACTTTAGCGACTATGGGGCGGGATGGTTTGTTGTTGGGTCTTCCTAGTCTGTGGACGCGGTCGAACCCGATACGATCAACAGTCTCAGCTGGGAATTTCAGTTGTGTTCTCATGAAGTCTTTAAAGACTTCTTCCGGGTTCTCCGAACGGTTTTCAGGTATTCCAGTAATTATGATATTATCTCGCATACTTCGTGTCTGTAAATCTAATATCGTTTCCTTCATCGTTTTGTTCTCTTTGACAACATTGTCCATTTTATCTCCGAGACCTTTAACGGTGGCTTGGAGTAACGAGTTAGCTTGCTGGAGTTCTTGAATGTGGCCGTAAGCAAACTCCAGGCTTGCTCGCAGCTCTTTAATCTCGCTGTGTAAAGTTACCAGCAGATCCAGCTTTGTATTAATAGAGTCTAGAATACTAACCTCTATTTCAGCAGTTGGAAGATCGCTTGTATCAGTTGATGAAGTCTTCTTCCTTTTGTTTTGTTTTTTTTTTTTGAATCAGCTGCGGCGGCGGCGGCGGCGGCGTCGGGATCCATATTAAACTTATAGAAATATCCGTCAATATAGCCTTCAAGTTCCGTCAACTCCTCCAGCGTAAAGCTGCTAGATTAGAATAATATATTTTCTAATGGACGAAAATAAATGATCTGCGATGTATTAGCTTTATGTAAAGATTAATTTTATCGCATATTCAATTTTCCCTCTCTCAGTGCCGTGTCGCGACGCAAGTCATGTGACCGTCATGTGACCCTGCCTTGCTTCCTCATCACGCATCATTTATAACAGAATATGAAATATATATTACAACTCATAACACACAATATGTACATGTTAACACCCCCACTTGTTGTCACGTTGTCATATTTGGTTAGTCAAACTTAACTATGTTTACACCTCCTCATCGTATCATGCTCAGCACATAAGATTAAACTCCAAACATAAACTTCACAAACTTATGCAACTTTAATTTTGTTGCAGGCTTTGTCATGACATCTGCCACCATCTGATCAGTTGGACAATATTCCACGGTAATTTTCCCATCATTCACAGTTGACCTTACAAAATGGTATTTGATGTCAACATGTTTACATCTCTGTCTGTTTACAGGGTTCTTTGCTAATTTTATGGCCCCTTGGTTATCTTCATAAACCTTGGGTAAGGTGTACTGGTACCCATCCATGCCCTGTAGCAGTTGTACCAGGTATATACATTCTTGAGTAGTGGCAGCTAATGCCATATACTCAGCCTCACAAGTGGATAAAGCGACTGTAGGTTGCCTTTTTGTCTTCCAAGCGATCAAAGGACCATCCTCATTTAAACTGACACAGTAACCAGTTGTGCTCCGTCTGTCACTTGTGTCTGCCGCCCAGTCTGCGTCACTATAGGCATGTAATCCCAGTTTCCCGTTGTCGCATTTCCTGTAGCACAGTTTCATTTGGGTCGTATCTTTGAGGTATCGCAGAACATGTTTCACAGTAGTCCACTGTTCTTCTGTTGGTTCATTAAAATACTGAGACAGTTTACTTACTACAAAGCTCAAGTCAGGTCGTGTGTATGTGGCAAGATAAATAAGGCTCCCAACTGCTCTCTGTATTTTCTGATGTCAGTCATCTTTTCTGCAACATTTGTGTAAGTCAGCTTCTGTTCACATGGGGTTGATCTAGGTTTACAATCTTGCATGTCAAACCTTTTCAGAATTTTTTCCACATACTCTGTTTGTGTCATTTTTACAATGCCATCAGTCTGGTCAAAGTCGATGCCAAGAAAATTCTTCAGTCTTCCTACATCTTTCATTTTGAATCTCTCCGTGAGCTTCTCTTTTACAGCTTTCAGCACATTTTCATTGTTACCTGCAAGGATCAAATCATCCACCCATATAATAATAATCACCTTTTCATCTTCTGTTTCTTTTGTGTAAACACAATGATCAGCTGGGTTTTGAACAAAGTTACATTCAGTCAGATATTCATGTAATATCTTGTTCCAATGTCTGCCTGACTGTTTAAGTCCATACAGTGACTTCTCAAGTTTGTACACCAACCTTTTATCTGTGCTCGATTTGACCTCAAAACCTTCTGGTTGTTCTACATAGATCTCACAATCTATTGGTGCATTTAAGTAGGCAGTTTTGACATCCATCTGATGTAAGATCAGGTTTTCCTCTGCTGCTTTTTGCATCAACACTCTGATACTGGTCATGTTAGCTGTAGGTGAAAATGTTTAATCATAATCTACACCTTTCCTCTGGCTAAACCCTTTGGCTACATATTGTGCCTTGTATTTCTCAGATCCATCTGTATTCTTTTTGATTGCATACACCCATTTGCCCCCCACTGCTTTCTTATCCTCTGGTAGGGTTGCAAGTGTGAATGTGTCATTTTCCTTCAGTGCTTGGATCTCCTCCTCCATTGCACTGGTCCATTCTTTTGCCTTGGCTGATGTAACAGCATCTCTAAATGTTAGAGGAATGTCACACATGAGTCTGTAACAATAATCTATGTTTGTTAACACCTGATCCTCATCTTCTCCAGTTATGTACTCACTCAAATAACTTGGTGCTTGTCTTATTCTGGAGGGGTACCTTTTAGGCTCGTTCTCTGTCTCACAGTTAGGCTGCGTTTGACCGAGAGCCTCTGGTGTGGTATTCGACTCTGGACTCTGTGCCCGTGTCGGTCTCACACCTGACCGTGTTTCTGTCTCAACAGCCCTGCTCCGCACTTCACCATTATCAACAGGTGTGATATCTGGCTGTGTTTGGTGTTCTGTAGTACTTTTTCTCACAAACTTCAAAAGTCTGTGTTTCTGCACTTTCCCCTTCTCTGGGAAGTAAACCATGTATGCTGGACTATTTTTGTCATACCCAACAAAAATTCCCTTTTCTCCATTTGGATCTAGTTTTCTCTTGTCTTGTTTATAAGCAAAACATGCTGTTCCAAATGTTTGCATCTGCGAAAGGTTTGGCCTTCGCCCTGTCAACATGAAGTAAGGTGTTTGCTCTGTGCGATTGTTGTAGCATCTGTTCCTTACTACTGCTGCTGTCTGCACTGCGTAAGGCCATAGTGCTTTTGATAGACCACTTTCTGTCAGCATGCATCTGGCCATGTCAAAAAGTGTTCGCCAGTTTCGCTCAGCCGTACCGTTTTGATGTGGCGAATATGGGGCTGAAGTCTCATGTCTGATGCCATTTCTGCTAAGAAGTGACTGGTAGTGTTTTCCTGTCAATTCAGTACCATTGTCAGATCTTATACATTTGATCTTGCCATACGGTGCTGTATCTGCAATAAACTTCTCAGTTGCTTGCACTGTGTCGCTCTTTTGTTTTAGAAAATATACAAAGATAGCACTGGAGTAATCATCAGTGAATGAAAGTGCAAACCTGTACCCTTCCCTGGACTCTGGGTCTACTGGTCCTGCTAAATCAGTATGAACCAACTCTAGAGCTGATTTTGCTCTTCTGTCGGGTGCTCTGTTCCTTGTTTGAACAAACTTCCCCTGCATGCATATCTCACATTGTTTCTCTGCTTTACCCATGATAGTCATCCCATCAACAACATCCTGCAATTTCTGAATGTCTTCATAATTACAGTGACCAAGAATCTCATGCCATGTTTGAATATCAAAACAACCTTTGCAATGATCATCACATTCATCCTCTGTTTGTAAAAAGTATAACCTTTTATGCTCATGAATGTGGAACTTTGTACCGTCACTGTGTCTCAGGAAGTCTTTTCCTTGCTTGAAGACCACTGTTGCTCCATTCTTAGTTGCTGCTCGCACAGAAAAGATATCTTGCGGGTATGAAGGGATGTACGACGCCTGTCTTAGCGTTGTCCTCCTCCGTACCCCGTCGCTGTCGACCAACCATATCTCTGCGTCTCCTCTGCGCTCAGCCACTCCCTTGCACCGTGTGCCATCAGCTAGCTCCACGCAGTGTGTCCCTGGCTGGAAACTGTCATCAAACTTCCTGAACTTTGCTTTATCCGTTATTATGTGCGACGTGGCTCCTGTGTCGACCATCAAGCCTCTTCCTCGGTTATCTGCTGCTGCCTTGTCCAAATCGGTGATTGTAAATGCGTATTCCCCACTGCTGGTGTCCTCAGCGGTTTTTCTTGCATCATCCCGTCGTTGTTGCCGCCTGCATGTTGAGTCTCGATGTGTGCCACTCTTACACAGACTGCACCACTGTTTGCGGTGACATGCTCTGGCCTTGTGTCCTCGCTGTCCGCATCTGAAGCACACTATTTCCACACAGTCGGCCCCGCCATCATTTGAACTTGTTTTCGCGGGTCTTCTTCCCGGCTGCACTCTCACCTTCATGACGTTATCGTCTGTCGCTCCTACTCGCATTTTTTCCGTGTCCTCGTAGCTTCGCAGTTTAGTTTTGAATTCTGCAAACGTCACTGTAGTGTCACTCTGTGTTACGTGGATAATAAAAGGTTTAAATGAGTCTGGCAGGCCCTTCATAACCATCGCTATAAGCAGCCCATCACTCAGAGACTCCCCAGCATTCCTCAGTGCTGTAATGGCGGTCTCCACTCGGATGACGTATTCGGTTACGCTTTCGCTGCTGGATTTCTTCAGCGAAGTCAGTTCAGTGTACAGACTAATGACCCGGGGTTTACCTTTGCCGGCATAATAATTTCTCAGGATCTGCAGTGCCTGTCGTCCATCATCTGCCGCCTCCCTCATCACCAGCGACAGGCTTTTATCATCCAAGAACTGGATTAATTCCGCGTAGGCCTCTGCATTTTTCGACTCCTCGTCTTCTTGGTCGTCGTCGGATCTTAAAATTATTTCCTTTAGACCCAGCAGTCGAAGGTGACCAAGGAATTTTGTCTCCCACAGTTCATAGTTCTTTTCGTCTCCGTCAAACACCAGTCGGGACCAGCGGGTAGTGGACTCTGCAGCTCGTCTACTCATCTTGCTATCCTTCAATATGCTAATGCTCACCGGGACACGCTGTGCGTTGCGTTGGTTCACTCGGTGTTAATTTTCGGGTAGACTGGGCCCATAACCTGTTAGCAGAGTTGCTATTCACGCAGTGGTTCTGGCGTGTGCACCCAGTATCCACATTAAACTCGGAGGAAATAAACAAACTCCATCTCCGGCAGTTGAACTCTAACTTTTCACACCCAACTTTATTTTTCGACTGCGTCCCTTATTTCTTCTACAATACAGGTCACTTATTCACTACAGCGCCCCCCATTGGATCACGTCATCCCGCATCACGCATCATTTATAACAGAATATAAAATATATATTACAACTCAGAACACACAATATGTACATGTTAACACCGGCAGTACCGGAAGTGACATTGTCGGTCAATCTAGAAAAGTCTAGGTTGAGATTGATAAAGACTGATTGATAAATTTGAGTGATAGATTCTGCTACTCTTCCTCCTCAGCCGGTGGTTAGAGGAATACAAAAATTCAAACAAGGCCGTGACTCATAGATACTAACATGATCGTTATGCTGCGGCCAAGTTTCTGTAAGCTGGAATGAATCAATATTACGATGTCCGATCAGTTTTCAATCATTTCCATGTTGATTTGTTTAATTAGCATGGTCAGGGAGCAGACACAGTCAGTGGGGAGTTCAGGGAGGACGGCGGCAGAAATGTTTACGTACACAACTCTGTCTCCTGGTCTCAGCTCTGTTTTTTGTGGTCACCTTGTAGCCGTTACAGGACAATAAGAATTATCTTTTAATAAAGTAATATTCTGAATGTTTTACCTACTTTTACAGCCAAATGAGGCCCCAGAATATGAAAACCTGTCTACTGCAGTGTTCAAAAAACAAGAAGAAGATCAGGATGATGTTCAGTACGCCAGTGTACATTTCCATAAGAACCAAGAAGATCCTCTGTACTGCATCATCAATAGACCCAAGAAAAAACGGGTTGACAAGGAGGAGGAAGGTGTGGTGTATTCTACTGTCAACTTTATTCATGTGAAACTGAAACTCATCTGATGATTTTGATGTTTTATAAAAAACTACCCTGAAAGCATATTTCTGTCACATTGCATTCCTTTATGAATATTTTCTTTAAATGTTCTGTTTATTTGTTTGAGGTTTTACTGACAAAATCTTTACGACAGAAACTGTGTTTGGCCCTTCACAGCATCTGAAATGTGATGGCGCATAAGATTTGACTGCACAAAAGCACAGCCAACATTTTAATCTGTGCTGTGAAGCACTTTCAATCACATTGTCGTTGAGTTGTGCTATACAAATAAACCTACCTTGCCTTGTTTCAGAATTGTGACTGCAGAAAGAAAAATTGAACTAAGATAGACGACTCGATTTTGATTTCTTGTTACATCCATCCATTTTTTATACCCACTTAATCCTTTACGGAGTCACGGGGGTCTGCTGAAGCCTATCTCAGCTCATTACTGGTGTGCATTTTCTTGTTTCTTACACAATGGTACACCAACTCCCTTTGCACAGCTATTGATTGTAGGGTAAAGCATGAAATTACATTTTGGGCTTCACATTACACATTAGGGCCGGACGGTGGCTTAGTGGT
This sequence comes from Xenentodon cancila, assembly GCA_014839995.1. NCBI lineage: Eukaryota > Metazoa > Chordata > Actinopteri > Beloniformes > Belonidae > Xenentodon > Xenentodon cancila. The sequence continues at coordinate 8,126,591 of CM026212.1, forward strand.
CAGCACTGTTACCTCACAGCTAGAAGGTTCCTGGTTCGGTTCCCGGCCTGGTGGATATTTCTGTGTGGAGTTTGCATGTTCTCCCCGTGCTTGCGTGGGTTCCCTCCAGGTACTCCGACTTCCTCCCACAGTCCAAAAACATGCAGGATAAGTCAATTGATCATTCAAAATTGTCCGTAGGTGTGAATGTGAGTGTGTATGATTGTCTGTCTTGTATGTGGCCCTGCGATGGACTGGTGACCTGTCCAGGTGTACCCCTGCCTTCCGCCTACTATGCGTTGGGATAGACTCCGACAGACCCCCGTGACCCGGAGACGATTTAAGTGAGAATAGATGATGGACGGATGACATTGCTCCTTTTAAACACAATATAATATCTGTAGTTTCTCTGTAGATTTTCTATGGTTGTACAGTGCAGATGTTTATGTGTGTCCTCCAACAGGTGTCATCCTATTCACAATGTGCTTGTAAATGCTTTTTGCAAAGTATATGTTTTTTTTTTCTGTTTGACAGTATTTTTCAAACTGACTTTGTTACACTTTAACTTCTCTGTCTCTTTCTTCGCTAGAGGAGCAACTTAGTTATATGAACCTTCTGGGTCTCCTAATGATCCAATTCCACCTCATCTTTTTAAACATGATTAATGGCAGTCTAGTTAATGGGCTTGCCCCCTCAAGTTTTAAGCATCCAATAGTAACACCACTGATTAAGAATCCTGGCTTAGATTCCTCCACACTTCCAATTTTAAGGCCCATCTCTAAGCTCCCTTTGCTGTCCAAGGTACTTAAGAAAATTGTTTACTACCAGTTAATAACTTTTTTAGAAGAGTACAACAGTCTTGAGGTTTTTCCAGTCTGGAGTTAAAACCCGCCACAGTACTGAATCGGCTCTGTTGAGTGTTTTTAATTACATTCTTTTAGCCACAGATGCTGGTCACTGTGCTGTTTTGGTTTTATTGGATTTAACAGCAGCCCTTGATACAGTCGACCATCAGATCCTCCTGTCTCGCCCGGAGAGCTTGGTGGGTAGTCGGGGGGTTGCATTAAACTGATTCAGGTCCTACTTAACAGTTTTTGTGTCCGTCTTGGAGCTGTAGACTCTTCCAGAGCCCCTCTTACATGTGGAGTGCCTCAGGGTTTTATTCTTGGCCCTCTTCTTTTTTCACTATATTTGCTTCCGCTTGGATCAGTTATTCGAAAATGTGGAATTTCATTCCACGTTTATGCTGTTGACAGCCAAATGTATTCCTCTGAAGCATAAAAATGCTTAATCTGCTAACAATTACAAGAGTGTATTGATGAAATGAAGGCATGGATGTCACTTCATTTCTTACACTTTAATCAAGATAAGATGGAGTGATGCCTCTAAGGTGCATGTCAACTTGGGCTTTTAACGCAAACATGTGAAATCTACAGCAACAAGCCTGGCTGTAAAACTGGACATCAGCTGTACGTTTAATACTCATATTAGTTTTGTGGTCAACTTCAGCTTTTTTCACCTACGGAAAACTGGCCAAGGTGAAGCCTTTTCTTTCCCAACATAACTTTGATATTTTAATCCCTGCTTCTGTCACAACAGGTTTAGATTATTGTGATGCACTTTACATTGGAGTCAGCCAGAAATCACTTGCTTGACTTGTAACTGGTAAAAGGAAACGAGAGCAAATGACTCCAATTTTAGCATCATCTTATTGGCTCCCGGTTCGTTTACGCATTGATTTTAAAATTCTGTTATTTGTTTTTAAATGTCTCCATGGTCTCGCTCCAAAGTACCTGTCTGGCCTGTTTCAGCCGTTCACTCCTTCGCGCTCCCTCAGGTCAGCAGATCAGCTTTTGTTAGTCGTCTCTAAGACTAAGACGAAGCTTCGATGCGACCGCGCTTTCTCAGTCGCCGGCTCTAAACTGTGGTAGGAGCTCTCTTTACATATCAGGCAGACGGACTCACATCCCGTTTTTAAGTTCTCTTTAAAAAAAGTCCTCTCATAAAACATACTTTTTTACTTTGGTTTTTAAATCAGTTTGAGATTAGCTTTAGAAAGAACGGTTTTATGATATTGTTTTATTTTTTTTTTATGCTTTATGTTTACTTTTGTTTTACATTTAAATTATTATTATTATTTTTTATCCTAAATATCTTTCTCTGAACCCATGTTTGTGTTCAGCACTTTGTTCTCTTTGGTGTTGTTTTTTAAAGTGCTGTGTAAATAAAGTTGAGTTGAGTTAAAAAATAAATACCCATTTCAGAGATTGTGACATATTTCTGTATGCATGGGTGGGAAACATTCAAGGGAAAAAAAGAAAGACACAATTGTAGTTTGGACCACTATGGTTAAGTTATTATCGTCATGACAACCTAAATCCCTTCATGGTCTCACAACAATGCTTCATGAATATATTGACACGGAGGGTCGGTTTTATGAGCTGATCATTCTTACAGTCGTGTACGATGTCTTGGTGTTGTTGAGAAGATCTCCATCTCCAGTGTAGCTTTAACCCATTCAGGCCTTCACCTTTCCAGCCTGAATCAGTAACACTTGTTAAAAAATAATGTATAAAAAAGATAAACATGAGGATGAAGCCAGCAATTTATGATAGTTTTTATTCTTAAATGTAATTTGTTTCACACTCCTGAGAGTAAGAAATGTATGTTTATTTAAACCACATCAGGACCGAGCAGGACGTGTCTATATATATAAAAATCTGTTTCAGTCACCACAGGAACTAAATACTGCGTTTTGTCTTCTTAATTAACCTCTGACAGCAGGCAGGACCTCACTCTGGGACAGCACATATGCATGTCCCCGTGTGTCTAAATACTTTAGGACCCAGATTCAGGCATTAATAGGACTGCTTGAGAAGAGTTTCAACAACAGTCTGTGCACATTTAAGCCACTTAGTGCTCCTGGTTAGGCAATCTCAGATGACAAGTCAGTTCATCACAAATGTCCAGCACATCGCTGCTACACAACAACAGCTCTGGCTCTCAAACCACACAATTACCTTACAGATATTTAGAAATGCATCCATCATTTACATTTGCCTGTGTCCTCTGCCCATCTCACCTCCTTGAGTGTAAAAATGCACCAAAAATAAAATATCATTGAACTATTGTTGTATTGATATATTGGCCTAAAGAAAAACAAAATATTAGATGTAATTAGTATGCATGCATGTCTTCAGTTCTATGTTGCCTGATATTTGGCATAAGTATAATTTATTTTGAACGTTTTTCTAAAGAAACAAATCATTTTCTGTTTAGGAGCAGGTGTACCTTTTCATCTGATCTTATTTAGGTTTCCATTTGCATAATATTTAATTGTGAGACATTTGTGCTTTATTGGATAGTCAATAAAATATTTTGTTTAATATTTAACTCTAGAGGGTTGTTGGTTATAGTTTGTAGTAATTTTGTGTAGTTCTACTTGCACTTTGTGTCTAGAATGTATTTATTGTGCAGCACGGAGGGTTTGAGAGCAACATAATTTGGATTCTCTGTATGAACCTCACATGAGGCAGAACTGACAATAAACGTGACTTTGACTTTATCGAAGTTTTAAAATATGGTCACTTTCCCTGTAACGGGTTGACCTACTTCTGTTTAAACGTGATGCAAAGTTTACAGGATAAAGGCAAAGGTAGTTTTGTTTGATACATATAATCTAAATGTGTGTAATATCAGGGATTTGACATTTTAAAACTATTTTAATTGATTTTGGGGCCCGTTGTCTGCTTTAGTTACCCAGGACCAGGAAGCAGTGTGCGCGTGAATGTCTGACTTTATGTAGCAGCTAAGCCACATTTTCTACATTTAATTTCATTAGAACATTATTAACCTTTGTTGTATGTGGAACAAGTGTTTGACTTTATTACAGTGAAGTCCTCGGCCGGAGAAGTGTGTCCAGAGAGCAGCTCCGACAGGACGTCGGGCTGCGGCAGGAGTGTGTTGCTGACGCCACATTATCAGGACTCTGGAAACAAATAATCACCAATCGATTATTGTTGTCCCTCCAGATCCATAAAGAAACGTGTTATACAGCTGCACACTGTCTCGTCTGGCAGCTTTAATACACATTAAGCATTTTAGATGAAAAACAAGTGGGATCAAGAGCTCGCTGAAAACTTGCATCCTCTGACTTTTTGCACAGTAGCAGCGCCTTAGGAGTTGGTAGGACGCGGGCCTGATAAAGACGAGGATTCTTATGTCTGCTTCAGACAGCATCATCAAGTATTTTATTTTTGAATACCTACCGCATATAAATCTTATTTAAATAGTCGAAATAAGTTATCACCGCTGTTGTGGTACCATTTGCGGTTGTTTTAATCGAAGAGCGAAAATAATAGTGGCATGCAATTTGTGTGTGTGTGTGTGTGTGTGTGTGTGTGTGTGTGTGTGTGTGTGTGTGTGTGTGTGTGTGTGTGTGTGTGTGTGTGTGTGTGTGTGTGTGCGTGCGTGAGTGTGACATAGCAGCAATGCGCCTTAGGGTAGCACGCGTGTGTGCGTGCTGGCTCAAATTTCCTCAGAGAGACGGTCTGGTCGGTTTGGAATCTGAATCTTCCTCAGAGAGGGGTTGAAAGTTTATATAAAGTTTATATTAAATCTATATAAAGTTTATGCAGAATTGATGAGTCAGCTCAAAGGCATTTGGGTCAGGAAGGGGTCATGGGGACCTGTCAACATGGTTTGATTGATGAGGTGGGGTCAAAGGGCACCTTTCAAAATGAGTTTGACAAAAAGGGTATTCCTATTCTCTCTCACCTTGTATGTCCACTGAAACAAATGGACATAAAGAGCTTGAAGTGAAACAGATTTTACAGTTGGACTTATATCTTTACAGATTGTGACTAAGGATATGGGTGAGCTTTGTGGTCAAAATAACAGGGTTTAGTCAATTTCTGTGTGCCTACCTCCAACGAACCTTAAGAAAATTTCACACAACATTTGGCGTCACGAACAGCGACTAACGGAGGATGTACACAGAAATCAGATTTAAGAAGTAGTAATAATAAGCACAGAACATTTTGCGTCACGAACCTGGCACTTAGAGATTAACGGAGGATGTGCGCAGGAAGAATGTTTAGGTGAAATAGTAAATATTTCACAACATTTGGCGTCACGAACAGCGACTAACGGAGGATGTACACAGAAATCAGATTTAAGTGAAATAGTAAATATTTCACAACATTTGGCGTCACGAACAGCGACTAACGGAGGATGTACACAGAAATCAGATTTAAGTGAAATAGTAAATATTTCACAACATTTGGCGTCACGAACTTAGAGATTATCGGAGGATTTACACAGAAAAACATGTTTAAGAGTAAATGAATATTTCACAACAATTGGCATCACGAACCTGGACCTTAGAGATTAATGTGCACAGAAAGAAATAGTACATACGCACATTTGGCGTCATGAATTTACATATTAACCGAGGATGTGCGCGGAAAAACATGTTTAGGTGACGTGGTAAATATGCACAACCTTTGGCGTCACGACCTAAGAGATTAATTAAGCACAACATTTGAACGAATTTAGAGATTAACGGAAGATATACACGTAAACTATGTTTAAGAAGAATTAGAAAAACAGTGATAGGCCGAAAGAGCCAGAAGGCTCCTTATTGCTGTGTTGAGTAGATGGAGAGACGTTGCTTTATGCCCGCCCATGGCAGGACTTGGTTGGTAACGGATCTCCAGCTGTGGTGTTGAAGTGCTGTCAGGCATTCACGTTGCGCCACAGGCACCGATGGGGGGAGTACAGCGGCGGAGTGTGTGGTGTGCTCTGAAGCACGGCGGAGAATGTGGGACAGTATGACTGTTTAAAAACTGGGCAGAAGCAGCAGCTGAAGACGCTCAAGCTGACTGTGGGTTAAAAACGGAGCTGAACCGTTTGTTACGATGTGGACATGACCGGCTGACGGCGTTGGCGAGCGGTCTGGTGTGGCCTCAGGTCTCCAAGATAAAGCGAGACAGCGGCGTATAAGGACCTCGCCATGCAGACGCGGCCGCCAGGTGCGTCTTTTGTGGACAAATCCTTGATTTTGACATTATTGTGGTGTCGACTGATCGCTCTATGAGCGAATTCAGAAGCACGATTGATGATTTGGGTTTCCCTTGGGGAATGGGATGTACAGAAGGTGTTAAAAGTACATTGTTTTTCTGACAGACTCTAATGCTGCAAACGCTTAGACAAATGCGTTTCCTCCTCCTCCTGTCCGTCCGCTTCCTGCTGAGGGCTCGACGGCCAACCGGGGGGCCACGCCCTACGCACCGCCCTCCAGCAGACAGGAGGAGTCAAATTACTCTAGTGCTGAGGAGGAGTGAAACTAGTGAAGATAGTGACTCCTAATCACAGACAGACAAAAAAGACAAAAATAAGGATCATAACAGAGGTGCATCTATTCTGAACTGTTAGATTTACTGCTTAATTACTAGGATGAAGGTTGAGCACCGTAAATTCGGTCCCCAAATTTGGTCTATTGATGGTATACAACCCCATGTCTATGTAGATATCTATTGGAATAAATTAGTTCAGCAATTTAAAGGACCCCTATTCTCCCTAACAGGGTGGGAGGCGATGTTGTTGGAAAAGCTACCGCGCTGACAAATGCTAACAAAAGAGTCAGGACTGAAAAGGGTTGGTCAGATCAGGCCAGGGGTGGAATGTAACGAAAATTATCTTGATTGTCCTGACCTGACCAACATAGTTAGATTAGATTCAGTTATCATCACTACAGTGAAGGAGTGGATTTTGGGAATGGATGTTTTGCAGGAATGACACTGTATCTGCCTATCTGCAGCAAGGACCCGTGTCAAAATGCTATTTGAGAGAAAACTAATAATCTGTTGTCTTTGTGTTCCTAAGCATTAACTCTCTTTTACGTATGTTCCCGTGGAGATTGCCGATCGGAACGGACTGATGACGGCTCTTCGAGGTGGCGACAATCAGCGTCAACCACAGCAACCGGTGTACTGGCAGTGCAGGCTCCTGGGCCCTACCCTCCCTGCTCTCGTTGCCCTGGGGTAGATCAGCAGCAAGCCCTCCTGTCAGGTGGCACCAACGCCAGCTGTCCAGATGACTACAGTGCGTCAACCATACATGGTGGGGATGGCGCAATTCTACCCGGCCGAGGACGCAGGATAGCTTTACCTGCCCGGAAATCGAATACAAACATGTGGATTTGCAATGGAAAGTGGTTGTTTCCAAAATTACCTAACTGTCCCCAGCGATGCAGGAGAGCGTGGTATGATACTTTGCTGGGGGGAGCGGGAACTGTGATGGGTCGGTCTAACACGATTGATGGAGCGGTGACTAGAATTGTGTTTTTCGAACACCGAGCAACAGACTTCAGTGGGAATACAACAGGTTGGACTGTGGATGCCCTCTGCGTTTGGACACAACAAGAGGCTGCTCAAAACACTCCTGCAAACCTTAACATAGGATACTGAGAGGAGGAATCTAACTGTGGATGTTCTTACCACAGGACAGAAGCTTTACATATGACTGTTTGTAATGTGCACATTGTTGATATGAAATTACAACATGAGCGTTTCATCAGAGCTGTTACTACCAACAATCCTATTGAATGGCAACGGATGGGGAACAATTGTGCAGATTGGTGGTTGGAGCTCCCTCCTGAAAAGACATAAATGTAATGAGTCAATGTGTATGGGACATTGGTTACAACTGAATGTCCTGAAACTTTTGACTGTGTGTAAGTGTTATGTGTTACCTGTAATCACTGATACCGGATACTGGTTTTTGAAAACACGGGGTGATTGGTTCAGTCTCCAGACCAATCACACTTGTGATTTACAAATGTGTGACATCACTGATAAAGGGATGGCTTGTGTGACTACAGATGCATATCAAGACCATGTTTAACCAAGGTACAGGCAATGTGTGAATGGTTTGTTGAACCACCGCGAGACATGCTATGGCAGATAGGACCCCATACTCTCTGTGTAGCAACACTGTATAGCCATCCGTTATAGCCTGGGATGCCCTATACAGGATACCTCCATGGAGTTCCACGTGTGGCACTGGAATAACGAGACTATTACTTGACTAATTACAGATCTGACCACCGACTTAGTCAGGTAGCAATGGAGTATTCTTCATATGCCCTGGCGTGTTTCCCTGGATCGGTTTAGAGGCGCACTGAATCGATCCACGGAACTAAATGTAATTGTACAATCTCATAGGTCCAACGTTTCCAGACTGCTCGTGTCCAACATTGTGGCTCATGGAAGGGTGTGTTGCAATGCCGCCAAGATGATACAAAAGATTCAAGCTTATCATTGGTGGGATATCTTCTCGGGAATGTCTGTGTCCGCACGGACATCTTTTGTGCCTCCTTTATTGGTTTTAATAAGTATTATTATCTTGCTCACGCTATGCAATGTATTAACCTGTTTTTATGTTAGACGGGTGAAACGAGACTAACCCGTACTCTCTATAATGCTGCTTTAACATGAAAATCACGCTATATGTAAGAGACGGGTGGTTTGGCCTAGAAACACTTTGAAATAACCATAAATCCGAGTGTACCAGGACACCATTGGCATTATATGTATTGGGTAAGTGGAAATTACTTTTACAGGGTGCAGACCTTCCTAACTCGAATGGAACTCCTTAACTATGCAGTAACAACCACCACCGAACATTATTGGGGGTTTGAACACCCTCGACATGGACGACAATGGTTTGTTTTGGATGCGTTTGGTCATAATGGTCACTATTTCCAGAACTGAAAGTGTTGGTCAGATCAGGCCAAGGGGTGGAATGTAAGGAACATTTTTTTTTATTGTTGTTTTGTTGTCCTGATCTGACCAAACATGACTACATAAGTAAAACTTGGTTGATTGAATGTGTTGGTCTGACCAGGCCAAGGGGTGGAATGTAAGGAGAATTATTGTTAGTTGTCCTGGTCAGACCAAACATTGGTTATGTAAGATGTTTTTCTAATTGTTCGCTTATATCTGAGAAAAGTCTTGTTATTTTGTTAGTTCCTGAGAAAAGTCTTGTTATTTCTTTTGTGTGCCTGAGAGTTTTGTGTGCCTGAGAGTAGTTTTTGTTATTTTGTGAGTAGAGCTGGGAAAAGTCTGTTGTTTTGATAGCATGTTCTGAGAACAGTTCCTGGTTTACAAAACATGTTTTGTACGTCAGGATCTGTTCCCAAGAGCAGGGTCTGTCTGTGGGGAGGGGTTGGCCCCCCCCATCTCACACACGGCCCTTGTACGAGAGAATATAGCGACGGAAAGTCTCTGTCCGGGTCAGAGTCAGCTGCGGGTCACGTACGGACGCCCAGCAAGGTTGGAAGCTGCTTTTACCAGGACTGTTTGGCTCTCCAGTCCGTGTGTCAACGGTAAGGATGGAACGCTTCTCCGGTGATTGTTTGGAGCTATGCTCTGCAGGGGGTGAACGACACTTTCATCCTAGCATCATAGTACATGAGAATAATGCATTTATGATAAACGGAAGTTTGTGTGAATAATGCATTTTTGATAACTGAAGTGACTGACTTTGGCTGTGCGCTGCGGGGGACACAGGCTGGTCCTAGCATCACAGTAGATGTGGTTTATGTATATATGAAAACCAAAGTGATTGATCCTGCTAGAATCACAGTGAGTGTGATTTTGTGTGTGCGTGAAATGTAGTTAACCAAAGTGAGAGACACTTTGGTTAGTCAGTGTTCTTTTGTGTGTGAAAGTGTATGAAATACCTGTATAATATTCTATATGCTTCATTCATATAATCCAAGATATATTCTTTGTGTGTGTTTTGCCTATATAACCAGATAGATTGCTTATGCTATGCTTTGTGTAAAATAAATATATATATATTGTTCATCAGAGTCTGTGTGTGCTTTCTGTGTACCTACCTCCGACATACCCGAGAAAATTTCACACAACACAGTGTTACAGGGTTGTCTCAGAAACAGGTCGTACACTTTACCGCAAACTTTTGCAGCTTTACAAACTGTTGTAGAATGACAATTTTCAACAGTTTTAATAAAAAAAAAGCTGATTACTAACAGCTACATCACCTGTACGCTGCCATCCTTCCGGTCTTATCTTTTTGCAGATGTTTTGTGTTGCAGCAGATGTTATACCTTGCTGCAGATGTTTTGTCTTGCTGCAGACATTTTATCTTGCAGATGTTTTACTTTACAGCAGATGTGTTATTTCAGATGTTTTATCTCTCTTTTTTGGTACATTGTGGAAGTTTTTTTTCTTGCAGCATTTGTTTTATCTTGCTGCAGATGTTTAATCTCTGCAAATGATTTTTTTCTGCACCAGATGTTTTATCTTGCTGCAGATGTTTTATTTTGCTGCAGATGTTTTATCTTGCATCAAATGTTTTATTTTGCTGCAGATTTCTTATCTTGCAGCAGATGTTTTATCTTGCAAGCAGGTGTTTTATTTTGCAGCGGATTGTTTTAGTTGCTGCAGATATTTATTTTTCTGCATTTGGTACCTTGTAGCAGATCATATATCTTGCATCAGAGGGTTTATCTTTCAGCAGATGTTTAATTTTGCAATATTTGTGTTATCTTGCTGCATATGTGTTATCTTGCTTTAAATGTTTTTTTAAGCAGATGTTTTATCTTGCTGATAATGTTTTATCCTGCAGCAGATGTGTTATCTTGCATTAGATATTTTATCTTGCTGCAAATGTTTTTTGTTTCAGCAGATGTGTTATCTTGCAGCAGACGTTTTATCATGCATCATAATTTTTATGTTGCATCAGAGAATTTGATTTGATTTGCTGAAGGTTATTTTTGGCTATAGAAATTTTATCGTGCTGCAGATGTTTTTTCTTCCTGCAGATTTTTTATTATGCTACAGATGTTTTATCTTGCTACAGATGTTTTATCTTGCTGCAGATATTTATCTTGATGTAAATGTTTTATCCTTCACCAGATGTGTTTTCTTGCACTAGATGTTTTATCTTGCTGCTGATGTCATACCTTGCAGCAGATGTTTTATCTTGCAGCAGATGGTTTAACTTTTCAGCAGATGTTTTATCTTGCTGCAGAAGTTTTATCTAGCTTCAGATGTGTTACCTTGCATCAATTGTTTCTTTTTTTTTTTGCAGCCGATGTTGTATCTTGCTTCAGATGTTTTTTCTTGCACCAGATGTTTAATCTTGGATCAGAGGTTTCATGTTGCATCAGCGGTTTTATCTTGCTGAACTTTTGTTACCTTGCAGCAGATTTTTATTGCTGCAGTTTTTTTTTTTTTTTTAAATCTTGCCAAAGATGTTTTATATTTCAGCAGATTCTGCTCCTCATGACAGTCTAACTATACCTTATTGATCCCTGAGTAAGAAGAAGAAAAAAGAAAAAAAGGAGAAAAAAATATATGTATATATATATATATATATATATATATATATATATATCAAAATGGGAAACACCTCCCAAGGTGGTGGAAAATGACAGAGCAAAGCTCCTGTGGGACTTCCAGATACAGACAGACAGGATGGTGATGGCAAACCAACCAGACATCGTGGTGGTAGACAAAGGGCAGAGAAAAGCCGTGGTGGTGGACGTGGCAATACCAAGTGATGATAACATCAGTCAAAAGGAACACGAGAAACTTGAGAAATACCAAGGGCTTAGAGAGGAGCTGGAGAAGGCCTGGAAGGTGAAAGTGACAGTAGTGCCCGTGGTGGTAAAAGCAGCTTCCAACCTTGCTGGGCATCCGTACGTGACCCGCAGCTGACTCTGACCCGGACAGAGACTTTCCGTCGCTATATTCTCTCGGACAAGGGCCGTGTGTGAGATGGGGGGGGCCAACCCCTCCCCACAGACAGACCCTGCTCTTGGGAACAGATCCTGACGTACAAAACATGTTTTGTAAACCAGGAACCGTTCTCAGAACATGCTATCAAAACAACAGACTTTTCCCAGCTCTACTCACAAAATAACAAAAACTTCTCTCAGGCACACAAAACTCTCAGGCACACAAAAGAAATAACAAGACTTTTCTCAGGACCAATTGAAATAATAAGACTTTCCTCAGATATAAGCGAACAACTAGAAAAACATCTTACATAATCAATGTTTGGTCAGACCAGGACAACTAACAATAATTCCCCTTACACACTGACAGGTATGTTCCCAGCATTCCCCTCCTGGGGTCTGTATTCAGACAGAAACCCTAAAACGTGTTTCAGCCATTTCAGTGCAAACACAAACATGTGACAGTCACAATAAAAATGATATTATTAAAAATTTAAGATAGCCTCCAGTCAAGGGGTGCCAGAACAGGTCATCTGGGGGAAGGCACCACTGCACATGGCACCCTCTGGCCTGCCCTAAGGGGTCACTCAAGGAGCTAGAGACGAGCACTTCCACATTAAGCTCATTTTTACTCTCCCAGATGCTGATAGTGTCAGCAGAAAGCTGTTTTGATGTTAAATGCTATTAGAAAACTATATTTAATTATTTTCTGCAGTCTGCAGTCTGCACTGGCTTCAATTTTCAAATTTAGAGTCTACATCAATCTTTGATGTAGACCGCAACTACTATTTACACTTACCATTAGTTATGAAACTGTTGCCAAGATCTTACCATAGTATTTATAATTGTTGGTACACACACACACATACACACACACACACACACACACACACACACACACACACACACTGAAGGCTGTTTCAGCACGCCACAACAACTATTAAATGATTTAAGCCGTTTTGTTTAAGTTGTTAAAAATTGTATTCTCTTTAACAGCATTCAAGGAGTCAGGAATCAAAATCCACCCCAGCCGCAGCGGCCGCTACTACCAACAGCGCGGAGGTTAAAACCGCGGTTCAGCTGGAGAATCCAACCGCCGCAGAGCTTTAACCCAGGGTCAAGCTCAATCTGCGAAGGCTTGGAAGAGAACCCGCAAGATTGGTTTCGGTAAGACCATCTTTTTAAAACTAAACTCCAACGCGTCTCCAACGCGTCGTGAGAGCAGCTGAGAAGATCGTTGGTGTCTCTCTCCCCTCACTTCAGGACATTTACAGCAGCCGTCTGACTCGCAAAGCCCTCAGCATTGTGAGAGACCCCACCCACCCGTCACACAGCCTCTTCAGTCTGCTGCCTTCAGGGAGGAGGCTGCGGACCCTCCGAGCCAGAACCAGCCGACTGAAGGACAGCTTCGTCCACCAGGCTGTCAGGACACTTAACACTCTCCCTTCTCTTCCACCGTTTCCCGCCTTGCCCCCCCCTCACTCACTCTGACCTCAGTATCTGTATTTTGGCAGATCTGGACCGCTTGCTTGCTTTGCACCATGTCACTTTAAACAAACCGAAAAACTGTTGATGTCATGTCACAACTTGTTTCTTGTCTCTTTTTAACCTGCACTTTGTGTTTAAAATGTATTTATTGTGTAGCACCGAGGGTTTGAGAGTAACGCAATTTCGATTCTCTGTATGTATCTCACATGTGGTAGAATTGACAATAAACTTGACTCTGACTCTGAAAAACAAAAAAAATAACATGTGAAAATCACTGGTCCACGTCAACATTTTGAATGACGTCACATCCTCTTCTTCGCGGTTAGTAAATGACTTGAGATCGCCAACTAACTAATTTTTGAAGTGTTATTTGAAGTGTTAATGCAGGGTCCCTCCTTTGTTGTAGTATGTTCTATCGGCCTATTCCCCATGCTGTTTGTCATAACCGTCTAAATGTGAAAAAAAAAAAACAACAGTTGTTGGAATGCCTGTACATGGTAAAGCTTATTTATTCCAGCTAGTCCTCACAGGGGCTGTCTCCTTAAAATACACACTAAAAGCAAGCCATTATGTGTTGCAAAAAAACAAGAAATTGCTAAAGAAACTATCGAATGCAATGTCTTTGGGGTTTACAGACTGCATATGGGGCATTTGACTAAACTGAAATGTCTGGTATACAAGAGTTTCACGTGCCTTACATGCCAATGGTACTGCTTAAGTTTTTCATGTAATGTCAGCAAAATTGTAACTTTTAAGTGTTAACAGCTCTGTATGAAGCTCGCTGTTAGGTCAGAGTTGGGCACGATTTTGAGTGTACTCCACCTGCTAAAGCCAAACAAACAAGCTAAATGTCTACTTTGGATGAAGCAGCTAACTTAATTTTTAAGGAGATCAAGATAGATCTCTACAATTGTTCACAGATAAGTCATGTTTGTTAAATCTAGTTAAGTAACCAGGTCTTCGTTCTTCAGATCTAGTGCTGGATGGCGATAAGAAGATCTCAAAGAGATTCTACGTATTCCTCAATGCAAGTTTAAGCCTATGGAGGGATGTTTACAAGCGACACCTTCACGAAAGGAGTGATGATATGAAGGTGGTCCTATTGTGCCTACGATAACTGTTAAACATCTTGGGAAGAGGTTTTTACACAGGTGGTAAAACTGTTAATAACAGAAAAAGTCCACTGGGCACGGGATATGTGTATTTAAGCGATACAACATGGATTTGCACACCGAGTTTTTCCCTTGGACACATAAATATCCCTCAAGAGCAAACTAAACCTTTTTTTCCAATGCTGCAGGATTTTTATACATTTTTAAGGAATCCTGCAGCGGACTTCTGAATGTCTAGCCTCAAGAATTTGGAATATCTTTCGTGTGATGAAATGCTCTCTCATCTTCAAGTTGATTTGGAGGAATCATATGTAGGAGAACCCATACAAATGTTTTTTGTTTGTTTGTTTTTTGTTAAAGGACCCACTATTTCACCCGCACACGAAAAACCAACCAGTAATAATTTTAACTGAAATATTTTTGTTTATTTTAGTTACATTTTTTAACAAGTACTTTATTGTTCTGTTTTTACATTAATTTAAATAAAAAGTTCTTCATTGTTTTATAGATTTCTATTTCCTGCTTAGTAAAACCGCTTTAAACATCCATCCATCCATCCATTATCTATACCCGCTTTATCCGTTTCCGGGTCACGGGGGTCTGTCGGAGCCTATCCCGACACATAGTAGGCGAAAGGCAGGGGACCACCCTGGACAGGTCGCCAGTCTGCCGCAGGGCCACACACAGCGACAGACAGGCACACTCACATTCACACCACATGATCACATGATCAATCAACCTACCCTGCAAGTTTTTGGACTGTGGGAGGAAGCCGGAGTACCCGGAGGGAACCCACGCAAGCACGGGGAGAACATGCAAACTCCACACAGAAAGACCCACCGGGCCGGGAATCGAACCAGGAACCTTCTTGCTGTGAGGCAACAGTGCTAACCACTAAGCCACCGTGTTGCCCCCGCTTTAAACATACAACACGAAATCGATATTAGAACAGAGTCCCAGAGTAGTGCCATGTTCATATGGTTTATCCACCATAGATGAACGATGGTTCTTGATGCTGTTTCATTTGAGGGATGTAAGAAAATAAACTTACTTATAAACTTACTAATAACATCCTCTGTTTCTGAGATCAGGTGGTCAACTGTGAAAGAGAGTGAATGCTGTCATAGACTCACAAAGCTGATGACAATTTAAAGCCTGCCAATAAAGTATGTTTCTGAAGGATACATTGATATGTAGAGTAGCAGGAATTGGGTCAGTGAATGTTTACACCATTTTGGACCAAACCTTTAGTTAAGAGTTGAATGTGTAACTGATATCTCCACAGTTACCGGCTGCAACTTTTCTGCCTCCAGCAAGATAGGTGGTGATGGTAACTGCATTCAGCTTGTTGGCACTGAGTCATTAACTTATTCATCTTTTATCTATGCCTGCTTGTATCTGCTCAGGGTTCCAGGGGTCTGCTGCAGCATCTCACATCTGACTAATGGACTTACTTTCAGATCTGTACAGAAAGATGTTGTTTTAAGTAGAGGCTTAAACGCTTAACTTGTACTAGTAAGATGGTATAAACTTGTAAGTTAAACCATTATGGCATCTTAATATCCACAACAGAATGAAGCTGCACTTGATTTCTTAAATAAATATAAGTACCGTAACTGTCAGACTTTTTACCCTCCTGGACAAACTTTAAACAGGAACAATTTGGTTTCCATTTTTTTGTAATATTTGACTAACTTTTTTTTTCTTACATTTGACTAATATGTGATTCTGTTTAACAAAACAAAAATGTAAAAAATAATTTTAGAATATCATGGAGATTTCTTTCTAAGTATAATTATCTAAGTAAAATTATAACCACTTAACCTGTGATCTCATTTTAATGACACATCTGATTATTCCTTTTTTTTTTTACACTTTAGTAACTCGGTAGTCTCAGTCTCTAATACAGTCTGAATAATCTTGTTTTCAGCATTCTGTGTCAGATGATTTGAACTATGCAGGACTGCAGCAGAAAGAGAAATAGAGCTACTTATTGCAACCAGATAAACTCAGGATGCATCTGGAACTGCAGCTCAAAGTGGACCTCAGACCTCTCAGGATGTGCTTGTGTATGAAGAATTAAAACATGATATTATCTTTATTTATTCAGCAACGTTTTTGTCTTGCTTGCTTCATGTAACACATTTGTTTTATATGTGTCCTTCTTAGCTTGTTTTGTTTATTTTTTCTTTTTTAAGAACACAAAGACTGAAGTGTGATGGTGAATTAGTCAGAAAAAGTATTGAGGAAGATCAGACTTGTTCGTGAAGAAAAGTAAATTCAACTTTTTGCATTTTTGTTAGTGGAGATCAGTGAATAACAAGCTTGTAATTGGACAACTGTTGTTTTTTTAATGAGAAGAAGCTTTGGATGTTGTGTAAAATAAAAAGTCAAGGTGGTCGATCATGTGAGTGTGATCTCACTGAACATGATGAATCATGAAGTTGTCAATGCACTCACTAGTCTCCACATCCATCCATCCATCCGTCCATCCATCCATCTCTTCATACAGTTATATTGTTTTGGATCTCATCTAAGTCATAGCTGCAAGAACTATAATTGCTCCACTTGGTAGGATTGTTTATCCTGTTATGTAGTTGAGGCAACTTCTTCTTGGCCATTTTCAAACTGAACATCAATAAACATGTCCACAGATGCACCTGCATCACCAACCTTCATTCACAATGCAGTGGGAGGGATGAATGTTCACATTCAAGTTATGAATATAACAACTGTTGGAGACATATTTTTGTGATAGAATTAATAAATATATGACATTTCAAGTATTTCTGGTTTATCGTGACTTCTTGTAGTCTTCATTATTAAAGCACAAAGGGAACCTCACAGTAAACTGATGATTAGAAAAACTCCTTCATAGTCAGGTGACCTGCTGGGTGAGGGAGGGGTCAGATGCATCACTACACAGGAGGAGACAGCTCAGTACGGGCTGAACTGAAAATGCAAAAAATCAAAACAAATGCGTGGTCTGGTGGAGGTTGAACACCATAAAAGGACACTGATGACTGTCACATAGTTGAAACAACACCGTGAGATTTTACCAGTGTTCGGTTAAGATCAAGGTTAAAAAAGGTTGTTTTTTAATCATATATTAATCTCTTTTGTTTGACTTGATTTACTTTAATTACTATATTTAGTTGTCTCATGTGTATCCTGACAAAGTGCATGTGTGTATGAAGAGCACAGCGGTGAAGATGTTTTGCCTGATAACATGATCGGGTGCATTTGTGGCAGACAAGCATCAGTTCTTCTGATCCGTCCTTCTGTCAGTTTCCACTGTGGTTACAACAGTTTAGACCAACCAGAACAATAAAAAGAAAATAACTTTGAGCTGTCATGTGAAAGTAGAACAAAGCTGTTCTACTTTCAGACCAATGTTTCTTTTATCTGACTTTTTTTTGTTTTACTTTTTTTTTTTTGCATTTTTATTCTGACTCATCAAATCCTGTAAAGACAGTTATTTAAATAATGTGTCTGTCACAAGACAAAGTCTACAGATAGAGATCAGACATGATCACACTCTGACCTAAAAATAACCCACGTTTTCTGTTCAGCACTGTAGCCAGGCTGACAAAGAACCACAACTCTGTTGAGCTGTGCATCCCTGCAGCTCTCAGTAGTGAAGACTTTATGAGCTTCTTTAGCAATAAAATTGTCAGAATTAGAGAGGAAATCATCCAGACCCACCCGGCAGTGGCTGTGAGCATTTCTTCAACTTCGGCGACTCCCTTATGCTCTGACCTGACTCTAGACTGTTTTGTTCCTGTTGACCTCTCTGAGCTGACCTCAGTCGTCAATGGATCTAAATCATCCACATGTTTGTTAGACCCAATCCCAACTCGACTACTTAAAAATGTTTTCTCTCTTATTGGAGTGACAATACTGGAACAGATCAACTTGTCCCTAGTCTTGGGATATGTGCCACATGCTTTTAAAGTCGCAGTAATCAAACCATTACTTAAAAACCCTCTCTTGACCCAGACATTTTAGCTAACTATAGACCGATTTCCAACCTTCCATTTATCTCTAAAATTCTGGAAAGGGTAGTTGCAAGCCAGCTGTGTGACCATTTGTATAGAAATGATCTATTTGAAGTTTTTCCGTCAGGGTTCAGAATGCATCATAGCACAGAAACACCGGTTGAGTCTCGAATGACCTTCTTATGGCCTCAGAAAATGGGTTAGTGTCCATACTGGTTCTGCTGGACCTCAGCGCTGCTTTTGATACCATAGATCACAGCATTTTACTGCAGAGGCTAGAGTATGTTGATGGGATTAAAGGGACAGCTCTAGATTGGTTTAAATCATATCTGTCTGATAGATTCCAGTTTGTTCATGTTCATGAGGTTTCTTCCGTACAGACAAGGGTCTGCTATGGTGTCCCGCAGGGTTTAGTGCTAGGGCCAATCTTGTTCAGTTTATATATGCAGCCCTTGGGAAGTATTATCCGGAACCACTGCATTAATTTTCATTGTTATGCTGATGATACGCAGCTGTATCTGTCTATGAAGCCAGATGAAACAGAACCATTAGACAAACTTCAGATGTGTCTTAAGGACATCAAGGACTGGATGTCCAGAAATTTTTTGCTACTAAATTCTGATAAAACAGAGGTGGTTGTTTGTGGTCCCACACAGCTTAGGAAGGGATTAGATGGTCTTGCGATGGGCTCCAGTAAAACTGTGCGAAACCTTGGCGTTATATTCGGTCAGGATTTGTCATTTAAACAGCATATTAATCAGGTTTGTAAAACAGCGTTTTTCCACCTCCTTAATATCGCAAAGAGTAGGAGTATCCTCTCGCAGAGTGATGCCAAAAAACTAATTCATGCGTTCGTATCTTCTAGACTAGATTACTGTAACGTGTTGTTGGCTGGATGTCCAAGTAATTCTCTGAACAGCCTCCAGCTGATCCAGAAATCAGCAGCCCGAGTGCTGACAGGAATCACTAAGAGAGAACACGTCTCTCCGGTTTTGGCTTCCCTCCATTGGCTCCCCGTAAAATTTAGAATCCAATTCAAAATTTTATTACTTGCATATGAAGTCCAAAATGGCCTAGCGCCGCGATATTTGCAAGACCTGATAGTACCGTACGTTCCTAATAGAGCTCACCGTTCTCAGGGTGCAGGTTTACTCATAGTTCCTAGAGTATCGAAATGTAGATTTGGAGGACGGGCTTTCTGTTATCAGGGACCATTACTCTGGAACCAACTTCCAGTTTGGGTTAAGGAGGCTGATACCACCTCCACCTTTAAAACTAAACTTAAAACATTTCTGTTTAATAAAGCATATAGTTAGTGTATATTTAGTACCTTAATGTGTCAGGGCCAGTACTCAAAGCTGCAGCTACAGGACCAGATTAGAGCAGCTCATCTTAAACTTAGCTTTGGTGTAGATATGCTGCTATAGGCCTATGCTGCAGGGAGGCACCAACATGATCAACTGAGTGGTGCCTTTCACCTTCTCTGTTTCCTGGTGGGTGAAACTGTCCCTCAGTCTGCTGGTTCTGGCTCAGAGGGTCCGCAGCCTCCTCCCTGATGGCAGCAGACCGAAGAGGCTGTGTGACGGATGGGTGGGGTCTCTCACAATGCTGAGGGCTTTGCGAGACAGACGGCTGCTGTAAATGTCCTGAGGGGAGAGAGACACCAACGATCTTCTCAGCTGCTCTCACGACGCGTTGGAGAGACTTGCGGCAGGTTGCGGTGCAGGATCCGTACCACACGGTAGTTACTATTGTATCCTGTCTTGTACCTTTGACGGTGTCTCTATGTCTCTTTCTTATTTCTTGTTCTACCCAGCTGGCCTTCAGCAGGAGGGCCCCCCCCCATCCTCAAGGTTTCTTCCCTCTTAAAGGGGAGTTTTTCCTTGCCAATGTTTGGCTTAAGGTTTTTCTTTCACTAGGGAAGTTGTTACCTGCCGCTGTTTATGTAATAATTGGTCGGGGGTCATGTTCTGGGTCTCTGGAAAGCGCCTAGAGACAACTTGTGTTTTAACAGACGCAATATAAATTGAATTGAATTGAATTGAATTGAATTGAATTGAATTGAATTGAATTGAATTGAATTGAATTGAATTGACCTTCGAAGGTAAACTCTGGTGCATCAGAAATAACTGTACAGTCGTGGCCAAAAGTTTTAAGAATGACACAAATATTTGTTTTCACAAAGTTTGCTGCTAAACTGCTTTTAGATCTTTGTTTCAGTTGTTTCTGTGATGTACTGAAATATAATTACAAGCACTTCATAAGTTTCATAGGCTTTTATTGACAATTACATGACATTTATGCAAAGAGTTAGTATTTGCAGTTTTGGCCCTTCTTTTTCAGGACCTCTGCAATTCGACTGGGCATACTCTCAATCAACTTCTGGGCCAAATCCTGACTGTTAGCAACCCATTCTTTCATTATCACTTGTTGGAGTTTGTCAGAAGTAGTGGGATTTTTTTGTCCACATGCCTCTTGAGGATTGACTACAAGTTCTCAATGGTATTAAGCTCTGGGGAGTTTCCAGGCCATGGAGCCAAAATTTCAACGTTTTGGTCCTCGAGCCACTTAGTTATCACTTTTGCCTTATGACACGGTGCTGCATCATGCTGGAAAATGCATTGTTCTTCACCAAAGTGTTGTTGGTTTGTTGGAAGAAGTTGCTGTTGGAGGGTGTTTTGGTACCAGTCTTAATTCATGGCTGTGTTTTTGGGTAAAATTGTGAGTGAGCCCACTCCCTTGGATGAGAAGCAACCCCACACATGAATGGTCTCAGGATGCTTTACTGTTGGCATGACACAGGACTGATGGTAGCGCTCACCTTTTCTTCTCCGGACAAGCCTTTTTCCAGATGCCCCAAACAATCGGAAAGAGGCTTCATCGGAGAATATGACTTTGCCTCAGTCCATACATTTTGCAGAAGATCAATCTCTCCCTGATGTTTTTTTTGCTGTCTTTTGGACACCAGGCCATCTTCCAGAAGTCTTCTCCTCATGGTGCGTGCAGATGCGCTCACACCTGCCTGCTGCCGTTCCTGAGCAAGCTCTCCACTGGTGACACTCCGATCCCGCAGCTGAATCCTCTTTATGAGATCCTGGCGCTTGCTAGACTTTCTTGGACGCCCTGAAGCCTTTTTAACAAGAATTGAAACTCTTTCCTTGAAGTTCTTGATGATCCTATAAATTGTTGATTTAGGTGCAATCTTAGTAGCCTCAATATTCTTTCCTGTGAAGCCATTTTTCTGCAACGCAATGATGGCTGCACACGTTTCTTTGCAGGTCACCATGGTTACCAACGGAAGAACAATGATTTCATCACCCTCCTTTAACATGTCAAGTTTGCCATTCTAACCCAACCAGCGTGACATGATCTCCAGCCTTGTGCTCGTCAACATTCTCAACTGAGTTAACAAGACGATTGCTGAAATGATCTCAGCAAGTCTTTTAATGACAGCAATGAAATCCAGTGGGAAGTTTTTTTTTCGGGATTTAGTTAATTTTATGGCAAAGAAGGACTATGCAATTCATCTGATCAGTCTTCATAACATTCTGGAGTATATTCAAATTGTTATTATAAAAACTTAAGCAGCAACTTTTTCAATTTCCAATATTTATGTACTTCTCAAAAAGTTTGGCCATGACTGTATGTTAAAAAAAAAAAAAAAAAAAAAAAAAAATTTTTGCCTACAGGAAGCAGAAGAGGGGAAAGCGAGCCGGTATCCGGACGTACTGGCGGAGAACCCGAACAAACCGACGGTTCCCTCCATCGTGTTGGCCAACGTTCGTTCGCTGGACAACAAACTGGACCACATCCGATTACTCTGCTCCGCCGAGAGGACCGTGAGAGAGAGCTGTGTTTTTGTGTTCACGGAAACATGGCTCAACGACAGCATACCGGACCACGCCATCCAGCTCGACCAGCTGACCTGCTACCGGGCGGACCGAGCACACACCGAGGCAGGTAAGGGCCGCGGCGGCGGCCTTTGTGTTTTCCTCCGTGATGCTTGGTGTAGAGATGCTGTGGTGGTCTGCAAACACTGCTCACCCCTGGCGGAGTTTATGATTATTAAATGTCGTCCTTTCTATCTACCGCGCGAATACTTGGTCATACTACTCACTGCTGTTTACATCCCCCCCAGCCCCTCCACCAACACCAGGAGAGAGGCGCTGACCGAGCTGTACCAGCGGATCAGCGAGCAGCAGACAGCCCACCCTGAGGCCTTCCTCATCCTGCCGGGGGACTTCAACCATGCAGACCCAAAGTTCATCTTTTCAAATCTTCACCACCACATCAAGTTCCCCACGCGAGGAGACAACATTCTAGACCAAGTCTACACCAACAACAAGGCAGCCTACAAAGCCCACCCCCTCCCCCACCTCGGTGCCTCAGACCACATCACTGTCATGCATCATATCAAGGCTGCTCTCCCGCTCTCGACCCCTACCAGTTCGCATATCGCTCCAACCGGTCCACTGACGATGCCATCTCCACTGCCCTCCACACAGCCCTCACACATATGGACACCAGAAACGCTTATGTAAGAATGCTTTTCATCGACTTCAGTTCAGCATTCAGCACCATCATCCCCCAGCAGCTCATTCACAAACTGGACCAGCTGGGGATCAACACCTCGCTGTGCAACTGGCTGTTGGACTTCCTGACTGGGAGACCACAGGCAGTACGGGTCGGCAGCAACACATCCAGCACCATCACACTGAGCACAGGGGCCCCCCAGGGATGTGTGCTGAGCCCCCTCCTCTTCACCCTGCTGACCCACGATTGCACACCGATGCACAGCTCCAACCTCTTCGTAAAGTTTGCGGACGACACGACTGTGGTGGGTCTCATCAACAACAACGATGAGTCAAACTACAGGAGCGAAGTGAGCCGCCTGGCTGAGTGGTGCAGCGACAACAATCTCTCCCTGAATGTGGAGAAGACCAAGGAGATTGTTGTTGACTTCAGGAGACAACACACCCAGCATGCTCCTCTGACCATCAACGGTGCTGCTGTGGAGAGGGTGAGCAGCACCAAGTTCCTGGGTGTCCACATCTCAGAGGACCTCTCCTGGACTGTTAACACCGCATCACTCGCCAAGAAGGCACACCAGCGTCTCTACTTCCTCCGCAAACTGCGAAGAGCCAGAGCTCC
The DNA here is from genome assembly GCA_014839995.1 of Xenentodon cancila. NCBI lineage: Eukaryota > Metazoa > Chordata > Actinopteri > Beloniformes > Belonidae > Xenentodon > Xenentodon cancila. The sequence continues at coordinate 8,150,089 of CM026212.1, forward strand.
GGCCCCCATCAGGTACACCTTCTACAGAGGCACCATCAAGAGCATCCTGACCAGCTGCATCACCGCGTGGTACGGATCCTGCACCGCAACCTGCCGCAAGTCTCTCCAACGCGTCGTGAGAGCAGCTGAGAAGATCGTTGGTGTCTCTCTCCCCTCACTTCAGGACATTTACAGCAGCCGTCTGACTCGCAAAGCCCTCAGCATTGTGAGAGACCCCACCCACCCGTCACACAGCCTCTTCAGTCTGCTGCCTTCAGGGAGGAGGCTGCGGACCCTCCGGGCCAGAACCAGCCGACTGAAGGACAGCTTTGTCCACCAGGCTGTCAGGACACTTAACACTCTCCCTTCTCTTCCACCGTTTCCCGCCTTGCCCCCCCCTCACTCACTCTGATCTCAGTATCTGCACCAGGCACTTTTGGCAGAACTGGACCGCCTGCTTTGCACCATGTCACTTTAATCAAACCGAAAAACTGTTGTTGTCATGTCACAACTTGTTTCTTGTCTCTTTTTAACCTGCACTTTGTGTTTAAAATGTATTTATTGTGTAGCACCGAGGGTTTGAGGGTAACGCAATTTCGATTCTCTGTATGTATCTCACATGTGGTAGAATTGACAATAAACTTGACTCTGACTCTGACTCTGACTCAGACAACATCATGGTTCCTTTAAAAGCAAGTAAAAGCAAACAAGTAAATAAAGTCCATCAGACATCATCTTCACTCAGCAGCTTTCATCATGTCGTGGCAGCAGACACTTCATTTGTCTCCATCTCTCTCTTGGGGAAGATTTTCTTCTGGAGCTGATTGACCGAAGAATTTCATCTGGTCAGTGAACAATTATTAAACAAGGACAATGACTACACCTCCCAGAATCCAGCTCAGCGGGTTTGTTTGTCTAAATTGGTACTTTTTAACTGAACTTTCCCACTAAAAGCTGGATTCTTCTGGTTCTTGACAGAGAGAAGTATTCAGATAAAAACATTTATTTTGTGTTGATGCCCTGCTTCGCGTGTTCCTTCCTATACCGCATTATAGATAACTGGCACAAGTGTAGATTTTACACTACTAACCTGTGGAATAGTCAGTTTATAATTTTTAATTTGACTATTAATTACTGTTAATACCAGACAAGTAGCCATCATATAGAACACTCCCACAACTGTAAATTCTACAGTGCTGACTTGTGAAATGGACAATTAATACTTTTTTACTAATTTTACTATTAGTTATTGTTAACATCAAACAAATACGATAATACACATAACTGCCACAATTGAAAAGTTTTCAGTGATACCTTTTGGAAAAGACAGATTATATTTGTTAATTTTACTAACAATTATTGTTGATACCAGACAAATAACCATTATATTGAAAAATGTTACTACTGGTAATTTTACACTTTGATGATTAGTACTTGTTAATTTTACTATCTACTACTGTTAATAATAGAAAAATATCATAATATACGTAAATTTCACAACTGTGAATCTTACATCAATACAGTATTAAATACACATGCTATCAATATTAAATTTACTATCAAAATCTTTTTATAAACACACAAAAAACAGAATATACATAATAGCCACAACTGTAAATTTCTAATTAAAATCTTATAAAAAGATTTTCACTCTAATTTCAAAAATGTTTTAATTTTAATTTTACCAACCTATTATTATAAGTGGAAACAGATAAGTGGTAAGGGCAGAGAGGTGTGAGATATCTGAGACTGGGTGCCAAGCCCCAATGTTAATTCAGTTCTTGTCAGCTCAATGTGAGAACAGATCAACTTAGAATAAAGATCTGGACTGAACTGGAAATCATGGGATGTCATTTAGTTGGGATATGTGTGATTGTATGTTAAATGTGAACCATCAGGAGGCCAATGGGCCAATGGGCAATGACAGTGTTACCTGGACAGGCATGACTGGGAGGAACCATGCTCTGTTATTGAACTTTTGTGCTAGTGACAGTCTGTCCATAACAAACGCCATGTTTGAGCAAAGGGTGTCCTTCAGGGGCCGGAGAGGGTCTAGTTTGGGAACCACAAAATTTCATCTCTGCTTTTTGCAGATGATGTTGTCTTTTGCGTCATTGAGCCAGGACTTCAGCATGTGCTTGAACGGTTTGCAACCAAGTGGAAAGCGGCTGGGGTGAAATTCAGCACCTCCAAATCAGAGGCCATGGTTCTCAACTGAAAAAGGGTGGCTTGCCCTATGCGAGCAGGTGGAGATGTCCTGCTTGAAGTGGAGGAGTTTAAGTATTTCGTGGTCTTGTTTACAAGTGAGGGAAAGATGGAGCGTGAGATTGACAGATGGACTGGTGCAGAGTCTGCAGCTATACGGTCGATGTACTGGACCATCACTGTGATAAAAATAGCTGAGTCGCAAGGCGAAGCTCTCGATTTACCAGTCAATCTACACTCCTACCCTTACCTATGGCCATGAACTTTGGGTAATGATCAAAAAGACAAGCGACAAGGGAGACTGTGGCTGGGCGATCCCTTAGAGATAAGGTGAAAAGCTCAATCATTCAGGAGCTCAGGGCAGAGCCACTGCTCCTTCACATCGAGAGGAGTCAGGTGAGGTGGCTTGGGCATCTCTATAGGAAGCCTCTTAGACGCCCCCCTAGGGATGTGTTCCAGGCATGTCCCACTGGGAGGAGACCCTGGGGAAGACCCAGGACAGGCTGGAGAGACTATGCTTCTTGGCTGGTGGAAGGAAGTGTCTAAGGTGAGGAAGGTCAGTGCATCCCTGCTTAGACTTCTGCCCCTGTGACCTGATCCCGGATGGATGGATGGATGGATGGATGGATGGATGGATGGATGGATGGATGGATGGATGGATGGATGGATGGATGGATGGATGGATGGATGGATGGATGGATGGATGGATGGATGGATGGATGGAACCTTCAGCATGTGCTGGAGTGGTTTGCAACTGAGTGTGAACCGGCTGGAATAAGAATCAGCACCTCCAAATTTGAGGCCATAGTTCTCAACCATAAAAATGGCGTACATGATCTGCACTATTCACATGCTTTTATTGCATTTGATGTAAATCACTTTGAATGCCAGCTGCTTATAGTAAGATAGGTGTATTTATTGGTGAAGGGAAAACACACAACAATTATAATAAAATAAGTACAAATTGTTTAAATAAAATATGTTCTTAAATTATCGTCTAAAGGTAAAGTCTACTCTTAATAAATATCGGTATTCAGAAATAAGCAGGGGTTATAATCCATCACGGCCATAATTTGAATTCAACCAATCAGCGCGCTCGATCTTCTTCCAGGCATTAATTAGGAAGGGAGGAGTTGGCGGCAGATCTCTGGACGCTGCAGCTCGTCAGTGTTACAACATCCGTGCAATCATCTTCAAATTTCAGCGGTAAGTTGATATTTTTTCTTCTCTGTCTGTTTATAACAAGAGCATTCATGACAGATCAAAAACTTCCTCTATTAATGAAGTGTTAGCTAAGAAAATTTTCAAGGTTCGGATATTCAAGTTGTTAGCAACCTCTTATATTATTGTGTTAAGAAAGTAACCACGAAGATGAGCATCAGTGAACCCTTTGTGAATCACAATCTCTTAAAGATGCTTTAAAAATAAAAAGTTTTGTGCTTTGAAGTTTAATACTTGTAGTGATTTTTTTCCATTGTTAATATTTCCAGGCCCTACTTAGATGCTTGGACACTCATGTTAAGCATCAACCAAACGATCAAGCATCAAGTCAATTCATTCACGTCCACACCTTTGTCTGACATGGAAATGACTACACTACACACTACCCAGGGAAACTCTGCTTAACACTACAGTTCCTGCAAAGGTACAAAGTATTGATTTATTTATTTTTTTTATGTAACCTTTCTGTGTGTATTGGTGTTCACTATAGTATATTTAACAATACAGTTTCCTTGTTTTTAACCCTTCATTAAACTTTTGACAAAGGGGTTTCTTCTTAATAAATCCCAAGAAATGTAACAGTCAATTGGAAGAAATCAAAAAAAAGCTTCTTTCAGAGATCTGCTCTTGACTGATGAAAGCTGCATAAAACCTGGATTTTACTTTATAACGTGTGTGTGAGTGTTAGTGAATTTTTGGACTAATTTATGTGATAACAGCTGGTAAACTAAAAACATAGCATTAGAAAATATTCCTATTAAGATTATATTAGGATATTTTTCATTAGGATATATTTAAAACTTTAATAATTGTTTTTAAATTCATTATCTGACCTGATCTGAAATTTGCATTTAATCAATTCTTATTAGTTCTCATTTGACAGGGTACTGAGGCGTGTAAAAGGTTTGCAAATGTTTCGTGGGCACAACTCACATACTCTACTCTGCTGCTCTTCCCATAAATGCATGTTCTTTACTAATGTGTTGCCATTCAAAAGGAAAATAAAAATGCTTTCCAACAGTATAATATTTGTTGCCAAAAAGCATTATTACAACAAAGAAATAATCCAAAACACAATTTTCCTTACTTTTTGTGCTAAGTTTCTATTCATAATCAGCAAAACCAGACTGTCTAGTGGCTGCAGATTGAGTGCTGATGAAATCCATATTCTTTACACAACATTAAAATTAAGCCATGCATGCCTATCAAAAGTATTAATAAAAAAGAAAAAAAGTAATAATGTTTTTTTTCAAATATTTTAAGGCATTGCACTGGACCCAGTCCAAAACCGATCCAGTCTACTTAGTGTTGTCCGCTGGACCAGTGCCAGAAGTCCTACACTTGGAGAAACCTAGAGATCTCTCTGCACCATCAGAAAAGGTGAGTTATCCTGTAAGATGCTTAAAGTAATATTTTTTGTGAAGTATACTACAGTACACAAAGTTATGTGTAAAAGATATGCCTCTATTTTCATTTTGTGTTGTTTTCTTAATTGTATAGACAATAAAATGTTCTGATTGTAACTGGTCTAAGAATTAGGTAAAATGTTTAGTATTAGGTAAAAGAAAACAACATAAATCTTTAAAAGAACAGAGGCACAAAGGTGGGAAATACTAAATTCCCTCTTATTAAATAGCTCGCGGATTCAGGAGGAATAAACATCATGAAATATTTTTTTAAAAAAGTAGTAAAATGTTACCAAACTACTTTTACATTTTACTTTTTTTTTTTATTCTATATGCAGTAAAAACATATTGACAACACATTTTAGCTAGTCACTTTATACATTGCCTCTGTTGGCTTCTATATTCTATGTGTCCAAACTGGATTGTAGAAGTATCTGTTGAATTCATATACAGTGCTGAGAGTGGTTGCCCCTTATGGATTTTCTTTGATTTCTGCTGTTTTGAACAACTTTTCATATCATCATATCAGAAAAGGATTACCTGTATTAAAATACAAAAAAAAGTTTTTAATGGTGATTTCCATCCATCCATTATCTATACCCGCTGTATCCGTTTCCAGGTCACGGGGGTCTGTTGGAGCCTATCCTGACGCATATCAGGCGAAAGGCAGGGGTACACCCTGGACAGGTCGCCAGTCTATCCAGGGCCACATACAAACAACCAATCACACTCACACCTAGGGAGAATTTTAGAATGATCAATTAACCTACCTGCATGTTTTTGGACTGTGGGAGGAAGCCAGAGTACCCGGAGGGAACCCACGCAAGCACGGGGAGAACATGCAAACTCCACACAGAAAGACCCACCGGGCCGGGAATCGAACCAGGAACCTTCTTGCTGTGAGGCAACAGGGCTAACCACCAAGCCACCGTGCTGCCTGGTGATTTCCATTCAAATAAAAAAAAGCTTTATTATTTCATGAAGAACATTAATTGATGCAGTAGTTCCAAAAGAGACAGCGAGGAAAGTAATTATAGCAGCATATATGTCTTTCGTCTCCCTCTCTGCACTTCTGTCAGTATGTTTTCCTTCATGCCTTTCTGTCTTCCATCTCTTGCTTTTTCTTCTTCCACTTAGCTCCAGTCTAATTCCTCTTGTTCTTCTCTTCCTTTCTCCTTTCTTCCACATTGTCTTGCTCTAAATTTTTATTTTGATTAATTTAAAGTTCTTTAGTAATTCAAATGTTTTTTCACCTTCAACTATTTAATGTAAGATCAATGCCACTTAAGCCATCAGTTCTTTCTTTTATGGCTTTTAGCCACTTGCTAAATTCTGCTAAATTGTATTATTCTGCTAGAGTTTTGACTAAATGCTTCAAACTTATCTTCCTGCCTTAATGTTATTCTTCTAATCTTCAGCTCTTCTCAGCTGATCTTCTCTTTAGCTGATATTCCTTTCTTGACGTCATCTGCTTCTCATAAGTTATCTATTGGAATTTAAAAATCCTGCTTGGGCCTGGCCTTGTCGACGTGTTGGCTGATGGTGTTTAAAGAATCGTAAAGTTATTCTAATGAGATGAAGGTCTACGTTTAACCCAGGCACAGTACAGTAGCTGAAAGAGATCAGATCTTGTCAAATTCTAACCTTTTTTCTTTAAATATGTAAAATGTTATTATAACTAACATTTTTTAGGATATGGTAATAATAATAATAATAATAATAATAATAATAACAATAATAATAATAACAATAATAATAATAAGTATTATTATTATTATTATTATTATTATTATTATTATTATTATTATTATTATTATTATTATTAATATGTCATGCAAGCCATCAGCAGTAGATCCACCCATGATGTGTGAGAATCTGAAAAACTGGAAACTTCAACAAAAATGATCATTCAAGCAGACAGTGCTGGATTTTAAATTCATATACTGCCATAATCCAATTTATTTTGCACAATTTCTCATAAATAACTTTTATAAATCAAAAATAATATATTGATATTTTCTTGGATTAACTGTGTTTTTGTTGCATCTACTTTTCTTAATGTTGTTAGGTCCTGGGATCCCGCTGTTGTAACACAGTCCAGCCAGGATATGGAGACCCTTGGCATTCACATGCTGCTGACATGGCTTATAAGCTACAGGAAATCAAGATTTTGGACCCATAATGGACAACTTGACATTTTTGTCAGGTCCCTTTCATGCCCATGGACTCCTGGATTAAGGGATGGCATGCACCTTTGGACTGTTAAATCCAAAGCGCAACTTTCACGTGTTGCTGAGCTCATCACCATTGACCAGAACTGTAAGTATAATATGACATACTTAAGTTATTTAGTTTTAGTGCTGTCAGAGAAACATATTTCATGTTGAGTTTCTTTTTATTGCTTGGATCAAGAGTGGGCTCTCTGCTTTATGCAATCCTAAAACTGTAAGTATTCTTTTATTTGGGAATCGTTTTGAATACTTTAATCTAAAATTATTCTTGTATCTTTGTATTCCATTTATAATAAATTCTAGTAAGTGCTTGTGTCACAACAAAAGTTTTGTTTTAACATAAATCCTTTCTTTTGGGGTGGGGAGGGAGGTACAAACTTGAAAAATATTCTACAATGTATCAGTAAAATATGTGATTTTGTCTATTAAATAATGTAATTATTCTGGTAAAATAATGATTTAGACTTAAACATAACAAAGGTTATTAAACTGTAATTAAAAAAAGTTTTTCAATTCTGGCAACCACAGCTTCCATTAATAAAAAAAAAGAAAATAAGAGTATTTCTGTGTTCAATAGCTGGTCTAAGGATGTAATGACAAATATATTCACTTTTAAAGTATAACACTCATCTAAACCCGAATTATAACCTTAAAATGTACCTGCATAACTGTAATGCGAAAAAGATTTTCTGACAACCACAGCTGCCAGTATTTTTGAGTGCAATAAATTACAATGTATTTCTACATTAAATGATGATGTAAAAACTGTTAACAGTTTCATTATGTAAAATGGGTGGGGTGGGGGGGGGGGAATAAATGTATGTTTAAATGTGTACTTTTCAATGGCAAATATTTGCACTTTCGAACCCTAATAATAGGCAGCACAGTGGCTTAGTGGTTAGCACTGTTGCTTCACAGAAAGAAGGTTCCTGGTTCAATTCCCGGCCCGGTGGGTCTTCTTCTTCCTTTTTGCATGTTCTCCCCGTGATTGCGTGGGTTCCCTCCGGATACTCTGGCGACCTCCCACAGTCCAAAAACATGCAGGGCAGGCCTAATCGCCTAATATGCGTCGACATAGGCTACCCCCATACCCGGTAACGGATTAAGCGGGTATAGATAATGGATGGATGGAAGTTTAATACTGTTGTAAGCCCCATTTGTTCCTAAAGTTGCGAGTATTTTCTCTGTAAAACAGAAGGTTTTGTAAAAAAAAAAGGAAAAAAAAAAAAGGTTTTTCCTGGTTTAGAATACAGTGTAAATATGTAAAAAGAAGTGCATTTTACTGCTAAATAAAGAGTAAGTACGTACATTTTTCAATGGCAAATGTGGTATTTTGTTTTTATTTTAATACCGTTATAAACCCCACTTATTACTGTAAATTAACAGTACTTTGCTGTAATGTGAAAAAAAAGTTTTAACCATATTTGTTACGGTAAAATACTGGCTACCAAAATTGCCAGTATTTTTCTTTAAGACTGAAGGTATTTCTGTGTTAATATACGGTCCAAATACATAAAAAAAAATACAGTGTTTCTGTATAAGTATACAGTTTAAACATGTGGAAAAAAGTGTATTTTACAGCTAAATATGCAGTGTATACATGTATTTTTCAATGACAAATAATTTAATTTTTACATTTTAATACAGTTATAAACCCCAGTTATTGCTGTAAATTAACAGATCTCTACCTTAATGTGAAAAACGGTATTACCGCATTTTTTCAGAACATTACAGGCTACCAAAATTGCCAGTATTTTTCTGTAAAACTGAAGGTATTTCTGATAAGGTTAAACTTTAACACACTCTTTGTTTAATCTCATTGTTATTTAATGCACTGTATACTGCTCGTCTTATAAGATAATTGTACACGTCAGAATATATATCTTGTACTGTTGCTTATCTACATGTCATCTGTGACCTCCTTATTTTCAATAAAAGGCTTAAGAGGCCACCAGATGGGGGGGTGCGGACAGAGACGAGAGCAGCGGAGATGTGGCTGTGTTCTCTGTCCGTCCTCCGTGCTGATATGAAAACCTTACTGACTGTCTTTCCTCCTTATTGTGTTTAATAAATGTTAGGTCGTTTAAACCTGACATTTAATTGGTCCTTCGAGCCGGATCGCAACATACCAAGGAATCCAGCAGATGTGGTGGACTTCAAGTAAAACTGTGGACGTTTATAAATTTCAAGGCTGATCTTCCGCCTCACCGGCTGGAGTCCAAGGTTGACGGGAGAACCGAAGGAAGACAGAGTGGGTAAGTGAAATATTGTTGTGTTACCCTGAAAGAATAGGGTGTTGAGGGACGACAGAGTCCGATAAAGTCCGTGTTAAAAGCCGTGGAATTCTAGACACTGACGCTAAAAGAGGGGCGCCGGAGTCCGATAGAATCCGTGTTAAAGGCCGTGGGATTCTAGACACTGACGGTAAAAGAGGGGTGACGGAGTCCAATAAAGTCTGTGAGAAAATACGTGAAAATTCTAGATACTGACGGTAAAAAGAAAAATAGACGGCAGAACTGATAAATTCAGTGGGTAAAGTGATGTAATTTCTGTGTTGAGTAATTGTGACTGGAGATACAAAACCACCAGTTGTTTCGTCTCGTGTAAAACCAGTGGGAATGTAAACAGCAACCTGTTGTGGAAGCAGAGGCGAGAATCCTCCGCTTGTGAATCAAGTTGAAGTAAGGATTACCACTTCAGGAGATTTAATTGCTGTCCTACTGACAAAATAAAATCCAGGTTTTTAGAATACCCTAGGTATTGTGACCGACCTGGACTAAAAACATCTAATTAAAAAAAAAATGGGGAAATGGACCAGTAAAATCGACCATAAAAAAGGGATTGGTTTGTGAGGACTGGAAATACATGCAGAAAAAAGATCCGAAGTCAATAAAATACCTTAACCTGTGGATCAGTAAATATGGTTTTAAGGGAACTCTAAACTCACAGAAAATAGTTGAACTGCAGGATAAGATAACAACTGAAACACAACAGAACACCAAGAAGATGCGGAAGCACGGATTCAGGGAGAGCCAGATATGGTTGAACGAGGCGTGAACAAGGAGAAGGGAGGGGGGACTGTAGACAGAAAAAACCTGAGGTCATGTTTTACAAAGCAGATGAGACAGGGCCTGTACAGAGAAGACAGAAAGATGGAAAAAGTGATGAGGACGCCGATAACAGAATTCTTTCTGACACTATCCCGATCTATCTACTGTTACCTCCTCCTAACCTTCCAACACCTGAACTGGCCCTGAATAACACACCTACTTCTCCGCCAGCCGCTGACACTGTTCCTCTCATTGAAGTGGCAAATCCTAACACTGACGGTGTTAAAAAGGCTGAAGAAGGCCTGACCTCCCATGGGGAGGATGTGGAGGGATGTGGAGGGATCTGTCCGTGACGTGGAGGACCTCGAACGGTCCTGCCACCTTGATGGCGGAGAGGTCCAACGGGTTTGGATGACTGCTCTGGGCAGTGACTGGCGTCATGTAGGAGGTGACCGGGACCCCCAGTATGACGGTAATGTTTTGGATCCAGATAAAATGCAGCTGCGACGCAGAGTGAAGGAACTCGGTGACAGAACAAAAAAAAGTTTCAGCGCTTCATCTGTCTTCACAGTGGTGGACATCAGGAACACCGTTTTCTCTGTCTCCATTCATAAAGACAGCCGATCTTGGTTTGGTTTCAGAATTCTGGATGGAAGAAGAAAAAAAAAAAAAAAAAAAGATCTGTACCAATGGGCTGCTGTGTGAGCCATAATGATGATCATGTCTCAACAGGAGGGAAGACCAGATAGCAGCAGGATTTGAGTCCTCTCTTGGGTGCATGTTAAACAAAAGAACAGAAGGAACAAAAATCCACTACAATGTTCAGAAATTAGGAAACTGGACACGGAACGAGTTCGAGGCTGAATTTGGACAGCTGTCTGCCACGTCTCTTATGACTTTCCAGAACAGGATTGTCCTGGAGAAGGGAGGTGTGTGTGTGTGTGTGTGTGTGTGTGTGTGTGTGTGTGTGCCAGGTTGGGAAAACAGTGTTGCACTTTTGATAACGCCGCTGATGGTAGTCTTACCAAGGCCATACGAGGGCTGCGCTCCCTGAATCGTAAAATTGCTGAGGAGCACTCCGATGTTTGAAACCTCCATGTGGGACTCCTGGCTGGATGCATGTGGCGAGTATCGAACCTTAGGATCTTCTGTACTAGTATCTATCGGTGTATTTTCAGCATTTCTGACATTGTGTGGTTGTTGTTGCATTCTGATGTCTGCGTGCACTGCTGAACCGGTTGATCACCACAGCCGTCTCACCCGTGGAAGACCGTGTGGCACAAATGTCTCCGCTTTTGGGTCTTGACTCTGATAATGATGATGCAAACGATTCTGTTGATGATGATATGTTAGGTCGTTTTAACCTGACAATTTCTGTGTTAAATATATGGTTCAAATAGATAAAAAATACAGTGTTTCTGTGTAAATATACAGTTTGAAAAATACATGTGTATATACTGCATATTTAGCGGTAAAATATACTTTTTTTCCACATTTTTAATGGCAAATACTTGAAGTTCTACATTGTAATACGGGTATAAACCCCAGGTATTACTGTAAATTTACAGTACTCTACCCTAATGTTACAAACTGTATTACCGTATTTTTTAGAGAACATTACTGGCTATTTTTTACAGTGTACATGTAGGCCTCATTTGGAATCAGTAGCTGTAATGTCAGGATTTGCTTTATAGTTTGGAATAACTACTTTGTCATTTTTAAATTGTGTAAATGGACACCTGGTTTGTTCAAAAAACACTGGATATGTGGACAGTACTTTCTCTGTTTACTGTGTAAAATGAACATACTTTGTTTGGTTTGAAAAATTTACACATATTACAATTTCTTGAAAAGAAAAACGTTTTCTGTCAACTTTCTAAGAAAAACTGTTTTGGAGGCAACATTTGGATAATTTGGAAGCTTTATTCATCTGTATTTGTTGTGTGGTTTTCATCATCTTTTTCATTCTTTTTAAATTCAGCATTAGACACCTGATTTTGTTACAAATATTGTGGGTTCTCTTAGAGTTTAACATTTACTCAGTTATACTAAAAGAGCATTTGTGTTTGCTGTGTGAAACATTTGTCTGGTTTGCCAGTTAGCAATTGAAGTAATCCTAAAGTAACTAAAGTAATTTGGTACGTTTCTTTTTATTGTAGTATTTAAAGCAAGTTACATATTACATTTTTTGTAACATGTAACTTGTAATTGTACCAGTTACATTTTTAAAGTATCCCTCCCAACCCTGGGCACTAAAGACACTCAGGTGAACTGCTGAACCACATTAAAACCGTTCTAGATTTGGTTCTTGGGTCGCTTCTTTGATGCTCCAGAGTCTAATTTTTCTTTTGAGATCTGACCTGGCTGATCAGATGTTCTTGCTTGGTTCAACCGACCATCTACCTTCTGGGTTGAGGCTCATATGGAACCAAGTTTCGTTGCAGTTCCTCGACTGACCGATAGAGTCTGGTTGTGGTGTAACATTAGAGACAACACGACCAAAAACCCAAACCAACTCGCCTTAAACACGCGTTCATCGTCCAGCGCTAATAACGGGATCTAAACTAAATACACCTTTTGGTTTAACCCGCCGGCGGGGACTCCCTCTGACTCGAACCCGCCGGAGGCGTCTCCCTGCCGGGACAGGAGCTCAAACAAAGCCCGCTGCTCTGGACATGATGTTTCTACTGGTTCTAGACACCAGCCAGATGGTTACCGGAACTGCAGCCTCTCAGGAGTTAGTGGGGACTTATAGACGATATGTTGTAACTTTAGATTGTGTGGTTTAACATCACGATACAACGAGAACACAAACAATCAACACAACCACAAACCCTCACTGCTACGTCCGTCTACACCGCAACATTTACACATATTCACACGTAGAAACGTTTAAAAGTCTCTTAGGAAGGTCACGTGTTTGTGTTTTCTGATGCTCAGTTCAAACTTACTGACAAGTAATAAAGTAAAGCGTTTAGATCATCAGCAGAAGACACAAAGGCCGAGAACGAGCGGACACGTGGACCTGAACACTGACCTGCAGACCAGCGGAGGAAGAGCCCGCTGTGGTCCTGCTGCTGGACTCTGATTCCTGGTTCTGGTCCCGGTCCAACTCCTGACCCAGGTTCTGATCCTGATTTTGATACATATCCAGATCTCTGCTTTGTACTCCTTTTGTCTGCTCCTGCAGCTCTTCAATCTAAAAGCGTTTCTCTAAAAACCTCCGCTGTAAGAATCCAACCCGGAAACACGTGACCTCCACTCGGGTGTTGCCTGATGGGAAATGTAGCATTATCGTACACTCGACAAAAAAACAAGTCTATTGATGCGCTGTAGTCCCTCTAGTGTTTACCAGCGTCCAGCAGGGACTAGCGGCTTGGTTGCATCAGTACCGAATGGATTCACAGAACCAACTCAACTTCTTTGTTTTAAATTTCTTTCACTCGACTTCCGGACCCAACCGAAGTGTCTCGTGTGGCGGGCACAGTGGACCCTTCAGTCAATCCTGCTCGTTGTTTTGATGCAAACGCATGACGTCACTCATAGCTCAGCGCGATTGGCTGTAAACTTGTCACATGGAAACAGACGCCCTTATTTAAGTCTCATTGAGGACTAAAACAGCCCGCTAGGGGGCGTCAAAAGGCCGACAGTCCTTCGCAAATACATTTACGTACGATGGAAATAAAAATTGAGCAACGTCTTTACCAAGAGTTAACATTAAAACAATAACACTTCATAAATTCGGCGGCTGTGATCTTTGCTATTTTCCAATATTTCAATGTAGTCAGGGAGCTGTAATACATTTTTAAAGGAATTAAGAAAACAAGGAATATGATGTTTGGCCAATGTTGTTAAATTATTTATAATGTTAGATAAACATTACATAGACATTTTAAAAAGTTACCATTATTATCTTATAAATCACTGACAAATATTATGTTTTTATCAAACCAGTCCATTATGAAGATTGATTTCCTACCTCCAGCTAAAATGGTTCTATTATTCCATAAAGTTGAACTGCGAGATGAAAAGTTATGGTTGAAAATCATTTTCCAAAGCTGAAGTATTTGTTTGTGGAATTTAGATAAACTTAGTGGTATTTTGTTGGTCTCAAAATCACAATTCAGTAGGAATTCTATATCTCCCAAATGTTAAAATAAAGAATTTGGGATGTGGAACCACATGGAGTTTTGATGCATCGGAGAGGATTTGAACCATTTTTATTTTAAAGTGCCAACCATGGCTTTAAAATATACAGCACTGATTCCTCTCTCATCATTTTTTTTACAATTGTGATCTCTTGATATAACAACATTTATGTTTCCATAGCAATTGGAAGATTATAGAATTAGCCTTCCTAATATTTTGTGATGAAATAAACATGTAATGACAAAGGTAAAGGACTTTAGAAACACTGTGTGCTTTAATTAACATGTTTCTTCCAACGACAGTCAAATCTCTAGTTAACCAGTGGTTGAGAGCTTTCTTCATGTCCATTAACTGGTCAGTAATATTAACATCCTCCCAAAGAGTTTATTTAGATAGAAAAATCTGTCACTGTCCACCAGCCTCTCTGGAGAAAACAGCAGGACGTCCAAGAACCGGCAGCATGTCTTTTTACGGTCACTGCAAAAAAGAAAGAAATTGCAGGCTGCAGGTCAGGATGTCAGCAGGTTTCCAACAGAGACGTCTACACAGATAGGTGGAGGTAATACTGGGATGGTCAGAGGTAGGACTGCAGGTCAGGATGCAGCTCCTGAGATTCTGGTCTGCAAACATGTACAGAAGAGAAAAAGAGGAGACAGACCAACACAACTATAGCAAAATGCAATTCCCAGGAAAAAATTGAAACCCAATTGTTTCTCAGTGATTAAACAATATTTTGTGTATCCTGTTGTAAAGTTTTAACGAATATTTCATTGACATGAAACACTTTCAGGATGATTGCAGGCCACTATGAACTGCTGCACCACGATTGTTCCATGTTATTAAATAACATTTGTATTATTTAGGTCAATCAACAGACCTAATATTATATTTCTAATCCTTAGACCTTAGTTAAAAAAACAGATAAAGTTAACCCACTAGGATCTTTCATACAGATGTCTAAAAACAAACTTGTAAAATGACGAAATTAAGGGTATAAATTAGTCCAAGTATAGATATTTACATTGAAATAAGGTGACTTTTACTCCAAAAATGCTAACTATCAGACCTGCACGGCACAACTTTCTTTCATACACATGTAAAAATATGGATATAAAGATCAATATTAATATTTACATATTTTTACATGGCTGACAAAACTATTGACAGGACTGATTCCGAAACTGGGAATCAAATGATCTGGACAAGTGGATGTAGCCAATTCTTAATGTTTAAGAACATGATTTTAATCTAGAGTTCTTCTTTAGCAAGAATAAACATCTATTTTTAGTGTAACAACTCTCTTTTATAAACTTTATCTTTGAACAGCTGATTAGTAATTTTGATGTTTTCCTAAAATTACAGTTTTGCTTGAATATTAAACACATATTTTTATGTCCTTCCCATATGAAACATTTTTTTACAGGTTTCAGACGAGTACTTAATGATTGAAAGTATAACACAAAGACTTTTTTGTTGTTAAAGATGGAATAATAAAAATCTGTATTTCATGTATTTGATGTATTATTTTATGTCAGAAGGGGTTTAACTTGTTTTTTTAGTGTGATAATTTGCAGTGTAACGTCACTATTCAACCTCTTCTTTCATCCTTTACTAGTTTTTGATCATGTTATTGATTTTTAATATGACTTTTGTCATAATTGGAACACACTTTAAAATGTTGGGTCATGTGACCTCTTTGTTGTCAGTAAAAGTCTTGTGATTTTTAGTGTTTTCGATAAAAGTGCAACAGTGCAGTGTTGTTTTTCTGTGGTCAACACAGCTGTTCCTCCTTATCAAAAGAACAAGTGGATGGGTTTGTTTTAGTCTAGAAGGAGTCTAGAAAGTTTAACTTAGCGTTTTTCTTTTATTATTATTATTATTTTTATTGATAAACTGTAAGCTTGTGGACCGCTGCAACCTCTAAACTTCATGGTGAATCTTTACCAACCCATCCAATGAAGACACAGATTTGTCTGTTGTTTGTCTGTAACAGTAAAGTGAGACATGAACAAAGACACTGCATGTTTATATCCTGAAATCTGCTAGAGATGTTTTTATTTCATTACATTGAACTATTGAGCCACTACAGTTGTGTAAATGTGCGGAGCAGGTCTTTCCATCTGGAAACCTTTGTTATTTATGTGGTTGAGGATTCAATATCTGCATTTGACTCCCAGTAAAAGTAACTAACCAACAGATCGAAGGAACAAAGTTCCTGAATTTACTCGTTGCAGTAAAATGTCAAAAACACCACACGTATTTGGTGCAGATGCAGATGTGCTACAGTTTGATTATGAAATGTGATCACTGATCCGCTGCTTGACTCGTGCGTAAATGCGGGCAGCCTGTGTTTCATTTGGAAACAATTCAGCTGCTGTGAGGACTGCATGTGCAAAATGTAATCTGAAACCTGAAAGTGAAAGATTATCAGAACATGTGTTTCTGTAAACGTTCACACACAGACCTGCCATCAAACCCTCACCTGGATGTAGAAACACATAAATCATGAAATCTGAATGTTTACATTTCATCTATGCTCCCAAGAATCATTTCTACTTGAAATCCTCTCAGCAAACACGTTCACTTCTGAATACGAGCAGCAGCTGGAGGATGTGAAGTGAAATGTGGTTGATGTGTAAAACTGCACAGTAACGGATCGAAAGTTCCTCATTTAGCTGCTGTGGTCTAAAACTAAGCTGGTTTCAACAATCAAAAACACAGATTTAAAAAGCTGGATGTTGCGGTGGTTTAGTGATTAGCACTGTTGCCTCACAGCAAGAAGGTTACTGGTTTGGTTCCCGGCCCGGTGGGTGTTTCTGTGTGGAGTTTGCATGTTCTCCCCGTGCCTGCATGAGTTCTCTCTGGGTATTCTAGCTTCCTCCCACAGTCCAAAAACATGCAGGGTGGGTTAATTGATGCTTCTAAATTGCCTGTATGTGTGAAACTGAGTGTCCATGTTTGTCTGTCTGTCTTTTTATGTTGCCCTGCGATGGACTGGCAACCTGTCCAGGATGGACCCCTACCATTTGCCTTTTATACGTCGGGATAGGCTCCGACAGACCCCCGTGACCGGGAGACGGAGTACATGGGAATAGATAATGGATGGATGGATTTAAAAAGATATCCAAGATTAAATGTGCTCATATTTTGTAAATATTGTGTTACTCTACAGTTTAAAATGTTTAAGCTTGGCTCAGACAATCTGATATATTAAGGTGATGAAGGCAACATCGTCCGTCATTTCTTGATTGTGGAACGAGTGGAAGTGTGAGCTGAGAGAAAATATACAACAGAACAGTGGGGTCGGGTCCTAAAATGAATAAAGACTAAGTTATAAAATAAAGCCAGCAAATGAGGGAGCCTGAAAAACAAGAAGAAAAGAAAAAGAATTATCAGTTTGAGGGTTCAACAATGGTGTAAAAGTAGGACTTCAAATAATACAAGATAAAAATAATACAATATCTGTTAAAGACATGCACTGATATGCAGAAATAATAGTAATATAATGTCACATTTTAGTTGAAAAACAGAAGAGGGTTATGCTTACGCTTCTGTGTGGTTCATACCAGCAGCATCTCTGAGGAACCACGTGGTACCACAGACGTCTGACGTGATGTATGAGCAGTGATGGAGGGAGGGTAGATGTAAGATCGGGCCTAAAAAATCCAGCTTGACCCGACCAAGGCCCACGGGTATTAAAGCCCAAACCAGCCCAAGCCCGAAGCAAGCCCGAAATTTCATATTTTATTTGTGGGGTTTCGGGAGGAGGAGGTGAATTATGCTAACAAATTAAAGCCTTTTGTAACGAAATCGAATTTTAACAAGACTGGATAAATATTTACATTTTTTATATTTCTGTGTCCGCAGAGGTTATATTAACCGACAATTTGCCATCTTTGATGGATTTTTTAAGAGTTGACGGGGAAAAATTTAAGGGCGTCCGTCATTGATGTCCATCATTGATGTCCGTCATTGACTTCACGTGCGCAGAGCACGTTCTGGCCCTGCGGCTCGTATAGTAGTTAAATAGCAATTACCTTACAGTGGCTTCTCTGTTTTATCCAAATTATTTATTTTATAACAAGTATTTCGTAGTTTAGTATCCACATTCCACACATCGTTTTAGTATACATTTTTATAAACATATATTTATTAAAAAAGTCAGCGAGATAGAAGCCCGGCCTGACCCAACCCAAACATTTTAGGCCTGACCTGGCCCGAAATTCGGGTCAGGGTCGGGTCCGGCTCAGGCTTTGGCTTAAGATCTTACCTCTGAGGGAGGGAGAGCCAGACCACACAAAGATGGTCAACACTGACATCTAGTGGCAGCTCTGCTGTGTTGCACACATTTGTTTGTAATGTCATGTCTGCTTTGCTTGTGGCATAAGTGACACCTTTTTATGAGCAGGTATGGAGAGAGGAGGAGGAGCAGTAGAGATGAAGAGTGCAGCAAAGAGATGGGACACCGTCAGAGCTGGACAGGTGAAGAAGAGGAGGTTACCAGAGGAGACACAGATTGACCTCATGTGTCAATTTGCCAAAACAAGCCAATACATAGACCACCGTGGAGAGGTGCTGAAGCAGAACTAAAAGCAAAATCTAAAGCTCAAAATCTTACATAGTCAGGTGTGATACCTTCAATCACTCTCTCTGCTCAAGACATCTCATTAAAAAAAAAAAACATAACTGATTTAACACATTAAATCAATGTCAACCAAAGTTTTGTTTATTCTTTAATGTCATTGAATCAAGGCAGACTTTTGCTTACAGAAAAAAAAAGAACACCCCTTTGTGATTGGAGCTCTGAGCTCATGCGAAGCTCCTAAATGTTTTATTTGCCTCTGGGCTGCTCACTTAATCTGAGTGTTTCACTGTCGGAGCTCGTTTGTCATCTTCCAGCATCTCAGGAAGATCGTTATGACTCTCTTAAGAGTTTAGTTGTTGCTGCGTTTGGAGAAGAAGATCTGCAGGTGTTTACTGCTCCTGAGGGGAAGAGTCCAGGCTCATTCTGACTAACAGCACCAGAACAGAATCAGCGTGGAGCTTTCACATCAGTTCAAATATCATTTAATGCCTGGATCAGCTGCATTTCAACTAAGGTCTGAGGTTCACAGTATCAGGAAAAGGAGAGCAGTTGAAGTAGGAAACGTTGCACCTTGTTGGACTTTGAGCACTACAGCAACCTACTAAGCATTTTGATTAAAACATTTTGGAAATAAAGAAAATTCAAACCAAAAACCCAAAAAAATGATTCCAGTGGTGGAAACAGAGCTGGATGACCCACATCGGTCGGTGGAAATGTAGATTCAGCTTTACAGCTTGAACTTGGTTGCTCATCCACTCTGTCCATGTTATAGATGATAGATTGAAATATTTCCTAAAACGTTCTGATTTCATAAGGTTAAACATCTAACAATATTTGTGATGAAAAGTCATGTCTCACAAATTCCTTCAAATAAATCCGGTGATAACCTTCAGGATGAGGACAACACAAGTTTCCCGGCTCCTGAACGTTCCCCTTTACTTTCTGACACACAGTGCAGTTAGATGAAGCTCACGTTTGGCTGTGAGGGCTTCAGCGTGCACGACGCTGAAAAACGGTCACATTTCTGTCAAAAGGCAGACGTTCTGGTGACCTCTGTGCGACCTTGTTCAGGTGAGGGCAGAACTTTAAAGACAGAAGCAGAGTTGTAATAATTTTAGTTTCATTTTACCACAACAATACAGCTTTGAAATGACTGACAAGGCAGTTTAAACACAGTGATAAATATGAAATATGACTTATTACCTGCATGTAACATCTATACAGAAAAAGGGAAAATTGATATATATATATATATATATATATTATATATATTTTTAAATATATATATTTAAAAATATCACTACAGGGAAGTCCAGCTAATCCAACGTTTCCGTGGTCCTACTTTCTTCTAATTAATAGTAATTAGGAGGATGAATTGATAAAAGGAGAATAAAATGATGCTTTGACTCACGCACATTAAAACAACCCAAGAATTGTGGCCAGGATTCACTAAATATGATGTGATTATGTAAAAAAAAACAAAAAAAACAAATTAAAACTAATCAAACAACAAAACGTATCCACACACGGGAAAATTATGTTATTAGAGAGCAAAACTTTTATACTGTACCACAGTAAATGTAATGAAATTATGATGAAGATTAAAAAACAAACAAAAAGTCGGTCCCTTCGTGTATGAGATGGGAAGGAAGTCAATGCCTCACTCTGCTGATTTATTAGTATTTTTATTATCAATTTATGTCGACAACATCGACAAATTATTGCATAATCATACTAATAATACTAAACTGCTGTAAAAATAAATATTTTTTGAATAAAAAAAAATACACAAGAAAAAAAAAACACTTCACTCAGAAGTCATTAATGACATCACAAAGGATATGATTCCGGTTGGACAGCGCGCTGGGCCATAACCCAGAGGTTGATGGATCAACACCGTCCTCTGCTGGTTAAGACCTGGTACGTGAGTCTCCTGTCTGATTTAATTTTTAACTTGTTGTGGTCGGAGTTGATGGTTTTGTGAGCTGAGCAGCAGGAGTCATGAACAGAGCTCAGTGGCAGGTGTTGTGTAGAGCGGCGCTCCGAGGATTCATTGGGGGTTTAAAGGGACGACAAACGCAACTGGGAATTCAGATCTCATGTCCTTCTGAAATGAGTGAAACTGTATTTGAACAACATTTGACAGCGACTTCAAAGGTCAGTTTTACAAAGCAGGAGGTCTAACAACGGACAAAGGGTTTCAAACTGCTGGAAACCTGTATGCAGAGCAGCAAGTTGCTCCAAACATCTGTTACTCAGAGGAATTAGCTCAAATGGTAGAGCGCTCGCTCAGCATGTGAAAGGTAGAGGCATGTAGATCGTCATTCTCCACGTTCACGTCTTCATGGATCATCTGTGACAACTGGAACGAGCAGCAGCTGCTTCTAGGATTGAAAATGCTGATCATGAACACACCTTTACTCCGTCACCACAGACTACCTGTATCAGCTTAGCACAGCTCACGGTAACATCCCATAATAACTCATGTTACCTGACACTCACTTTGGGTGAAACTGTCCTCGTTTCACAAGTTGCTGCAGAAATAACAGGAACTAGGAACTGCAGCCGTTGAAGCAGGACTTCAGGTGAGAGCTGCTGTGATCAAACTCATACAGGAGACGGATGAGCAGCAACAGCTGCCCGAACACGACCACTAACCAACATGACCACTAACAAACACGCCCACTAATGAACACGACCACTAACGAACACGACCACTGACGAACACGACCACTGGTCCATTAAAAGACCAGTTAACATGTTTATGTTGAGTTTGAGCACAAATCCAGACCTGTATACAAAAGGTTCCTTGTTGTTGTTCCTTGTGCTTTCAGAGTGTTTTTGACTGTTTGAGCTCATTTTCATGAAAACCTACCGTTGGATCTCCCTCACTTTTCCTGGTCCTCCTGTGAAGTGCTCTGGCTCTGGAGTTGTTTGGATTTGGGTTCCATAAGTGGTCCACATTTGGTGCCCCTTTGAGGCGGGGTAGGGGGCGGGTTCTGAGGGTCCTTGTGGACTTTGTGGGGTTTGCGTGGGATGCCGCGCTGGCATGGATGTTCGAGCTTTTGTTTTTGGCGCCTTGGTGTGGCAGGATGGGCAGGCGCCACACATCACAGAGGCAACCAATCACATGTTTCCTCGACTGTAAACCAAAACAGAAACAAAAGCGTCTCCTGGGGTTCGGCTCCGATTGTTGGATTGAAAGACCTGGTTCTAAGAGCTGCTTCATTCAGGACACGTCACTACTATGTTTGGATCAAAGACTCAGTGAAAGTGTGGACCTCAGTCCAACAGCAGCTGACGGGAACCAAGCAGCTGTCAGCAGCTCTTCTGGTTTCTCAAATGCTGAAGCTGAAACAGATTTTCTGTCAGGAAGTGATGATTCTGCTGAAAATGAGCCTGAGCCACCTGAACAGAAACTAGCTGTGACATTGTTGAAACTGGAACATCTGCTTCATGTTCCTGACTTGGTGGGGAGTTGAGTTTCTTTCTGAAGCTCTGCATGTCCATCATCCACAAAACCAACTGTCACCAACTGACACACAACATCTCTGCTACTTTAGATCTCTCCTTCAAGCTTTCCTTTTTCAAAAGGGTCTTTGGTTTCGTCTGATCCATATAAGACATAATCTACTGCTGCTGGTTCTGGCTGCTTTGGCCGCTCTTCTTCTGTTTCAGGTTAGTCGTTTTAACTTTGTTGGGGGAGTTTTATTTATAGACAAAACCTTCTTTGAAGGAAATTCACACCAAGAGTTTATTTGTTTCATATTGTTTTTACTGCTGCTTCAAGCTGCTTGCTGGCTTTAATTCTCTGGTGTTTTGTTAAGAACTTTGTAACATTGTTCAGGAAATACAAATATAGTTTTACTATAATGTTTATTTTTATCACATTTGTCCTGGATAGTTTGATTAGTTTCATTAAATAATTCCTTTGAACAAATATTCAAAACAATCCTTTTAGAACATCGCTTTAAACCATTAAACATCTCAGCTGCTTGGTCTGAACAGAACCTCAGGTTCCAGTGAGATTTGAACTGAGATTTGAACGAGAGTGAAAACCGTTACACCATGGCATGTTTTGTTAGTTGTTGTTCTGTAGATTCTTTGCTGAATTTCACATCTGAGATCAACACGACATCATGAACTGTGAACAAAAACACAGAATCCAACAGATGTGAGAACATCCATGGAATGTTATTCAGACTTCCCGGTGCTGCTCTGAAGCTGCTCCTGCAGCGTTCTTCACCCAACATTGGTGTTTTTTTAGTCTTTTACATTAGAGAAGGAGACCCAGCAGGGATGCATGGATGGATGGATGGATGGAACGATGGATGGACGGGCAGAAGGATGGATGGTTAGAGGGAAATCTTTCTTTGCTCCCTCCAGATGTGGTTGCTGCTGCTTGCAGTCAGGTTTTTAGCACTAATATTAAAATGTGGAAGAATCACGGCTCAGTTCCAGATGAAGGGAAGACAGTCTGGGATGTGATGGAGAATTCCTCTTTGATGAAGGCTGGAAAGCAGCAGGTGTTGAACACATTAGATGGCAGCATCCTCTTGTCTATCCTGGGAGACACTAACTTCTGCCTGCTCCATCTCATTAACACTGGCAGGTTAAAGATAAACTAGACTGAACATTTTAGAGGAAAAGGTCAAGATGTCATCAAAGCATTTGTAAGACTGAAAAAGATGAGAAGTACTGCCAGAAACAAATTGGTTTTTAAATGGATGGTAAGGAAAAGTAACGACTTTGTGTCCAACAAATCAGGAGACTCTGACTCTGAGCTAGACCCCAGTGGAGAAAAGACCAAAACGTCTACTGACACCACTGTCGGTCCTACGATGTCCACCGAGGTAGGGAGGGGTTCTGCACAGACTGGGTTCTGCAGATATTTGATAGTCTGATCTGAAATGAGTCATTTGAGTAACTGATCCATTCAGATTGAGACACATTTGTGTGGATCTGCCTTGTGGTTAAAATGTGCTGGTCTTCAGTTTTCAGCTGTTGACACTGTGAAGATGTGGATTTCCAGGATTTCCATAGTTTGTGTGGAACGTCACACATCTGGACCAAAGTGATTGATCACATTATTCAGGTAAACCATTCACTTCAGAAGACTCGTAGATGTTTGAAAGCGTAAACCACAAAGTACATACAGCAATAGTGGTCGTCTGGGAATTGAAGCCGGGACCTCTCGCACCCTAAGCGAGAATCATACTACAAGACCAATGAGCCTCCCTAAAGCAATTGTTTTTTGAATTAAAAAAATAATAAAAATCACTTTACACCTTTGGAAGTCATTAATGACGTCTCAAATGTTGTCAGATTTTTCTCTGCTTTTGGATTGTTGTGGAATAACGCTGTCAAAATCAGAAGGTTGCGTGTTTAACTCACGTCAGGGTCATAATGAATTTCCATTTTAGGTTCCTGTAACCTCAGGAGGTCACAAAAGATCAAATCATCACTCTTAAAACTTCCACCAATCACGAGACCCATGAACCCATGATGGATCTGTAGAGGCAGGGACGTGTTTCTCTCTTGTCCTTCAGGTGGATGGAGGTCCTCAGGGTCTCAGGAAGCAGTGTGAAAGACAGCAGATGTAAAAGTCTGGATGGTCTGGATCCTACATGACCAGAGGGGTTTGTGCTGCTACTGATGCAGAGGTTGACTCATTTGTACCTGGTGTCCAAGGAGGATACGATAGTTGTACTACTTCCAAGTCTCATCTAACAAAGTCAAATGACAGCAAAGTTCCAGTTGATGTTGGATCTCCAGCAGCCCAGCAGAGGCCGCCTGGGCTCCTGATGAGTCCTGATGTGAAGACTGATGTTTCAGCTTCTCTGTTTGCAGTCAGTCCACATGCTCAAGTGCCAGTCATTGATGACGGTAACAGTTTCTCTGCATGATGTCACGGTAAAATCACATTTCTGCTGTGCTGGTACAAGTTTAACACCTCCCATTTACCAAAAAGAGAGATCCAGGTGTTGGATGGAGATCCTCTTCATTACTCGTGTCTCCATTGTCCAGAGATTTGTGCAAATCCCAAATATCACAAAGGAAAACCTGTTATGGAAACTCCTCTTGTTGGAAAAACACTTTTTTACACTTTCACAAGGTGGTTTTTCACTTGTGTGTTCTTTTTTTTGTTTGTTTTTTGTTTTTGTTTTTTGCATGTGTTTTTTTCTCCACTGTAGATTCTTGGAGGATGCTGGGGAATAAAACTACCTGGACGAGATCACCACTGCATTCAGACACCAGTAATTATGCCGAGAAACTTCTGCTTACCTTAGTTATGGGTCCCTGGTTCTGGACTTCAGGTTTGATCCCCTGTCAACAGACTATTATTCAAAATGACCTGAACTCACCTTCTGTACTGCTGCAACCACTGCTGATGTAACGCAGTTGCTACATCCAACTTCAGTTGTCATGGTAACACAGAGTCCTTCATTTGAGACGACGGTTCACAGGTCACTTCTGCTGCTTTCACCTCATCTCTTCAAAACAAAGTTATATCTTATAGCAGGACAAAGCACTGTTGAGTAAAGACGTTGAAAACGTGAGACAGAACAAGCTGCTGTAGTCGTCATGGAACAATATGGAGTTATTGTAGCTGCAGACTTGTGAGGCCCGAGGAGGGTGAAAGAAAAACACACCGCTGCTTACTTCTTTGTATGAACAGACAGGATGACAGAAGGAAAAACTGGACTAAAGGTGAATAAAACAACTAGATATACTCCTGACACAACAGGAGGAGCTCATAAATATTATAGTCTGTTTCATGAACATCACATTCAGCGTCAATAATTTGGAAGGAGATATGTTCTGATAGAAAATTGATTCAGGCTAAGAAACTAAAAAGCTGTGAGTGACTGTGTTCAGATCCACATTTGATCACCTTTCAGCCCGTTGTCACACCAGTGTCTCTTTCCTGGCTTCCCCCACGTCTGTGTTTTCACATCAACCTCCATGAACGAACCGGACCTGAAACTCATGATACTTTTGTTCTTAATGAATGTTAAAGTTAAAGTCAAAGTTTTATATATCTCATGGATGCAATCTAAAAATCTAATGATCCCAACCAATGAGGAAGGGAGAAGGAGCCTCCAGAATAATCCATGGTGGGGTCACTCCTGCTAAAAACGGTGGCAGTTGTAGACAGTAAAAGGGATCATTTCAGGGTTGAAGGGACTTCAGAGACATGAGCTGTCCAACAAGCTTCACTAACGTCCCTGTGTTATTTATTATCATGATCCAGCATCTTGATCAGCTGGATCCACCATGGGAATATGCTGTATGGACTGATAGATACTAAACCAACTTTGTTGCTACAAAGAATAAATCCGTGGAGAATTTCTAGAAAACAAGGCTATTGCAGCTGAGAGGCACAAGTCAGTCGGGGATCATTTCACTGGTCGAGGCAGGAAGGGATTCAACTGATTAGCAGCAGATGAAAGGAGCTTGACTTCTTCTGCAGGACAATCCTCCGTAACACATCCCAAAAACCAGCCAGAGACCACCTTAAGAGGTGTAAGCTGCAGGCTTTGTCAAAGTCCTCCCAGTTCCTGGACTCAGGCATCAGCAGAAACCTTTGGACAAACCTCAGGAGAGTGCCACACGATGGTCAAACAATTACAAAAACTCATCTTTTTGGCAGGACTCCAAACACTGGCCTTGGTTTTCCCAGATAATGTGGCAGGTCACTGACTATGACACCTAATCACACAGTAACTGCTGATTCTACTTCATTGTTAGTATTTTATTTTAATCTAGGGCTTTGCATACAATTTTAAAGAAATGTTTTATCTTCTACTTTATGTTTTTTGGAAATCAGACTGTCTCTATATTTCTTGATATTCACAGTGACAGAAATGCTACTGACGTCTACAGGCTGAAGATTTCTGCTGTGAAAAAGGACGTTTCTGCTGTTTCGTGACCATTTTGTGCCCATAATTAATTCACAGTAATTCAGTAACTGTCTCTATTGAGCTCAGCTTTCGCTGTTGTTTTCTGACTTCAAAAATAAATGAAACATGCAGAAAAACTATGTGCAGTCATGTGTAAAAGTTTGTATATCTTCTTGAAATCCTGTGTTTTTGTGTTTGTGTCCTTGTATGTGTGAAAAATCAACTGACTGCAGTAGGTTTCAATATAAAGCAAATACCTTATAAATCAGAGCCCGTTGGCCTCCACTGCTGTGCTGGACAGTTGGTATGATGAGTTTCTGCTACAATGCTGTCTGGTTTCCTCATGGTGCTGGTACACGCCCACTTTGGACTCATTTATCTTCTTGTTTTCCTCCTTTACATATTGATGCACAGCAAACTTGTCAAACTCCGCCTACCACCTAATTTTACTTGGCCCGCCAGAGCATGCAAAGATAATTATGTACTTAAATACAATTCTGTACTGTTGGAGACATGGACCATAATGACACATCCCACAACACATTTAAATGCAGTACAACAGTGTTCTGGACTACCTGGAGAAAACTCACCAGACGAGCTTGTAAACTTCACACGGAAAGACTCCTGCTGGAATTTGAACAAGGAACCTTGTTCCCATGAGGCAACGGTGCAAACCACCCAGCCACCCTTGAGGTTAAGTCATAAATTTGAGACAAAAATATCACAGAAAAGAAACACTTTTGAATAGGGAAGGTAATTTAAAGGCAGCAGACATGAAGCCTGACTTGTTCGTCACATGTCACTTACATCTCTACAACAGTAATACTTTTATATCTACTGTTTGTATTGTCACAGGAAATTATGTATATGATTGTTTTGTTGCTTTTTAAGAGACACAGAAAGACAAAACATAAAATACAAAACAAAAGTTAAAACACTTGAATAATTAGAAGCTGCTACATCCTGGACACACTGCTGCACAATAAGTTTGCAGTTGAACTTTTCTGTGACAGTTTGATGTCTGTAACTGCAGAGAGAAAGTTGGTACAAGTTGGATTTCCTAAATAAACGGAGAAATCCTCGCTCTGAACTATCTTCCTCCAGCAGAGGGAGATGTGATCTTTACATTTCTGCAGGCAAACTGAGACACTTGAGACAGTAAAAACGTAGCTGTGAGTCTTTTTACAACATTACATCCAAGTTGTGAGAAAGCTGAAGAATTGTACTTCAGTCTATCTATCTATCTATCTATCTATCTATCTATCTATCTATCTATCTATCTATCTATCTATCTATCTATCTATCTATCTATCTATCTATCTATCTATCTATCTATCTATCTATCTATCTATCTATCTATCTATCTATCTATCTATCTATCTATCTATCTATCTATCTATCTATCTATCTATCTATCTATCTATCTATCTATCTATCTATCTATCTATCTATCTATCTATCTATCTATCTATCTATCTATCTATCTATCTATCTATCTATCTATCTATCTATCTACTTGTACAACAAAATCAAAGATGATGTTAAGCAGCAGCTATGAAATACAGAGTGAGCAGCATCAGCAACTGATGCCTGGATGTCACGTGCACCTGATTCATATGTGACAATGACAGCCCTTCACGTTCCTCCAGACTGGGATGTGAAAAGTCCCTTTTTACAAACCAAGTGAATCCCAAAGAGGAAATCCTACAGGAGCATAACTGAAAGAAGTTGTGTTGATGGGAAGCAGAGAAAGATTCAGGCCTGCTGACTGACGATGTGAGAAATATGAGTGCAGCTGGTGTGAAGCAGAAATGAGTCCTGACCTCACGCTTTGCTCCACATTACAAGAACCGTCACGCCAAAAGTAGAGGAGGGTGTGAACTCTGAGACACAACAACAAAGCACAGCAGCATGAAAAGGATTCTGGGATTCTGTTTGTTGATGTTTGAAGCATCTGCAGTTTGTGTTTGTGAATAAATCTCCCAAAACTGTGGTAGGACTTCACACTCTTTCCCTGACACTTCTATCCATAACAAAAATAATAATAAAAAACCTCTTTGAGGCATGTCTTGAGGACACAACTTATTAGTTAAAGAGAGATTAACAGATACTTTAAGAAATGCTGTACACACCTGCATGACCTTCTCTGCACTGCATCACCATCCTGACTGGATCTTCTCGAGCATCTTAGCTGAAGCTGCTGCTCGGCGTAACGAGGTGACACCCCAACAAAGAGGCTTCCTTTCACTAACACAACTTTCCAGCAGTGTGTTTTTATTCATTTCTGTCTGGAGGGAAATAAAACACTGACATCATGTACTTGCTGCACTTACCACCACCTAATCAGACTTATTGTCTGTTCACAATTTATTCAAGGATTTATCCACAATGTGCATCGTGTTCCAGATCTGTGTTTGTGTACTTGAACTGTTAGACATTCAGTCTGGAGAAGTCCAGTGCAGACGGATCTCAAGTAGAAGCTGCTTATGGGGATCCAGGCGTCAGCGTGGTCACCACCCAGACCCAGGATGTGCTGCTCAAAAGTGTGTTTACATCAGCTGCAGTACAGATTTAACATTTAACATATATGTGATAACACTAAAGCAACAGAAAACCTCTGATGCAGTAACCAGTCATTTACACTGATTGTTTTGTAAAAACTAAACAAGGTGCAGCTGTAGAGCAGCTCTTCAGAGAACTGTTCAAAGTCAGAGCAGCAGCAGCATCTTCAAGGAGAAGGTCTGAGAGGGAGTCAGGAGGTACAGCGAGAGGAGTCCTCCACCCCCGAATGAAAACCCACTCCAAGTGTGGAGAGCACAGGTAGACCTACGACTGCTGTCCTGCTGACTGCTGACATCCAATGGAGACGAAACATGACAGCAAGCATGACGTTTACTGAGAGAGTGAGTGAGCGAGTGAGCGAGTGAGCGAGCGAGTGAGCGAGTGAGTGAGTGTAATATCACACACTGGCCACTTTTTTAGGTACACTGGATATTTAAAGCAGCTGCTGAGTGTAAACTAAGATTTGAACGATACAGAGAATATTAGAGTGATTTTGTCGTCAGTCTTGGTTGCAGCTTTAGAGAGCTGATGATGCTGCAGCTGCAGCTGTTTCTGTTTGCATTGATAGTTCATCAAAGGCACTTTCAGATTTCAGAAAAATGTATGATCACTCCCTTTGTGGACTTTGTGTGGAAGATAAAGCAATCAAATGTGAATGCTGATGGTAGACAGTTACCTCATTAACAGCATATACAGGACACTCTGTGGGGTTCACTTGGTTTTTTCAGTGACAAACAGTGAAATATGATATGAACATATTATGACAAAGCTGCATGAGTCGTCATGATGCTCTTGTCGCTGATCAGCCTCAAATAGATAAATCACAATGTTCTCTAAGTTCGTCTTTGTCGCCCTCTAGTGTTCATTAACTGTAAAGATGGATGGTCCCAGCTGAAAAGGATGGGTACAGTACAACTACAACTGTAGTTGTACTGTTGGGACTGAAGGGACCAGCAAATCAAAAACTATACATCGTTGTCCATAATTTCACCAATCTTCCCATACACCTTGCAAGTACGTAACTCAAAAGATGTAACAGCAGTTTCAAAAGAGGCACAAATGTGGAGGATGGAGACGGAGCTGAGTAGATCTGCTGAAGCCACTCAAACAGACTGCAGTGGACAGAGCTGTAAAAACATACTGACATACAGTATTTTCTACTTTTTATTTCTGTTTTTCTTTTGACTAAACCCTGTCATTTTGACCACAAAGCTCACCCATATCCTTAGTCACAATCTGTAAAGATATAAGTCCAACTGTAAAATCTGTTTCACTTCAAGCTCTTTATGTCCATTTGCTTCAGTGGACATACAAGGTGGTTTGATCATCAAAGACAGAATACGAAGACAGCTTTTTCTATTAAATATTATACATATATTTGTGGCACAGCCTCTGTTTGAAACACAGAAATAGTATTTTGTTGCTGCCTTCAACGTTTCTTTCATGCTGTGGATCAGTGAGTTTCACCTCAAAGTTCAATCAGGGAAACAGAAATAAGACAGTGACATTATTTTGTGTCACTTTGTGCTTGACGCATCATTATATTTTCTAATTTAAAGTATTATTGTTGAAGATGTGTTTTCCATTATGATATTTTAACTTAATTCAGCCATAATTCAAATGTAAACACCAGGAATCAAACCTTTGCTTTAATAATTAACTCCAAACGTTCTGCTTTACAATAAGAACCCTAAATGTTGATGTCTACATCTGAACCAGACATCACTGAAGGACTGTAAATATCTTTGAAATATGTTTTTTCTTCCATCCCCACTTCTTCCTCTGAGCTGGTTATAAAGTCAACATCTTCAGTCTTGTAGGATACAAATGTACATTCTGTGTAAATCATAATGATGTCAAACAAAGACTTGTTTCTTAGTCTCTGAAGTTACTCAAAGATGGAGACCAAATGAATATGACTTTGACTTTTATCAGGTGCTTGAACCACCTACCAGCACGAACCAGGGTTCAATGAGCGATTACTGGCCAGAGCTCTACGACAGCTCCAGGAAGGAGTATTTCTCCCAAATCTGTGAGTCTGTTGTAGTTCCAATGTTATTTATCATTACCAATGCTGCTGCATAATAAACAGAAAGATCAGAAAAGACAAAAGAAAAACAACAAGCGTAAGTAAGAATCCACACATTCAAACTAGCAGAATGATGTCAAATCCAACAATAATAATCAGGATGATCCTGAAACAACCATCAGCAGCAGCCGCCCTCCTCCAGAGCTGAACCGAGGTTTGGTTTTCATTGAAATAGGTGTTATCAGGGTGTAGAAGTGCCCCGCCACATGTCCTAGAGCTCCGTCACCTACAGATGCTTTTATTTATCAGTGTTGCAGGCGAATCTTTATCTGTCTTTTTGTCTGACTCATCTGTATTTTGGTTGTTTTTTGCCGCTAATAGATCAAATTCAAAGAACAGGACATGTGACAAGTCATCTAGTTGAGCCTCATTTATTCCAGCAGCTTCAGAGACAGTTTTTGATGTGGATGTTTTGTATATTTGGAGTCTTTCTGGAAATCTGATTTTGAACAATAACAGACTTCATCATTTGTTTACCATAAACTGAGCTGGATTCAAGAAAAAAAAAAGAGTACTGGCTGAAAAAAAACCAACTCAAGAAAATATTTGCCAAACAAAAATGAATCTAGTTTTTACTGGCAAAAAAAGAAGAAATAAATAATAAACTTACTGCCTCAAAAAAATTACTGGAAAAGAAAAAGAAAAAAAGTAAACTTACTGGCCAAAAGAAAAACAACTTTAAAAAAAATACTTCTTGGAGAAAAAGAGCGACATTGTGATGTTTTCAAGCAGAACAAGTTGAACATTTTCCAGAGAGACTTGAAGGTTTGTGCCGTCACAACCAGATGCAAAGCATGTCAGGCTTTGGTCTTTCTAAAAGACAAAACACACCGAGAAGATCCTCCTCTGTGTTTGTGCTGGTTTCTACATGAAGCTTCCGGTTCCGGGATGGCGGCGCGTGCCTCACGCTGCGGCTTCTCTCTCTCCCGACGGTGCGACGTTTCGTGTTTTTCGTTCGTGTTTTTGTCACCAAAGTTGTGTTTTTACAAATCATATGCATACCAAACCAAAGTACAGCCGGGGGGTTCTGCTCGACGTTGGAAACAGCTACACTGTCGAGCTGAACTCTGAACTCGCCGGCCAACTTCGGGAACGCGGTCAGCTCCGGGAACCAACACTCCCGACGGTGCGACGTTTCGTGTTTTTCGTTCGTGTTTTTGTCACCAAAGTTGTGTTTTTACAAATCATATGCATACCAAACCAAAGTACAGCCGGGGGGTTCTGCTCGACGTTGGAAACAGCTACACTGTCGAGCTGAACTCTGAACTCGCCGGCCAACTTCGGGAACGCGGTCAGCTCCGGGAACCAACACTTCCGCCGACCCCCGCGCCTCGACCTCCGCCGCAATGGAAGCGCCACAAGCGGCGCTACAGGAAGCAGAAGAGGGGCAAGCGAGCCGGTATCCGGACGAGACTGGCGGAGAACCCGAACAAACCGACGGTTCCCTCCATCGTGTTGGCCAACGTTCGTTCGCTGGACAACAAACTGGACCACATCCGATTACTCTGCTCCGCCGAGAGGACCGTGAGAGAGAGCTGTGTTTTTGTGTTCACGGAAACATGGCTCAACGACAGCATACCGGACCACGCCATCCAGCTCGACCAGCTGACCTGCTACCGGGCGGACCGAGCACACACCGAGGCAGGTAAGGGCCGCGGCGGCGGCCTTTGTGTTTTCCTCCGTGATGCTTGGTGTAGAGATGCTGTGGTGGTCTGCAAACACTGCTCACCCCTGGCGGAGTTTATGATTATTAAATGTCGTCCTTTCTATCTACCGCGCGAATACTCGGTCATACTACTCACTGCTGTTTACATCCCCCCCAGCCCCTCCACCAACACCAGGAGAGAGGCGCTGACCGAGCTGTACCATCGGATCAGCGAGCAGCAGACAGCCCACCCGGAGGCCTTCCTCATCCTGGCGGGGGACTTCAACCACGCAGACCCAAGGACCATGTTTTCAAATCTTCACCACCACATCAAGTTCCCCACGCGAGGAGACAACATTCTGGACCAAGTCTACACCAACAACAAGACAGCCTACAAAGCCCACCCCCTCCCCCACCTCGGTGCCTCAGACCACATCACTGTCATGCTAATGCCAGCATACAGGCCACTGGTTAAAGTTGTCAAACCAGTCTGGAAGCAGGTGCGGGTGTGGCCAGAGGGGTCCACAGAGGCACTTCGAGACTGCTTCAACACCACAGACTGGAGCATGTTCAGAGATACTGCCACCACCAACAACACCACAGACCTCCAGGAGTACACAGAGTCCGTTACCGCCTACATCGCCAAGTGCATCGATGATGTAACAGACTCCAGAACCATCAAAGTCAGAGCCAACCAGAAGCCGTGGATGACAAAGAAAGTCCACAGACTCCTGAGGGCTCGGAACGCTGCCTTCAGAGCTGGAGACAAAGTGGGTCTAAAGACAGCTAAGACCAACCTGTCCCATGGCATCAGGGAGGCTAAGAGATGGTACTCCAGGAGGATAGCCCACCGTTTCAGCAACAGCAGGGACACACGGAGCCTGTGGCAAGGGATTCAGACCATTACGGACTACAAGCCCCCACCGCAGACCTGTGAGAGCAGCAAATCCCTGCTGAATGAGCTGAACACCTTCTTCGCCCGCTTCGAGGCACACAACACCATCGCCGCACAGAAAGCACCACCCCCTCCCAGCGACCAGGTGCTGACGCTGTCACCGGACATTGTGAGGAGATCCCTCAGCAGGATCAACGCCTGCAAAGCTCCGGGTCCTGACAACATACCTGGTCGTGTACTGAGAGACTGTGCAGGAGAACTCACGGATGTCTTCACAGACATCTTTAACATGTCACTGAGTCAGGCGGTGGTTCCCACGTGCTTCAAAGCCACCAACATCCGTCCGGTCCCAAAACGGTCATCTCCCTCCTGCTCCAACGACTACCGTCCAGTTGCACTGACTCCCATCATCAGGAAGTGCTTTGAACGGCTAGTCACGCATCATATCAAGGCTGCTCTCCCCCCGTCTTTGGACCCCTACCAGTTCGCATATCGCTCCAACCGGTCCACTGACGACGCCATCTCCACTGCCCTCCACACAGCCCTCTCACATATGGACACCAGAAACGCTTATGTGAGAATGCTTTTCATTGACTTCAGTTCAGCATTCAACACCATCATCCCCCAGCAGCTCATTCACAAACTGGACCAGCTGGGGATCAACACCTCAATGTGCAACTGGCTGTTGGACTTCCTGACTGGGAGACCACAGGCAGTACTGGTCGGCAGCAACACATCCAGCACCATCACACTGAGCACAGGGGCCCCCCAGGGATGTGTGCTGAGCCCCCTCCTCTTCACCCTGCTGACCCACGACTGCACACCGATTCACAGCTCCAACCTCTTCGTAAAGTTTGCGGACGACACGACTGTGGTGGGTCTCATCAACAACAACGATGAGTCAAACTACAGGAGCGAAGTGAGCCGCCTGGCTGAGTGGTGCAGCGACAACAATCTCTCCCTGAACGTGGAGAAGACCAAGGAGATTGTTGTTGACTTCAGGAGACAACACACCCAGCATGCTCCTCTGACCATCAACGGTGCTGCTGTGGAGAGGGTGAGCAGCACCAAGTTCCTGGGTGTCCACATCTCAGAGGACCTCTCCTGGACTGTTAACACCGCATCACTCGCCAAGAAGGCACAGCAGCGTCTCTACTTCCTCCGCAAACTGCGAAGAGCCAGAGCCCCGGCCCCCATCAGGTACACCTTCTACAGAGGCACCATCGAGAGCATCCTGACCAGCTGCATCACCGTGTGGTACGGATCCTGCACCGCAACCTGCCGCAAGTCTCTCCAACGCGTCGTGAGAGCAGCTGAGAAGATCGTTGGTGTCTCTCTCCCCTCACTTCAGGACATTTACAGCAGCCGTCTGACTCGCAAAGCCCTCAGCATTGTGAGAGACCCCACCCACCCGTCACACAGCCTCTTCAGTCTGCTGCCTTCAGGGAGGAGGCTGCGGACCCTCCGGGCCAGAACCAGCCGACTGAAGGACAGCTTCGTCCACCAGGCTGTCAGGACACTTAACACTCTCCCTTCTCTTCCACCGTTTCCCGCCTTGCCCCCCCCCCTCACTCACTCTGACCTCAGTAGCTGCACCAGGCACTGTTGGCAGAACTGGACCGCCTACTTTGCACCAGGTCACTTTAATCAAACCGAAAAACTGTTGTTGTCATGTCACAACTTGTTTCTTGTCTCTTTTTAACTTGCACTTTGTGTTTAAAATGTATTTATTGTGTAGCACCGAGGGTTTGAGGGTAACGCAATTTCGATTCTCTGTATTTGTCTCACATGTGGTAGAATTGACAATAAACTTGACTCTGACTCTGACTCTGAACTCAGACCTGTAGCTTGTTCAAGCTTCTCCCTTCACAGCTGCCGGTCTCTCCACAAGTCAGGACCTGTTCCTCCAACTGTCCTCTAGGAGCTGGAGTCATCTGGTCTTCTCCATCTGCTCCTGTAAGTGGTGCTCTCCTCTTCAGAACAGAGGTCTGTGTGGGTCCAGAAGTCTGTATCTGCAGTGTTGCTGGAAGGTTTTTCTGATGATTTGTCTTTTAACACATAAAAACAACTGATGAACATGCAAACAAAGTGAAATTCTTGATTTCCATCTGAAGGGAACTTTAAGGTGGCTTTTGTTTCAGTCTGCTGCTCTGTATCCTTATATAAGCTCCACCTCTGCCCAGCTGCTCCGTCATGCCTGACTATGGGGTTTGGGGTTTACGATCACGTGTTCGACGCTCATCCTGAGTCCCATCTACAGACGGTTTCATGAAACCAAAAGTTCTCTGCTTGTTCTCTGGCTGAGCTCTTAGAGAACCTCCAAGAAGTCCCTGAACTCTGTCACTGTAACTCTGTCTTCTGAACAGACATCCGCCACCACTTCAACTATTTAAAGGGTGAAAAGTCGCCACACTGCTGTTTGGTGTCATGACGTCCACCACACTGAACATGGACCAGAGTCACAAGGGAGAGCGTTATCTGAGGCGCTCAGAGAGAGAGAGAGGAAACAAACATAAGCATGTCAAAGGTCAAGGCTGCAAGAGCGTCTCCAAGCAGCTTCATGTTCCTGTGACTACAGCGGGACATTTCATTCAGAAGTTTAGGGTCCACAGGACTGCAGCCAGCC
This sequence comes from Xenentodon cancila, assembly GCA_014839995.1. Lineage (NCBI taxonomy): Eukaryota > Metazoa > Chordata > Actinopteri > Beloniformes > Belonidae > Xenentodon > Xenentodon cancila. Next base: position 8,186,636 of record CM026212.1, read on the forward strand.
TCCCTGGACACGGCTGCCAGAGGAAACCTGATGACAAAACAGGTTACACATGTGTGTTCATCTTCTCCAGTAGCTCCAGACTGACGTGAAGTCCAGATCACATCATGGGACAAATTCCTGGTCCAGTGAGATGGTGTCCACAGTCCAGGAGGATTCTAGAAAATACTGAAAGCAGCAAAGATGAACATGTTTCCAGCTGGACTCAGACCAGAGACGTTCACGTGTGAGTCAAATGTGGGAACCTCTACAATTCACAAACTATTGTTCCTAAATGCCTTTAAAAATATGAAATTGTGAAAAACTGAAGATCAAAACACATTTTGTTGAGGATGAACTTTGTATTTGTTGTTTAGTAGTTCAGGTTGACGTGCAGCAACTTTCACTGGCTGCAGAGTCAGCAGTCATCAGTTTCTGTTTTTAAATCAGTGGGTTTGTCAAAGCTGTAAGTGTGTTGATGCTGCACCTGGAAGAGTGAGAGACTGTTTTTAAAGAGATGCTCCCACATCCACAGAGACCAGAAACAACTCTACACATCATTTGGCTGCATGTGTGTTAAAATCATTGTCAGAAGTGGGATTTGAACCCACGCCTCCATCGGGAGACCAGAATCCTCAGAGAAGATGAAGGAAACAGTCCATCCTTGAGTCTGGCGCCTTCGACCACTCGGCCATCCTGACGCTGCTGCTGTCAGTTCACAAAGTTGTTAATGACATAAGATGACAATCGTGGTTTCTGAAGACAATTTTAAACGTTGTTTCACCAGATCAAAGGATAGTTTTCCTGTTGTTAAATAAACACTTTGGTTTAAAATTACAAAGTTTCTATAACTGAAATAAAATCCAGATCTTGACTTTGACCCGACATTCCTGATATTGGTTTAAAGTTTTTTCTCATCATGTTTTCGTGTTACTTTGACAAAAGGACGGATGAATGAAAGAGTTTGAAGTTTAGTTCATTTACATTTTCATTATATACCAGAGTCCTGGAGACCAGTGATTTTCTTGATCTTAAATGACTTAAAACTTGTTAAACTACTATAAAAAGCATAAAAGCAAAGAAAGGTGATGATAGTTATACAAACATGATGTTTGTCCCTCTACAGCTGAAGTGTTCACTAGCAGACAGGGATCCTGGTGATGAATTATTGGTACAAGACATCAGCAGATGTTTGACCAAAATATTTGATCTCCAACTTGTGTTGAAATAAGTTGCAGATATAAGCAGAAATTTTCCTTTAAACTGGCAGGAAAACCAGATAATCACAGACTTTTAATAGCCAGGAATTGAACTTGGATCAACTATTTGGAAGGCAGCTTTGCTCACCACTACACCACTACACCAACAAGGGACTGCTGACGTAGCTGTTTCTTAAGGAAAAAAATGAAGTCAATTCAATTCAATTTTATTTATATAGCTTCTATTAAAACACAAGTTGTCTCCAGGTTCTTTCCAGAGACCAGAACATGACCCCCGAGCAATTATTACATAAACAACGGCAGGTAAAAACTTCCCTAGTGGAAGAAAGGACCTGGATCATAAGGGGGGACCCTCCTGCCGAAGTCCAGCTGGGTAGAGCAGGAAGTAAAGAAAGAATAGACATAGCCACACCGACAAAGGACCAAGGGCAGTAGAGAGGATGAGGAGGAGGAGACGGCAGGACAGAAACGAGGACTTTCCTGAGATACTGAGATCATAGTTCATGTATATGTGACATAGGCCGGACAGCAGAGTGGTGCAGCGGAAGCATGCTGGATTGTTGGAAGTTTTAAGAGTGATGCTTCAATCTTTTGTGACCTCCTGAGGTTACAGAAACCTAAAATGAAAATTAATTACAACCCTGACATGAGTTGAACACGTAACCTTCTGATCTGGAGTCAGACGCACTGCCATTGCACCACAGAGTCAGTGCGCATCTCCTGCTGACATCGTTTAATTAACACCAGTCTAGTTACAACTTTTACTAACGCTGTTATTAACAGCATCAAGAAATCTTCACAGTGATGACTGATATTCATGACCTCCAAAGACAGGATCCATTGTGACATCATCACATGCCTTTGATGACATCACAGACTTGTTACAGAGAAAGTTATTATAAAGCAACAACAAGAGCCACAACTATCATCCAGGAACCAGGACCTCTGTAAAGTCCAATCTCAACAAGCAAAAACTGAATGGAGACACATTTAAACCACAAAGTTCCTCCACTCACAAACTCATCTGAATGGACTGATCACTCAAATGTGATGTCAAATACTGGCTTGTGTCCCCACTCACCTACCAGAATGATGGAAGTGACGGGGAATTCCTCCATTAGTAAACCAGACAAGAATCTATCCTTCATACATATTGATTTAACTTCGCCCTCAGATACACCAGATCTTTATCAGCGGGTGTCAGCGGACGTTTTTGTGTTTTCTCTGCTGGGTGGAGGAATACGTGCTCACAACTTGCCTGTATTTTACATTAATAGGTTCAAAACTTCTGAAAATATAAAATGGAGTGACAAACCTGTAGATTATGTTTGTCTCAAATGTAAAAGATTCCTGGTCTGAGTGGACCAAGCTGGAACTCTGGATCAGGACTGACCAGTTTACAGGTGAACAGAACAGATAATCCACAGCACAGTTTCATCTTAGAAGAACTTGATCAATGATGTTTCTGTGTGTATCAGTTATGTCACATCATCCTTCCTGAACCAGTCTTTACTCTGGTCCAGCTGCAGCATTGAGAAGCTTCTTCAGCAACTGCTGATGGAAGAATCATTTTAATCTTAAAGGACATTGTTCACAGGTTTGACTCATCCAGAAACCATTGTACAAAACAGCTGGTCTCCCCGTCAGGGAATCGAACCCCAGTCTTCTACGTGGTGGACAGAGATATTGTTGACTATACTAACTAATATTGAACTTAATAACAGATGTGAAACTGTGGTGAATTGAATGTAGACTGATGTTACTTATATTAATGTAAAAATGCTCATAATGTATCAAGTGATGTAAACAAACTGAGTATTAGATGATGCTGCTTATGTTAAAGAAGACCCAGCCTCCAGCATGTCAGTCCTCTTCTTGAGAAGACTTGTTGACTTGTTTCGAGGCTGCATCCTCATAGAATTCATTATCCAAGGAATCCGAGAGTCCACGCTTGTGGGCAAGCAGCTGGTATCTGTGACTTTGTTGCTCTTCCTGCATTTCAGTGAAGTTCTTCTTGTTGCGACTGTAAAATGTTTGAGTGTTGGTTTGTAACTCGGACAGATGACTTTCATCTGGTGTTACATTGAAATTCTAGCAGATTCTTCTCATCATGTGAATGTATTAGTGTTTAATCCTACTAATTTTTTTAAATAATTGTTCTCTGTGTTCTCTGTCCGTCCTCTGTGCAGATAACTGAAAGCTGACTGACTTTGTCTTTCTTCCTTATTGTGTGTTTAATAAATGTTTAGGCCGTTCAAACCTGACACAAAGGAAGATTTCATATCAGTAAAACCACATCAGCAAACTTACAGTCCCTCAGTCCGCTTCACCATCAGACCCCTGCAGCCCTGATGACAATGACCATGGATGGATGGATGAACCTCCACTCTTCCACTCAGTTTGTGTAGCGGTTTGACATCTTTGAATCACATTTTTCTTACATGATACATATATTTTTACAGATAAATTCATGACATCATCAGGAAATGAGCAGAATTACAGAATGTACATGTGGCAGCGTTACATCAGCAATCATCCACACAGTTACAAAACTACGTACATTCACTCCCCGACACTGTTGATCACGACAGAGTGACTGTGACCTTTAATATGACCAACACCTTCACTGTCACATGTTTATGTTTCCCTGCAAAATACAGCTGAAACGTAAAACTTGAACGTTTGTTAATTGTTCTAAATCTTCCACATTTCAGTATAAATGACCTGAAACATCATCAGATCATCCAGCATCAGTGAAGATACAAAAGTCAACGTCTGAGATGAAACAAGGTTGACACCCACATGTATGAAGATACACTGATGCAGGTTCGAAAACTACAAATATATTATAATTATAGTAATAATAGAACCCTAATTACAAAAAAGTTGGAGGCTGTGTGAAATATAAGTAATAACAAAATTCAAATCATTTCCAAATGTCAGATTTTATTCCCAGTCGAGCATAAACAACATGTCAGATGTTCGACAGAGACATTTCATTGTTTCATGATGCACCAAATGTTTTGTGGGTGTGATAAGTCAGGACTGTCGCCAGGACAGTTCAGCACCCGGACTCTTCTCCTGTGAAGCCGTGATGCTGAGACAGATGCAGATGTTGTTTAGTGTTGTCATGCTTAAAACTGGAAGACCTTCTCTGACAGAGATGTGTCCTCATGGGATCATTTGTTCCTTTAAACTCTTTATGTACTGTACAGCATCGACGGCGCCTTTCCAGATGTGTAAGCTGCCCACGTCAGAGGCACTAATGCAGCTCCGTACAATCAGCGATGCAGCTGTTTCACCTTCAGTCTTTAGACGATGTACACCAGCATGGTGAATGCTGACATCTAGTGGTGACTCACATGTGTTGCAGACATTTGTCTTTGCTGGACAAAGAAGGTTCAGACCATCTGGAGGAGTTGAAGGTTTCTGCTGTTACAGCAGCAAAATGAAGCTGATGTATCTACAAGTTCAGGCCGACGAGGAGAAGAAAACATCACCCAGACAATCTCACTGTTATTCTGATACCTTTCTTTCTTTAAAAAGACACAAATATAAGTTCTTTTAAGTCACAGTTTTAGAGAAGATTACTGCTGTGTAAGACAGGCTTCATCTAGAACTGGAAAATAATGAACAGATACATTCATTAGAATATAACGTGCACTAAAACAACAAGTAAAAGAATGCTAATATCTTTGGAAATCTGTGCAGAGCTGAACAAACATCCAACGTTGAGCTGTCAGAACAGCCGTAATAATAAATAAAACTGTGAAATTCTGAAAACAAATTAAAGAGACTGATTATACAAATGGAAACAAAAGAACCCGGAACAACTTCCAAAGAACTTCAAGATGAATTCCGAGGTCAAAGTCCGTCAGTGTCTGATCAAACCATCCATCAGTCCTGGACTTCTGCCATACTTTTTGCAGCTTTAATGGAATAACTTCCAGGGGACCCTTGTTTCATTATTGTGTCTCCATAAAAAGTCAAACTTCCAAAGAGGAAAGAGGGTTGGAGTCGGCGGCATTGGCAAACTCAGGATGAGACGCTGCAGCAGAGACGAGTAGATCTGCAGAAACGTTAAGACGGGACAGGAACAGAAAAGATCCCATGTTGTTTGAGCTCCTGATATGACAATATTGTACTGTGCACCGGCCTCATGTTGGCCTCATGTGAAACATGTTCTGTGTTTCACATGTTTACATTTATGCATCATAAAATATGATGCAGCCGGTGGCTCTTGTCCTCTGGTTTTCTGGGGTTCTGTCCCTTCAGTACAAGTACTGGTGTTGCTCAGTTTATATACGTACATCTTTTTTATTATGTATTCTTATATCTTGTGAGTTTTTTGCATTACTAAAAAGTTCTTGTGTGGAGTAAAGTGGTTTTGCATGGCGGTCGATTAACTGTGCTTTTTGTGCCACAATGTTTTTTGTTGAAACCCAAAACAAAACTTCCACCCACTTCACTATCTGTACTTATAAAGATGTGTATGTAAGGTCTGTCCAGAGAGGCTTGCAGAGGAATTCAGTCATTCTTTGTGCATGATTTTATACTCCATCTTGAAGATTTTCAATATTAAGACAAAATCTCTCAAATCAGTCATTTCATGCTGTTAACTAGGTCATGTAGGTTGTTTTCCTCACATGCAATACCAAAAATAGAGATGTTTTCATAACATTATGTAAATTTTTATTTTTTCTGAGTGATAAGAGCTTCCATCTGCTGGAACATTCAAATCACACTGTGAGGTACCTCAAACAGTTAGAGTATCATGTTACTGAGGACAGCTTTCAACAGAGCCTCAGAGACAGACCTCCCATTCAGACGCGAAGAGAAGACGCAAGAAAATGTAAGATTTTTCTTATTCTACCGTCTGTACAGAGTAATTCACAGTTCTTTAGTTAGAACTTATATAACATTTCAGGTATTTAATCTTCTGTATTTTTTTTTGCTTTTTCATTCACATTTTTGATTTGCATATTTTGTCGTACGTTAGATTCCATTCAATTCAAGTCAATTTTTATTTATATACCATCTATTACATCACAAGTTGTCTCCAGGATCTTTCCAGAGACCAACGACAGGTAAAAACTTCCCTAGTGGAAGAAAAACCTTAAACCAAACAGTGGCAGGAAAAACTCCCCTTTAAGAGGGAAGAAACCTGGATCAGGACCCAGATCATAAGGGGGGACCCTCCTGCCGAAGACCAGCCGGGTAGAGAGTTGATGATGATACAACGATAGAAACATAATAAAAATATAAATCAGTCTCACAATTGATCTGCAACCTTTTATGGTTTGTTAAAATCCCAAATTTTAACATTAATTATATCCATCCATTATCTGTACCTGCCTAATCTGTCTGATGCACAGTAGGACCCTGGACAGGTTGCCAGTCCATCACAGTTTTGAACCAGGAACCTTCTTGCTGTGGAGCAACAGTGCTAACCACTAAGCCACCACATTAGACATACTGGATGTTAATTTCAAAATACAAATAATAATAATGATACTATTAATAATAAAGTAAACAAATAGATAATAATCTGCAGCTCTCTGCTAATATTGCTTTTCAATTTCACTGCTCCACAAACATCATTTCTGTGAACAATGAAGTGAACGACACCGGTTTACCACCATGATGTGACGTGTTCAGATGTTCATCTGTTGGAGACAACCTGAGTTCAAACAAGGATGATGTCTGACAGAGCAAAGCTGCAGTGGAGTCTCTTCCTGCTCTTGGTGGTGGGTAAGTGGATCTCTGTCGTTACAACTTGATCTTAATCATCTGCTTTTATGTTTTCATCAGGCAAAGAGTAAAATATGAAGATATATCCGGTTGTATGCTACTGAAAAGAGGATCATATTGTACTTTATGCATAAGTGAACTTGTTAGTTCTAGTGGTATTTTCTGTTTTTACAGGTCAGAGTTCGTTCATCACATGTCACCTCTATGAGTATCACTACATTGAAGACACGAAGAACTGGTCTGAAGCTCGGAATCACTGCAGAGACAAATACACTGATCTGGCAACGATCTCCAACATGACAGACATGAAAAGACTCAACGAATCAGCAAAGAACCATCAAGAACCTGCTTGGATTGGTCTGTACAGCTGGACAGATTTCAACAACACCTGGTACTGGTCTCTGCCGGGTCTGGAGTTCAATGAAAGTGACACAAACTGGGACAGAAATGAGGCTAAACATTCAACAGGTGAGAATTGTGGGGCTATAAGGAAAAGTCTCACATGGTTGGATTTGCCCTGTGATGCCAATAGAAACTTTGTCTGTTATGATGGTGAGAAAAGAAACATTATTACTGTACTTATACCAAAAAAAGCCTTTTTTACTTACTTAATTACTTGTCCTGGTTAAAGTACCAGGCTCGTGTGTTTGTTTGTTTGTTTGTTTGTTTGTTGTTGTTTTTCCTGAATCCCTGAGGTCAGTCCTGGCTCCCCAGCTCTGAATTCCAGAAAAATGTACCTCCTGCTCTTTTTCTTTATCTTGAGCCACTTAGACGTGGGTTTCTTAGTCCGCTCTATGTATGTTGGTAACGTGAAAACTAGTTTGGTTTATCACACTGACAGCTGAGATCATCAGAGGTTGAATCTGACATGTCAGCTCGCTCCTGGACACCACTTCTGCAAACATTTAAAAGATGGAGCGTGTTTAAAGTTTTTTAAAAGAATGTCATCATGGCTACCATGACTCTTTATTGATTGTGTCTCTTTCTGCTGTCTTTAGTTGTTGGTCTGGAGAAGAACTCCACATTAACTTAATTAAAGCTGACTGATAGCAGGATATTCTGGTGAGCTGCTGTAGGTAGAAATGTAGAGAAACACAAACGCTCTTCTGTAGGGGGGTTGATGCAACAGCGACTTCAGTTGAATCAGTTCAGCAGAGTTTGGATGAAGATTTTAATGAAGGAATATCTTTAAACGAGACATGATTCTTACATTTCTTAGTTTGAAATTTCTCAACAATATCAAAATCAAAGTGACAAAGTTGAAAAATGAATCGTCTCTAAAAGATGTTGACGACATTATTGATATTGAAACATTTCTGTAGTTAAAAGTCATGGAGAGTAAATTGTGTTGACAGATATTGTTTTTACTCCACAGGAAGCAACGAATCAACAAAGTTCTTTTTCATTAATCAACTGAGGACCTGGTTGGAGGCTCAGAGATACTGTAGAGAGAATCACACAGACCTGGCCAGCGGACCACAACAGCTAAATGACAAACTGGAAACGCTGCCAGAGATGCAGAAGCTGGATGAAAGTCAGGAAAAAACCCATGTTCATTGGTCTGTTCAGAGACACCTGGAGGTGGTCGGATGGGAGCAGTTTCTCTTTCAGACACTGGAAACATCTGCCTGACAGGAATAAAGAGGACAGATGTGCCGTGACGGAGTAGGACAGGGAGTGGAAAATTGAAAATTGCAATAAAGAAAAACCCTTCTTATGTTAGGATGGTGATTTATTTTTTCTTTTTTCTTAAATCAAACACAACACCTCCAAATAAATGCAAGATGTATGTATCTGGAAGCAGAGTAAAACTCAACCAGAATGTTTTAGTTTGCCGTGTTTCCACTTATTTCTTTCAGAAGTGAAGAAATGTGTTGTAAAAAAGAAAAAGGAGGTTAAAATATTACACTTGAAACTTGTAATCAGGATTATCATGAATAAATAGATGATAAATGTCATGTGAAGAACAGGTGAACCTTCTGTAGGCAGTTGTGTGTTTAAACAAACTACTTCTGTCTGTTGTCACTGATGACAACAGACAGTTGATTTTCAGTTCTTTCTGTCCTGCCCAGCAACAGTAATCTCATTCTGAATCTGACCTGAACCCACCCTTTTCCTTGTCCATCTAAAGAGGCTGTGCAGGAAGACTGTTGGGAGTTGAGCAGAGTTACGTACGATGACCTGGTCACACTCCGATGAAGCTCTCTCCCCTTTTGCAAAAGCCAAAACTCAGTCTATGGTCTTGTGTCTCATTATAATCTCTGGTTTTCAGAACCCAAAAACACCCGCCAACACCTCCAACCTAGATCTCTCTGGAACCGTCTGTGTGAACCCTCTGACCCAGGTAATGCAGAACACGTTAATGAGGAATTGGATAAAACGCTGCACGTGATTTCCAACCAGTTTTAATCTTGGATCAAAGGATTCAGACGCTTCACTCAGGCTCCCAATCCAATAGATGTAATTCCAAGCAGAAACAACGTTTCCTACAAAATGATTCCAGAGAACATCCTTCACAACAAGAAAGAGTTAAAATCCAGAGAAGTTTGCCTGAAACTGACCGCTGGACATCCTGAACCACCACATCCTACATGTCAGTTCCAGTTCATTTTGTTGAGCAGGAAACAGTCAGGTACCAGTCCAGAGAGGGAAGAGCTGATAATCAATCAGCAACTGGCAGTTCCACCAGCTCTGCAGAGAGACAGAAGCTGACTGACAAGCTGAATGTGTTTTAATGTCAGTTTGAAAATCATCACTTCACATCCTCCACCCACCTGTTTCCACCCACACTTCCACTGTGACCCCCAGAACCTCCAGACAACACGTTCTGAGGTTTCTGAAGATGTCTGCTGCTCACCATCAACATGTTTGTACTTCAAAGATTTGTCACATCATTGTCATCAGTGTAATATATATATAAAGAAGAACATCTCAACCCTGAGTGGGTTTGAACCTCCAACTTTTCAGTTACCAGCCAAATGTGCTCACCCATTGCACCACAGAGCTGTTTTGCTTCTGGGTTTTACCTGAAAACACCCTCTTCATCAGTTTCTTCTGCTACATCAACAACGTGAAACTTCACACAAAACAAGTGGCACTAACCCTGGTGTATTCATTTACAAAGGTGTTAAAAAGACATTCAAGCAACACTGCTTAAGTCAAAAACACCATTATTTGTTTGAAGAAAGAAGAGCATCTTCTTCCTGAGTGGGTTTGAACCACCAAAAAAATCAGCTACCACCCAAACATGCTCACCCATTGCACCACAGAGACATAAGAAGATCTTTCTCTGGGTGTTTTTGGTCTTCACCAGTTTCTTCTGCTACATCTGTGTCCAAATCCTGTGAAGGAATAGTTGAACATGTGCAGAGCGTTCACACCAGTTCAGTCCAGTTTACATGCTGGGATCATCCTGACATCAACCACTTTATCTGGATGTTTTCATTCAGCTGGGACAAGTTCAGTTTAGTTTCATTTCAAGTGGTGTTCTGGTAGGTTTTCTCAGTAAAACCTGAAAAAAAATAACAGATGTTCAACAAATGACAATGTGCAGAAACTCTGAATAATAATTTGAATGATCATCTGCTGTCTTCATCCTCTGTTGACTATTTCCTCAATAGTTGTATCAACAATAACAATAAATTAAGATTTCATATTAGATGTCCTTTATTGATCCCAGAATTGTGAAATTATTGGCCAGAAGCAGCATAACATGTGTTCAGGTAGTCAAACTGTTAGTTTTCCATTAAACTCCACTGTAGATCCTCGGAGGATGCTGGGGACTATAACTGCCCCCCCGCCCCAAATCAGAAGCATTATACTACAACCTTGAGATGCCCATGAAAATAAGTGAAGTTAATAAATGAAAGTACTTCAGTTACGCGGGAGTGTAAGGAGGATTTGTAGTGTCACCTAACCCTGAGTCTTATTAATCTTAATCCTACACTCAGTCCCAGACCAATCTCAAACTTATCTGACGGTGTAGCTCATAATCCCAGAGCTCCCTCTCTATTTTATTCACACATACATTTATCCGCACCAGTATAGCATTATTTCACGCTACCAGGGCAGCTCCACTATCATCTTATAAAAACAAGGAACCACACAGAAACACAAACATGAGACACTCACCAAATCCTGAGGTATTGTGGATGTAGAGCAGGAGCAAAGTGGAGAGAGAGACAGTTTAAACCTCAGTGTTCACCTGGACAACAGACCGAACTGGAAATGCAACACTGATGCTGTTTATAAGAGGACAGACCAGACCAGAGTCCCAACAACATCCCATCAACTAGATAAACAGATTATTAACATTTAATATAAAACTAGAGAAAACAAGTTGTTAAAATTCATTGAGTACAGAAGGATCATGAATTTCAGGTCCGGTTCGTTCATGGAGATTAATGTGAAAACACAGACGTGGGGGAAACGAGGAAAACGACACTGGTGTGACAGCGGGCTGAAAGGTGATCAAATGTGTAGCTGAACACAGTCACTCACAGCTTTTTAGTTTGTTGGCCTGAATCAATTTTCTATCTAAACATCTTCACCGACTCTGTGGCGCAATGGTAGCGCGTCTGACTCCAGATCAGAAGGTTACGTGTTCAACTCACGTCAGGGTCATAATGAATTTGCATTTTAGGTTCCTGTAACCTCAGGAGGTCACAAAAGATTAAAGCATCACTCTTAAAACCTCCAACAAGCACAAGACCCATGAACCTATAATGGATCTGTAGAGGCAGGACGTGTCTCTCACTCATCCTTCAGGTGTGTTTGTGTTGCTGTTTGGTGCAGAGACACATTGTGTCTGCCTCACACTGCCTCACACATCAATTGTCCTTCAGGAGTGCAGTACCAGGAGTCAACACCAGAGGGTCCAGACTTCTTCTCACAGCAGCATTACAGGTGTTAGTTGACATCTGAGACCAGATGTTTTGTACAATGGTTCCTGGATGACTCACAGCTGTAAACTATGTCCTTCATGATTAAAATTATTCCTCTGGGCACCATCAGCAGTTGCTGAAGAAGATTCTCAACGCAACAAGTCAACAACAAGTCCTTTGCAGCCTTTAACATTTTTTTCACATGAAAATTAGTATTTGTAAAATTATCCTGGTTCAGAGGAAAATAAGATCCACAGCATTTTCAGTTCCAGTTCAGTCTTTTTTCTGTCACTGTCACAAAAATGATTTTCAGTAGTATTTTGATGAGTTGATGAGACGATATTATGAGTCTATTTCTCTCTTGTACTTCAAAGTTTGTCAGAATAAGTTTTTTTTCCCATCAAACTTCTGAACATGAACTTCTGCACTGGGAACATTCAGAAGGTCCAGTAAGTCAGACAAACATCATCTTTGACAACACTGCCTTAAAGACAATGTGCAAAATGTCTGTGTTATATTTTTATAAACATTTTCAGGTTTAATCATCTAAAAGGAAAACAGACATTTT